>JAPDHL010001202.1:361219-659999 GCA_032847665.1 Solanum chilense | reverse complement strand
AATATATTAAAAAAATTATACAGGGTAAAGTGGGGCTAGTTGAACATGAAATAATATAATAAACAAGAAAAAAAAAATCTTTTTAATATAAAGAATTTGTAAAATCAACTCAAAAGTAATTAGTATGGGTCAGTATTTGGGGCGTGGTTATTTTATTACCAATAAAATTCAAAACTATCATTAATAAAAGGAACCATGATAAACATATCTTTGAAAGGAATTTGATTTCTTTTCCTCTTTGGGGGGAAAGTAATAAATTCGTCCGTTAATTTTATTTGTTCATTATATTTTAAATATATATTTATTTACTTTTAATATATTAAAAAAGTTATTATTATCTATCGTAAGTATTTAACTATTTATTTCAAACTATTTCTCAAATACATTAAAATATGCAGACAATTCTATTAGGAAAAATGATGCAAACTCGCAAACATGTAACCTATATTAGTACTATTTTATATCTATAGTTTAATAAAATTAAAATTTACGGCTATAGTTTTTTCAATTCTTGTTATTCGTCTGATTTCTATTCATCTATAGTTCTCTTCTTAATTTTATAAATTCAAAATTTTGTATATGCTTATCATAGTTATTTGTATACGATTTATAAAAAAAATCTTAATAAATTACTCTGTTTGTATATTGACAAGCGAAATATACAAATGAAATTCCGAAAAACTCTTAAATGTGTAAATATAGAATTTATATATTCGCAAGTGAAATATCAAATTATACGGGCAATAATATACAAATCACAGCTTTCAAAACAAATTTAAAACTATAATTATGAAACATAATTATCGAAACAATAATTATATTTATTATCACCAAAATTTTCTTTTTTATTATTTTGTAATAGGCTATACAAAATTACATAAATAAGTAGAAATAAAATAGAAGAAATTCACACTCCATGTCCCAATGAATGCAACTTGTTGACTTCCCTACATCCATTATGCATATCAATTATCATACTCCTAATAAATGAAGCTAAAATCAATTAATAATAAATGAAGCTAAAAATCAATTAAATCACTTCCCTTTCCAAGAAAATCATTATTTTTTTCATTCATGAACCTTCTTATAAAGTACCCAAAGCAGCAATTAATAATGAATTTATTTTATGGGATATATGGACTGTAATTAGGTGTTAAAGTGAGTTGAACTAGCTAGCTGATTTATTTCCTTAAGTGGGTGAAGTCTATATTAATTCTGGCTATGTTTGTTTGGTGCATCTCAAAAGGAAAGTAATTATTTAGCAAAAAAAATAATATCTAAACCAAAAATAAATAAATAAGAGCTAAAATTTTTATCTAAGAGATAATAAAATATGACTAAATAAATATATCAAGAAATAAGAGTAACACTCAACAATTAATATATCTATATACATATACTTGTACTTTTTAGTGAATGTACTCATTTGTTAATTTTATCTAATTTGATATGACCGCATACATTTTAGCATTCACATCTCTGAAACAATCATCATGTGGATATATTGGTTGTCTTATATTTGTTCTATAATACTTATTGTTTACTTTGATGGACATTCTTCTATCATATTAATTGGAGAAAATACATTAAAAAAATTTATTATACTTGATAGTACAACTTACTTTAGCACTTAAATCACCGAGCGTTTAAATACCTTCTAACATCTTTGAAGTGAATTTTTTTTCAACCCTAATACTACAATACCAGTCTCATAGTGACAAGTGTATTACACACGCTCCACATTAGTGCCATGTCATTGACACGTTAGCACCTCATTGAAAGTTATTTAAATTTTGAGTTTTTTTAAATTACTTTTGTTTCTTTTTATTTATACAATTTTAAAAAGGTAAAATAGAAGAGAAAAAAAAGAGAAGTTAATCCAAGATTATAAAAAATAAAATTAAACTCTAACGTATTCAAGACTAGAAATTCAAATTTTAAAACACATTATCAAAATAAAAATAAATAACACAAATTAAATAACTAATTTGAAATGAAGAATTATATTTTTTTTATTAAAAAAAGCTTCAAGTTCATCATAATCAACAAACCTTTCCGTCAGTAAGATCTTGAAGTAACAATAAATTGTTGATTTTTTTTCAATTTTTCCTATTCATCACATCTAAGAATAAGCTAGAATAATTTGAAATAAAGGAATAGTTGGGGGTGTTTCGAAGAAGAAGAAAGAAAGTGGCGGAGAAGGAAGCTTGAAGAAGAAGAAAAGACAAATGTGGATGGCAGGTAGTGGGTTCGAAGAACAAAAGGGTGGGGTTATTAGTGGAGTACCATTGATCATAAAAAAAAATTTGCTTATTTTTTCAGTGTTAAACTATAAAAAATACGTTTGGTCTTAAAAATTCAAAATTCAGTTTCAAATTTAACTACAAAATTTTAGAATTCGAAAAATAACAAAAAATATTTTTCACTCCTAATAACTCATAAAAGTAAAAACAACTCCAATATGCATTCATGGCTCCGATTTTAAAATATCAATGATGATAAAAATTACTTCTTTTATTTTCAAATTTTCACAATGGAACTTTGTTTCACCTAGATTCTTATCATGGTTAAATTAATTTAAATACGCATTATTTAATAATAGCGCCTGTAGCTCAGTGGATAGAGCGTCTGTTTCCTAAGCAGAAGGTCGTAGGTTCGACCCCTACCTGGCGCGTAATATTTATTTTGTTAATTTTTTGTATGTAATAATTCTTCAAAAATGAATTCATACAGAAGATAGTTGTGACAATATTACTTTTTAAAAAACGAGGTTTTTAAACTGCATCTCAATAAGCTAATTGATACGACGGCTTAACAATACTTTTTTAAAAACAAGGTTTTTAAACTGCATCTCAATAAGCTAATTGATACGACGGCTTGAACGAGATTGAATTTGCAGTTTGTGGGCCAAATAAAAAATAACTAAAACATATAAAAATGATAATAATAGGGTACTAAAAATAAAAAGAGAAGTTCAAAAGTCTACTTATAATGGATGAGATCCTTTTGTTGTGTGTTTTATTGTAAAATCGAAGCAAAGGGAGGTTACTATTCTCGGTTAACTAGTTGTATTATTACTCATTAATTGTTTAATTTTCTTATTAATAATATATAGTGGACTCTAATGATACTAGTTATTAATATGTTGACAACATTAAAAGTTATTCAGTTTGTAGAAGTTTTATATTCGATATTTTTTTTTTACTTGTACCCAAGATGTTTTCGTAGGATAATTCTAAATTTTATATTAAAGTTATATAATCAAATCTTTATTTAATGCAATTTTAAATATAATATTTCCTAATAGGCATTTTTAGGGAAAGTTTTGGATAATTAATATTTATAAATACTATTAAGATTATTTTATTTAACTTTTTGTACTTGATTAACAAGTAACAACACCATATAATATCGATCACGTGAATCTTTATGTTTAAGTTTTATTTTTATATTAAAATTTAAGCTTAAAATTTTATTTAAAAAATATAGTTTTTAAAAAGTGGATTGATTGGACCTAGTCCATAAATCACAGGACGGATCCGCTCTTGCGAATTTTAGTGTTGTACTTGATATGTTAAATTTAATATATAGGAAAAAAAATGCTACCAAACATGCTACTTGTTAGCTTGATTTTAGTACACGTGTAATTCACTTCTTAACAAGTAACAAATTATCAAATTACTTGGTCCCTAAATCGTTGGACCCATCCGCTCTATCGAATTTCAACGTTATACTTGATATGTTTAATTTGATATATATAAAATGCCACCAAACATGCTACTAGTTAGCTTGATTTTAGTATATGTATAATTCACTACCTAACGAGTAACAATCAATCAAACTATTCCTAACATATTAAATGACTTTTAGGGTGTGTTCCGTATGATAAAATTTTAGTTAATCAATTTTTTCGAAAAATATTTTCTTAGGATAAATAAGTTCCTTAAAATGAAAACTCCCTACTAAACGTTAAGAATACAAGTTTCACAAGTGATATTCCACATGATCTCAGTCTTTCTCACCCTCCACATTTAATCTTCACCCTACCTTTTTAGACCCATTCTTACCCTCGACTTCACTGACAATAAATTTGTCTAGATTAACTTAAAAAAAAAAAGTAAAATAATATTTAATATTTATGTCACAAAAAAAAAAAGAAGTAAAAAACATAACTTATTTTCCTACCATATCGAACATATCCTCAGGGATTGCTTGGAATAGGTCAAATAAAATTATCTGCTATATGTATGAGATAATATATTCATCATTATAATACAAATATTAAATCCATAGTCTTAAAACTATATTTTCATTTTTAACATATCAAAAGAATCAATTACTTTTTCTATTTTATCTCTGCATTACTCTAATTTTTTTTTTTCAAAATCCAAATTATCAATTAATATTTATTAATAAAATACTCATTTCAATCATTATTTCTTGTTAAATATACAAAATTCAAAATAAAATAAAAATGTACCAAGAAAATTTCTAGTTAATATTATTCTAAAATTATTATGTCTGATAATAAGGTAAAAAAAAAAGAAAAAGATATGAAATAAAAATATGAAACAAAAAGAAAGGCATTACACGAACCGCGCGCTTACCATGAGCATATAACAGATTACAGAGTATTTCAAAAATAAAAAAAAACCGTGTTCCTTTTCATTCATCCACCATTAACGGATGTCGAAAAAATAGGAAGAGAACGACGGATATAGAGAGAGAAAGGAGAACCAAAGAGTTTTTGCTTGCTTTATTTCTCCTCTTATATCATTTCTTATTATTAGACTCTTCACATCTTCATCTCCAGGCGGCAAGTTTTGCCGCCGGATTGAAAAAAATTAAAAAAAAATTTATGCCATTCTTCACTGATTAATCAAATCATCACCATTTCCCATTCCTTTTTAATTTCTCCTCTATTCCTTTCCTGCATTATCATTGATTTGGTAATACTACTATTCTTCAACATTAATCATATTCTGTGTTGTATTATGTTGGGTGTGATGTAAACATGTTATTTCGTGTTTTTTATTAAATGGGTATCGCCAAATTTCTCTTCCATTTGGTGGGTATTTCGCCGTTTTGTGAAATAACTGAAGAAAAAGGGGAATGTGCTTGGTTAATTGTGTGTGTTTTTTTTTGGATAAAAAATTTAAAATGAGGAACACCATATATGATTTGTAGTGGGTGCGTGCGGATTTTGCATTTGTTGTTTTCATGCAAGTTGGCATTGCATGATTTGAAGGAAAGTTTATTTTAATAGATATTCTTTTGATGGAGAATAAAAGGAGCTAGTAATAGTTTTCATGGTTATAATTTGTTAGTATACTATTTGTTATGTGTTTAACCAGTTAAATTTATTACATTTTGCAGTTCAATCGATGGAGCAACCAAAAACTCCCTTCAAGGGAGTCATTGATGATGTTAAAGGAAGGATAACATGCTATAAACGCGATTGGCTCGACTCATGTGGTACAGGCGTGAGGTATTTTATGTTATGTTTGAGCTGAATATGAACTGGGACATCAATGTATTATTACTACATATTTTGATGAAAATGTTGGGTTTATTGTGTAAATGAATTTTAGGATATTGGCTCCAACAGCATACATTTTCTTTGCTTCTGCTCTTCCTGTTATTGCTTTCGGGGAGCAATTGAGTAGAGAAACAGGTCCGCGCTAATATTTTTTTTTTTCCATATACGCGATAATCATGTAATGTAAGTTGGATTCATTTGTTGATATATTGTATTGACAGATGGAGCTATGAGCACAGTTGAAACTCTTGCTTCTACTGCTATATGTGGAATCATCCATTCAATTTTCGGTGGACAGCCTCTCTTGATCTTAGGAGTTGCAGAGCCTACCATCATCATGTACACCTACTTGTACAATTTTGTGAAGGGTAGACCAGAAATGGGGCCAAAGTTGTTTGTCGCCTGGGCAGGATGGTGTGGAATCTACTTTTTCCTTTGTTTTCTCCAAATAGTGTAGCAAGAGCTTCTTGGGGTTACCAAATGCTTAAATGTTGCTAACCATATGTTTGACAGGGTTTGTGTGTGGACCGCGTTGATGTTGTTTCTTCTTGCTATATTCAACGCTTGCAATATCATCCCTAGGTTTACTAGGCTTGCAGGGGAACTCTTTGGCATGTTAATCACAGTTCTTTTCCTCCAAGAGGCTATAAAGGTACTTGTTGTTGTCCCTCATTTTGAGAATGTACTCTTAAAGAGTCTAAAACAAAAAGGACTAGAAAGAATTTTCATTCAAAACTAGAAGAAATATCATGCTCCTCATAACTTTTTGTTCTTCGAGTCACAGGGAGTAGTGAGTGAATTTTCAATTCCAAAAGGTGAAAATCCAGAACGAGAGGAGTTCCACTTTGAATGGCTCTACACCAATGGGTTATTGGCAGTTATTTTCTCGTTTGGTGTGCTTTTAGTTTCTCTTAAAAGTAGAGGAGCTAGATCATGGCGTTATGGTACAGGTATGTGACAATATCTGCTTTACTGAAGGGTGAATTTGGATTTGGGATATATTATTCTGTTAAAAGTCAGAATCTCTCATACAATCGACTATTATGAACAGGTTGGATGCGAAGTTTTATAGCCGACTATGGGGTTCCCCTTATGGTTGTGTTATGGACAGCAATGTCTTTCGGTGTGCCTGGAAAAATTCCTTCGGAAGTTCCTCGAAGGCTCTTTTGTCCTCTCCCTTGGGAGGCTAAATCATTATACCACTGGACTGTGATCAAGGTACTCTAAACTTCACAATGACACCCTTATTCACCTAGGCTTCTTGAGTTCTCCAGCTGGAGTGGCCAATAAGATCTGGACTGCTTCTATATTCTGTTCTGAGCATATTTTGCTCCTTCAGTTAGGTTTCATAAAAGGGGATGTCGTAAAACAAACAGAGACACTACAATTCATCATCAACATCGTTTGTTTTTATATATGTTCTTATATAGGATTGACAGACATGATATTCTTCAACAAAAAACTTTTGAAAGTGGGCCATACAAATGGCTTGTGGCACATGAACTTTCTCCTATAGGCTATAGTAATTCGGAAGTCAGTGTGATACATATCAAGATATTGTTAGCTCCCTCTTTGTGTATTTTCTGGATTTTTTTTTTGTAAATTTATGGATTAACTCTATGTATGTCAGATAAGTTGGAAACATTCCTATCCTGTATAATTTAGTTTATGCACTTCATTGCAGGATATGGTAAGGGTCCCGGTGTTGTATATCTTTGCTGCCATCATTCCAGCTCTGATGATAGCTGGTCTATACTTTTTCGATCATAGTGTTGCTGCACAGATGGCACAACAGAGCGAGTTCAATCTTAAAAACCCATCTGCTTACCATTATGATCTGTTTTTGCTTGGAGTCATGGTATAGATTTTCAGAATTTTTTCTATGTAGAGAAATAAGCTTTAGTTCGCTTCAGGTCTTCCACTCGGCTCATTCTTCATCCTGAATTTATGGTTGCAGACTTTGATATGCGGATTACTTGGGATTCCCCCTTCAAATGGGGTACTTCCACAATCACCAATGCATACAAAGAGCCTTGCTGTACTCAAGAGACAGGTAGCTAATGCAATAATATGTTCTCTATTTATTCTCATATGCGTGATTAATTGTCCTACTAACACTACTTGGTCCCTCATGATCAGCTAATTCGGAAGAAAATGGTGAAGAGTGCGAAGGAAGGTATTAAGCAGAATGCAACAAAATCAGAGATATACGGAAAGATGCATGCCGTTTTCGTTGAGATGGATGCTACATCAAAGGTAAGTGCTGGAACCAAGTATAAATGTTGCCAATCAGGGATGCATAGGTCAATGTCCATACGGCCTATTCATTTCCAAAAAAAATATGTTTATTTATTTTCAATACCTCTAACTAGTTTGGGTTGAGACATAGTTGTTGGATTATAAGAAATTCCTTTATCTTATGCAGCGCACGGCAGATAGGGATTTGGAGAACTTGAAGGCAGCTGTAATGAAACATGAAGATGGAGAAAATGGAACAGACGGAAAATTTGACCTTGAGAAGCACATTGATGCACACTTGCCTGTCCGAGTAAATGAGCAAAGAGTCAGCAACTTTTTGCAATCTCTACTTGTGGGATGTAGTGTGTTTGCTATACCTGTGATCCGTAGGATACCCACCTCAGTTCTTTGGGGATATTTTGCCTACATGGCCATTGACAGTCTCCCTGGTAATCAATTCTGGGAGAGGCTGCTGTTGCTTTTCATTCCTTCGGGTAGAAGATTCAAGTAAGTCACGAAAAACTATTCCTCATAACTAAGTCTTGAAGAATCCCTTAAAACTTCTGGTCATGTTCACATTAACACCTGGATATCTTAAATTGTAGGATTTTTGTGTTGTTACGTAATTATGCTAGCCTAGTTCTTATTCGAACTGAGAACTAGAGGAAAAGTGACATGTATTTTGGCATTAGAATCTTTGTTATCGGTCATAAACTACTTTTCTGTTTCACTTTATGGTAGACCATGCCGTAGTTATATACATTAGATTATTCAAGTGGTAGTAATTGATTGGTTAAACAGTAGCATCTTCTAAGTGCTATTTTTGTTATGGTTCTTTTGACAGGGTATTTGAAGGGCTCCATGCCTCCTATATTGCGTCGGTCCCATTCAAATACATTGTCAAGTTTACGATGCTCCAGTTGGTGTATTTCTTAATTTGCTTTGGAGTAACATGGATACCTATTGCTGGAATACTATTCCCTGTGCTTTTCTTCCTTCTCATAGCTATAAGAGAGCATGTTCTTCCCAAGTTTTTCCCATCTGAGTATCTTAAGGAATTAGATGCAGCTGAGTACGAAGAAATTGCTGGTGTTCCTAAGGTAAATTATTTTTCCTACCTTTACTGCACCCTCCTGTGTAAGTGCAAATGTTATAGGTGGCTTTTGTGCACATTTTAGTTTATTATTTTTGCTCTAATTGCATTCTTCTTAATACTGAATGCTTCATGGTATTCTGTGCGATTAACTTGAGTGCACTGCACACAAACAATCAACATTTCTTGAGTTCTCATGTCCATCTTTGTTGCATTCAACTGCAATATAACTTGTTCCCTGGCCATATGCTGTAGTTTTGTACCTCACTAAAGTTTTGCTTTAGATATAACTGAAAGAAAGGATCCTTCACTGATTTTCTAGAGACTACAGATAGTAGAAATGGTAGGAATTAGACCAAGCAAATACAAGCTTGTGTTAATTAACAACCAAAATATAAGTTGGCAACAGAGAGGTAACTAAACCAGACAATAAAACTTGTTAATTACACCCAAGAGATAAGATGGCTAATTATGTGACTAGATAAAATAAATAAAAAGACACAGTTTTTACCATAATTCATTGAACTTACTAAGAGATAGGACTGATGATCTCAAGATGCACTCTTGCTGCCACATAGGCCAACTACAGAACCATTTACTGATAGAAAAACCCATAATTTGGTGGAGGAAATTGGTCTTCAAACTCTAAACACCCTTTCACTTAAAATCTCCCTCTTCAATCCAGATCACTGAAAATCTTCCTTCTAGATAGCATGTCCTTGATAACCGTCAAAACTCAAAGGCCCATACAAGATTTTACAGAAATATTCCCTTTTAACTTTCCTAAAAGCAAACCATCATTTCCTTCACAGGGTTATTTTTCTTGTTTTCGTTTTAGCAAGTTAAAAGCCTTAAAAGAAGAGACAAATATATGAAAGAATATACCAATAAGCTCACAAATAAATTATAAATACAACAAACACCAATATTTCTCATTTTCTTAGTATGAGTTTAGCTATATGTCTTTTTTCCAGTATGTCGATTCTGGAAATAATAGACAAGACACCTTCTGTTCTTTTTTCATTTTTCCAGCTCTATTTATTTTGTTCTACACATTCAGCATTCAAAACCCACTATCCCGAGTAATCTGGATTCATGCGGGGTAGGTAAAGGACTTCCTACCAAGAAGTTACCGTTACAGTTATAAACCCAAATGTCTGGTTGGCAAAAGGCGATGAGAGATCCCAACCATCTCAAACTACTATTGTCTCCTTCCATTACTTGACATCCAATTCTACTTTATTTCCTTTCATGCCCCTAAACAAGACTAGAACAAACTTCTCCACCACTCTCACAATTTCAATTTTCAACGAGTCCAAGCTTAATCATCTTACTGAATTGCGACTTTGTGTAATTAGATTGATATCAGCCTCTTATGAAAAACTTGATAACCCCCTGGATCATTCAGCTGCTACATTTTTCGGTTGCATTCAATTTTTCTTACCACTTCTTCTATGTAATACAAACAAGTGAAGTGTCTTCTTGATGAGAACTTTGAGGATCCCTTAGGATACCTGTTTTCACAATTGTTTATGAACCTCTCTGCAGGAGAGAGAGATAGCTGATGAAGAAAATGATGATGATTTCTCTGATTCTGAGATATTGGATGAGATGACAACACACAGAGGTGAACTAAAACATAGATCTGTCAGCCTCACCGAAAGGCAGCATCAGGTAAATTGGCTTTGTCAAATCGTCCAACATTAGCAGCTTCCATTTTTATTACGTTGGAAGATATTGATAATGACCCCATTTCATTTATGTCAGGTGTATCCACACGACACATCTGGAATGTAATGGCACCTGATGCATCAACGTAAATGATACAACTCATCGCGACTCTCAATCAAAGTACTTCCAGGGAGGTCATTATAATTTTGACAAATCTTTTCAGTTGTGGAAAATGTGTAATAGAAAAAATACATAAAAAGAAAGATGTGAGTAGATAAGAGCGGGAGATGAAGATATAACAAAAGAAAAAAAAGAAGGAAAAAAAGCACGAGATATTTTGTACAAACTTATAATTTTCTTTCATAGTAATGAAGCTAAGTAATATAGAAATTTGATGCTGATTGAAAAATTTGTATAAATGTGAATGCTTTTTTTTGTGTGTTATTATTTCATTTTTTGGCAAAGGTTGAAGGTGTAGACTAGATGATGTTTGTATTATACAAAATGAGTCACTGTGAAATCTGGTAAACTTTGCTTGTAAAACTACTTTTGATAGTCTTAAGACATTTGAAAATACATTGAACAATAAAAGGCTAATGAATCAGTCTATATATATGACAACCCCAAGAATACTTGAGATAAAACTTAGCAAATATATTTGACAAGTATCCCAAGTTTCCAAATACTAGAAAATATTAGTATTTGGGTCAAGTTGTAATAATTGGAATTTTTTAAAAAAAAATTAAAAATTACCCTAAATTTTTATATTTTATAAAAAATATCAATTATTTATAATGTGTATTTAAAAAGTTATAAATATAATTGAATCAATAACAAATTTGAGTATGTCATTAATGTATTGTCTTGTCTATATTGTTTTTTTTTGTTTTGTTTCTCAATTTTCTTCGTACCCAGGGCTTGTACTTGAGACTTCTAGTTAAGGATGATACACTTTTATCAGTGCACCATAACTCATGTTGATGTCTTGTTTATATTGCTATTTTGTTATTATTAATTGTTATCAATTATATTATAAGGTTACTTTTTAAGGAAAAATTTTTATTATAAAATGATGATATAAATTTATGAGTATTTGTTCCTCAAATATGTTTTTAATTTTTGACAGATTGATCTTATAGATCTTTATACTTGTACGAGTTTGTATTATAAATCTTTCTATTTGATTTTGTGTTAAATGAACCCATAAACTTAATGAAACTCAATATTTTAAGTCCTTCTGACATTGATCAAGCTTATGTGGCAACTTAATTATTGAGTTAACACAAATACATGATATCACGCGTTGAAGGAGGGTGAACATTACAATTTAGACTATAAATAGCTTTTGTTTTTAAAAAAACAAAACTAAGAAAATTAAAAATCGTTTTTTTTTTTACTTTTATCTTCTTTTCCTTCCCAACTAACCTTTATTTCAGATTTAAACATTCTAATCTTAATGAAAACAAATAAAACACAAAAATACATTCGACACCAAAGTAACAAACAATTTTAAGTGAGCATAAGTTTATATTTTCGTATTGTAATATTGCACAAGTTATGTCATAAAAGGCATGAGACGTTTTGCTTCTAACACTGAACATAATATCCCACACAAATTATTCTACAAGACATAACAAGTTATGTTTGTATTCCGAGATGGCCTAATGTAGTATAAATTGGAAAATTAGCAATCTACTAAAAAAATAACATAACTAGTAAAAACCTATATAGTTTTAAAATATTAGTAAAAATGTCAAAATGTTATTACTTTAAAAACAATGTGTATCCCAATTTACTTCCTATTTTATCTCACATTGATTATACCTTTTCCATTTATTTCTCTCATATTAAAAAAAAAAAAAAGTTACTTTCTCTCTCTCAAATTTTATTCTTTCAATTATCCATCATTTTTAAATTCCGACTTTTTTCTCTTCCGTCATTTTTTTTAGAAATTGAGAGAAAAATTCTCTCTCTAAATTTTTTTGTATCATTTCTCTCTCCCAAATTTTTCCCCTTTATTCCCTCTCCTTACATAACTCAAACCTTAATTGATTTGCATAGCTGACACTTATTACCGTAACCATCACAATGTCTCTTGTGAAACAAAATGTTAATACACTTCCCTCTACAACAAGTCTCATCTGTACCTGCATTTCTTTCCTATTAATTCACAATTTTGCCTGTCCGCCAACATGTTTACACACTTCTTCTTGCAACATAATGACCTCGGACTTCCTTTGGAACGATATATTCTAGGTTCTTGTTACATATTCTAGGGTTCATGTTTGTATTTGTATAATAACATTTGTATTTCTTTATTACAAATTGATCTATAGTTAATAATCATATTTGTATCCATTTAATTATTTCTTTCACAATGTAATTGTATTTTTTTTAGAATTTTGTATCCTTTCTTAAATTGTACTCATTCCAATATTTATATGTGTATTTGTGTTCATTAATATTTTCGTGTTTGTGTTTGTAAAATGAAATTTGTATTTCTTTATTAGTTTGTATTTATTTCAATAGATATGTCAAATGACTTTGTAGTTATTTAAGAAGCATGTTTGTATCCATAAACTTATGTAAATTCGTGTTCATTAAGAAAGGATACAAATTGGGTTGTATATTTTTCAAAAACGTATAGTTTTTCTTAAAATTCCTGCAAGATTTGTATTCTAGTCATCTAAACACACAAATTTACAATCATATTAACAATAAAAAATTATATTTCAAAAGAAAATTTTATTTAATGACAAAAAATGTATTTCTTATCTATTATATATATCAAAAATATATTATATTCAATATCTAATTTATAGAACATCAACTAAATAGGATTCCAAATTATTATGTATTCTAAGCATCCAACATAAAAGATCAAAACTATTCAATCATTCACTGTTTGTATCCCAAACAAATTACAAAGTAAAAAATATATTTTGAACTTAATTGTATTATAAATTGTAGTATCTTGAATATACAATTTGTATTACGTAATTTAAATTGTATTTAGATGCAAATGTGTATTCCAAACAGACAAGAAATACAAATTTCGTATCAACAAACATACAAATTCGAAACAAATAACATACAAATTTTGATCTTTAATTGTTGTATCAAAGCCAAAATGTATTCGAATAAAATTTTGTTGTTGTATCTAAAACACTTTGAATTCGAAATAAATCTTTCAAAGAAATACCGAATTTTGGACAGCAACAACGCACCCAACAACCTTGGTGTTGTTCAGCACCAATTCAATAGTTTGAAGCCCAATATCAATTTGTATGCTTATTTGTTTGTACCAATCTCCTTTTTTCCGATAACTTTTTTTTTTTAATCAATTGTGTTGTCTTCAACGGAGAAGGAGGATCCTCAATAAAGAATTGAAAGTCGTTAATAAAAAATAGGAAGACGAAAGAATTTGCATCTATTTTAATCTCCTAATATGTAAAGTAATATATTTTTAATACTATTTACTTAATTTGAAAGATCTCTCCCCTGTTTTTTACTAATTTGTTATTTTTTTAGTTGTATTTTATTAAGTTAAATAAAAAAAATCATAAATCAACAATATAACAAGTTAAAATATTGACATTTTTAATAAATATTGAAAGTGTGACTATGGTCCTATTAAATACTAAAATATTGACATTTTAAAAATTTTCTCCCATAAAAATTATATTAAACATACACATTAAGCGATTTTTTTATGAATAGTTTCAATTAAAATTCCATCGATTATAGCATAAGCTTCATCATTCCTTGTCAGCTATTAATTTTTCATTCTCTAACAATGATAAAAACATATGCTCCAAAGGGTATAAGCTTAGATGTTTGCACATTACGATAAATTATGAAAAATACTTCACAAAGTTCATGTAGTTCACATCCTAGCATGGAAAAATACTAATCGACTCAAATAATTGAATTTTTTATTATGCGAAAGAAATTTAGGTCAATTATGTTGCATAACTTAATTTTTGTAAAATGCTTGCAGAGCAAATTAGTTTTGAATAGATGAATACTTTGATCAATAAATTTTCATTAATAAACGATCGTCTTTTTTAAATAAAAAACTTATAATATTTAAAGATAAAAGATAAAAAATACCATAAAACATAATTAAACTGTGGAAAAAACATTCTCTACAAATAATATACTATTTCCTCATTTATTTTTACTTATTATATTTGAATTTAACATTTTATTAAGAAAATTAGAATTAACATAACAATTTTACGGCACTATGTCTATTAATTTATGTTTAATAATATAAAGTTTTGAAAAATAATTTGCAATGAAGTATATAATCAACAAGCCATTTGCTTCTTTTTTTTTCTAGAAAAAAGAACTTAATTTTCTCAAAAATTAAAATATTCCCATAATTAGGAAAAAAAAAAGGAAGCTTCATAGGATAAAAGGCTGTTTATGAATCTGTGGAAAATTCAAAAAAGAAATTTATCACACAGTTTAAAAGACTTTGTTTAAAATCAATAAGCTCTTCAACTTGCAGTTTGAGAAGTTGTTGAAACGATAGTGATTCACAAAGAAGAAGAAGAAGAGAGATCTGAGTTTTGTGATACTGTTAATCATGGCTTCAAGTTCAACGAAGAACAATCCGTTACTACCAACGACGACGGCGATCGATCCATCACCGCCGCGGATGGAGGAGAAGCTCTTCAAAGGATCGGCCATGACCAAGCGCGGTGCTTATGCTGCTATCTCTTACATGTCATGTGCTGGTATAGATGTTTCCTCTTTCTTCCTTCCTATTGTTTCACCTGATTTGTGTAGCTGTTCTCTGTTGAATTGCCAATTTGCGTTTTCCGTTTTTGAGGAATAGGGTTTGCATTTTTGGAACTTGTTGAAATTGCAAATTTTAGAGCTAGAAATTTGTATATGCTCATTACGTTTGATTCAAATTGAGAGGTTATTTGTTGATCGGGAGTTGAGTGATTAATCATGGAATGAAGTGTTATAATGTGTAACGGTTGAATTTTGACCTTCTCCGTCACTTTGAAATAAGCTACTATTGCAATCATTAGAGCTAGCATGGGAGTTGCTTCGATCTGTACAATTCAAATAAAAGTTTATTTTTGGTTGATGGAAATGATGTATCATAAGATGTTGTAGCCTTCCCTAATTGTATAAAAATTTGTGCTCTTGATTTATGTTTGGTGTTATTGATAGGAGTTCTCTTCATATTTAGTGATTATTGCTCAGTCGTGTTTCACCGTCTGTGGTTTGCCAGCTGAATGAGATTAACGTTTGCTGAATTAACTACTATTGATGGCACTTAGATTTGGTTAGATTGAATCTGATAATGGTTGACTCATGTTGAAGCTAATCATGGCAACTTTGGTAGTTGGTTGTAGCCCCATAAATCATACTTTCTGCTCCTTAATATGCAGATCTGTGTTCAATTAAACAAAGGACGTGCGATGTAATTTTTTTAAAAAAAGGAATGTTCACCTATTCTGCTGTCTCTATAACAATTTTTTTCTCTCTCTTCTTTCATGTTTTAAAGAAGACAAAAAAAATAAAAATTAATCATATGCAAATGGAGTGTCATGCACATAAAAAGTTTATTGTAGAATGATCAGTTCATGCGTTATCAGTCTATGAATATTCTTATGGTGTGCAATCCATTTTCACATCTGAAGGCTTGGGTGCCATGCTTCAATCTTCAAGAGAAAAGTATTCATCCATGTACTCAATGTTAAAATACATTGCTGTTATTAAGTAGGATTAGTAGCGCAAGATCTTTGAAATATCAAGCTTTATGTGCCTTACACATCAAATGCCTTGATTACTGGCTAACACAATAATTAAGTACTGCCATTCATTTAGATTCTTTTCAAGTACTTCCTCCGTTTAATTATGCATCTTTGTTTTAACTGGACACAGTGTTCAAGAAAGTAACAAGATTTTTGGATCTTGTCATCTTGAACTAAAGATGTGTATAGTGTACCAAAATGTCTTTTGAATCTTGTGCTCTTAAATATGCCATGTGAGATGTTGCAATTAAAGAGTTACTAAAAGCGACATTCTTCTTAAACATACTAAAAGGAAAGTACGACATATCTAAAATAAAGGGAGAATTTTTTACTTTCTTCATATGTATCTAAATTCATCATGCTTGAATTGCTCAGCTTGTAATGACATGATTAAATGTTCTTTTGGATGAATGTACCCTACATTACGTAGTGGGGAATGTTTGGGAATTGGATACAAAAAAAGTTTTTCACACAATTTGTTTATACCATCTAAAATGCCACTATCTTTATATTGCACCAATTGTTCATTAACATGTTAACATAATCTTGGCACTGTTGGTTTTAAACTCTTCTCTATTTCTCTTTGGTTATTTAGCATTTTTGCTCACAAAGATTGTTGTATGTTGGATACTTTATACATGTTCGTGCCTACTTATGCATCCTTAAAATGTCTCATCTTGTCAGATGATAGATAGGGATGGCAATGGCGCGGGGTGGGGTGCAAACCCGCATAAACCAGCAAAGACTTTGCCCTGCCCCGCTCCGCCCCACATAGCAATTTTTTTTTTGCCCCGCCCCGCCCACGCCGCATAAATTCATTAAAGCACCGCATATATCCCTGCACTTTTAGAAGGAAGTGGCTGTGTTTTACTTTCTTCACATATGAAATAATTGTTTGTTAGTTTATGTACTACACAACACAATCAATTCATTCTAAACAGAGAAAAGACTTTTTAAAAAACTTTTAGTGATATTAAATAGTATTTTGTTGATGTTTTATCCTCTTCATAATTACCTGGGATAAGATTGAATTATGCAAGAATGTATAGAGTACTGCCTTTTTTTTTGACTAGTGTGTTTATTACCCAAAAGGAATGTGAAAGTAGTTAATATTGCGAAAGTCTTGGCTAATTGCATACCGTACCTGCCCCGCCCCGCCCTACAAAAGCTCTAGCCTGCACTGCCCGCAACACTATAAGTCGCCCCACCCTGCAATTGCTCTGCCCCATTGACGTGCCTAATGATAGACAAGTTTGAAGACTCCACTTTTCTTTTGCTTTGCTTTTAGCCAAGTCCAAGCCTCCAAGGTCGGCCGTGTTATAAATGGATGAATTCAAAGGGATAAAAGTAAGTGGATAAGGAAGGGCAAACTTACTCTTATATTATTAGCTTAAGATGGACATTTGTATTATTTGGAAATCATTGCATTTTTGTCCATTGGAGTTGTCTTTGTTTACACTATAAGCAATTAATCAGTAGTAAATGTATAAAAGTACTGTGTTGTATTTTTGCCGCATGTTATGCTACCTGATTCAGACAAATAGACTGCATTTCTGTCTTTGTGGATATGGCTATTGTTCATATATGCTACTCTAACGTAGTGGGAAATTAACATGTTTTTCGTTTTCTTTTCTTTGTTGGTAAATCCATGTGTAAATGCCATTATATTAATGATACTCTAGAACTTACTGCAAACAAACTAATAATCTCTGTTCTTTATCATGCACTTAAAAAAGAAAAACCAGATAGTTTCAGTTTGGGCTAGTCGCTCCATTGTCCAACACCCAGAAATTAGGGGATACCTTTGACTTTGATTTTTGAATGAAAAAAATTAGAATGCAGATAAAGACTCAATGAGACCCCATTGCACATCATTGCTTTGTGCTTAATGTCCATTTCTAGATGATATTCTTTGTCCATATCATGCACTTTCAATGTTTATTCATGTTCATTGGGGTCTGCGGACTCCACTCAATTCTAACAAAAAACCCGTAAATTAGTCTATTTTTAAGGACATCTAGTTGAGAATCAACACTTAATTATGTGACCCCAACGACAAGAACTTAAGGCATAGCCATTGATGACTAGGGATGATGCATGGTTCCATTAAGCATCAGCGAATATAGAAGAACCTCAAATTTAATGTCAAGTACTGAAGCATAGTTGCCCATATTCAATTTTGATTCTGTCAGGTCATTTGGGAGGAATATAGGAACTTCCCTTTTTTTCTCTCTAACCCTTTGCTTCACCTTTCTAAGAATCATAGTCCTTAAGTTGATCTTTTCCTAATGTCTATAGAAGACCTTTGGTTCTCCATAACAGTGTTGTCAAAGGCTCTTGTCAACGTTAACCCTAAAGCGAATCAAAATGTGTTGAGCGCTTTGCCTCGCTTAATGTGCACTTCAGTGTTATACTTTTCCTTGCTAATCAATCTTTTCTGAAGAGATATTTCATTTTATCCTAAAAAAATCATTTTTATTGTTCATATATTTGTCATTCATGCTTATAATTATTAGTCTTTGGACTAAACATATATATTTGTATTTGTTTTTTCCGTTTGTGCCTTTTTTCATTAAAGGAAACACTTGTTTTTGCTTTGTGCTTAAAGCCCCAATGGACCTTAGAGCTTTTTATAAACTGCTTGATGCTTACAAAGTTACCTGATATTGACTTGCAGTTCTCTTGGTATTGTTCAATAAAGCGGCTCTTTCTTCATACAACTTCCCATCTGCAAATGTCATCACACTCTGTCAGGTACCTAGAGACTCTATTTCTTTGACAATTGATAAGTAGTATTCTTCCACATTGAGGGAATGTTGGCCACCATTAAAAACCTAGAGACTCCATTTTTAGCAGGGAGGCCTGGTGCTCTTAACATTGTACCACAAGTTATATGTTCATTTTCCTGGGCTGGTTCCAGACATATGTCCTAAAGCAATTTGTCTTCAACAACTACTTACCTATTGTAATCCCACGGTGTGGTCTGGCTTATTTCTTAATTTTACACAAACCTTACCTTGTGAGGGTAGAGAGGCTATTTCCAACCTCTAAATAGACTGTCAATTCATCATGCGAAACCTCTGGCTTATTTCTCAAGTTTTACTTAGTTACCGAATGTAGTATTTTAAGTTATTAATATCTCCATATAACGTTTTTATATTTCTAAATGAGTTTAGGAACTTGTGCTTGACAGGAGTTATTTGCTCCTGTGCTTTTCTAAAGCAGTTCTTTGTATCAGTTGGCATCACTGAATTGATATATTTAATGTCTTGTCATCTGCAGATAATATGCTCGTGTTGTTTTCTTTATCTCTTAAGACGGCTGAAGCTGATTTCTTTTCATTTGAGTGAATCGCTGGCTACGCCTGACAATTTTAAAACGTTTGTGCCACTGAAGACAGTAATTGATACTTTACCTGTTGCTGTGACCTATCTTCTCTACATGGTAATTGCTTCATTTAGTATTGCACTTTTATGCCTTTTATTTCCTCAAAGGTCAGGAGTTCGAATCTCAACAAAAGATTTTATGTGGTCTCTGGTTCTCCTTGAAAGCTAGTCACGATGGAGTCTGTTCGGGGAGTCAATGTACCCATGTACACAACCCTTAGGAGGACAACTGTTGTATTTACAATGATTGTGGAATCCATTCTTGCAGGTCAGAAGTATAGTCGTCCTATTATTGGAAGGTAAAGATTTCCTTTTTATCTTAGTTAGTTCTGTTGCAGAAGCTATGTCTACAAATTTTATGCGATCTTGAGATAGACACAAAGAAAAGTTCTTTAGCGGGAATCAGAATATTAGGAAATAATATTTGAAATAACTTCTCAAAGTTTGTACAATAGAGAATATTTGGAGTTTGGACTATAATGTTTCCCTACCTATTCATTCCATTCTCACTCATATTCTCAATTTATGAATTAAAATTGCTTTCCAAATTATCTTATTAAATCTTCTGGTTCAACAATAGTTGACTTTTGTAAGAACTAAACAATTTTCCATAAAGAAGAAAATTTTCATATGGAAATAGTACCTAGAAGAACTGGATTAATGTTTCCCTTGTTCCTACTTTCTGCTTATGGAAACAAGAGTTATAACTCTGGGAAAATAGAAGTTTCTTCAACTTAAATTGCTTAAGTTGAAACAAGGGTTATTGCTCTGGGACTATTTCTTTTCCTTCTCAAAAAGAAGTAAATGAGATCTGACAAAATCCATAAAGTTTAAACTTATTGGTTAACCTAACAGCCTTAAATATCTTAATGGCATGTGTGAAGAAATATAAGAGAAAAATATTATGGAATTTTGTATCTACATTATAATACTAAAATCCTATTTATAGACAATATATTACAATCCTTTTCCAAGTAGGATTCTATGTACTCTTTTTGTTTCTATTCATATTCTAATTGTACGGATATATGAGAGCCAAATAGGCAAATACATGGCTTTTTTCTGTTGCTTCATTTGTGTGTGTCTGAAAGCTACAAGAAAGGAAAGTTTTTTTTCCATTTGTTTCGGTTCTGTTATATTTCTAGTAATTAGTTAAGAGGCTATTAATGGGTTTATCATTTTAAACAAAAGGCTCTTTTGGTTCACAGGCAAAGTTATGCACTATTATAATCCAGAGATTTCTTTTTTTTCTTTTGATGACCATGGTGTCCATGCCAGCTTTCGCACACCAGAACTAATATCACCTACTGTTTTTTTTTTGGTCTCCACTGAATTTTGAATCTGAGACTCAGGGTTATCAACCACTTCATTGACCACTAGGCCACACCCTTGGGTGCTTATAATCCAGATCTTTTTTGATAAGATAATACATTCCATAGAAGGTATCAAGAAGATGCATCACTTGCAAAGCATAGAAAATAACAAGACATTGTTAGCTCTATTGCAAAAGGCTAATCTTAAGTTAAGGAGCTAACAATGTCCAAGAAACTTTCAGGGGAGCTACAGAGGGTTGTTTAAACTTAAAACTATTGACTTAAGAATGTAGCTCGGGGAAGAGGTGCCTGCATCTATTGTTTCTCTCTGTCAATACACACCCAAAAATGCAAGCTGGGATCATCTTCCATACTTCCCTGATGGATTTACCGGCCTCTCATGAGCTCCAGCTAACCAGTGCATCTTTAATACTACTTGGCATAACCCATTTTAGACTAAAAACTGGGATGAACATGTTCCGTACGCCTGTGGCTGCTGTACAATGAAGAAAAAGATGTCTGTTGGTTTGTAGGGCCCGGTGACACATGAAGCGTCTGTTGACGATGTGATTTTTCTCCTGATGAGGTTGTCTTGGGTGAGGAAGTCTTCATGGAGGGCTAGTCAGCTAAAACAAATCACCTTGTGGTTAAATTTGGTTTTCCAGATTAACTTCCATGGCCAATTGTCTAGCATTTCATTTTGAGCACATAGTGAATAGTATGCTGCTTTCACGGGATATTTCCAACTGCTTTATCCCTCCAAATGAGTCTGCCGGGTGATTGATCAATTGATCTGGACAACTCCTCGTCTCTCATTAGTCATTAAGCTGAGAAGGTCTAGTAGTTCCTATTCTTGGAAGTTCCTTCTGGATTGAGGGATTCAGGTATTGCCAGCTCTATTTTGAGAGATGGTTGAAGATTTGCTTGTGGTTATGCATAGAGACTAGGAAGATGGTTGAAGATTTGCTTGTGGTTATGCATAGAGACTAGGAAGATGGTTGAAGATTTGCTTGTGGTTATGCATAGAGACTAGGAAGATGGTTGAAGATTTGCTTGTGGTTATGCATAGAGACTAGGAAGATCGTTTTGTAATGTTGAGTCCCCTAGCCATATATCTTCCAAGAAATTAACCTTTGATCAATCCATTGCCCTTGCCCATCTTGAACTGACAATTGAGATAGAATTCCTCCCCTAACTTGCTAATATACTTCCAAGGACCTACACCATACGGAGAACTAACAACCTCGGTGCTCCAGTGGTTCTTAGTACCATGTTTTGCTTTCACAACCTTTTTCCACAAGGCTTGATCCACTTGTGTGTATCTCCAGTCATTTCATCAACATGCTTTTGTTATGTATTGACAAGTCTCTAATTCCCATTTCCCGGGCCACCTTACGATTTTGGTACCTAGATTCTGGTACATGGATTTATAATCACTGGATTATGTAGTGGATATGCGTCTTTCAGCAGATGTTTTGTTCATTGCATTAGAAGTGGGATATATGGTGTACAATATAATTATCTTACAGTTTTACCCTTATTTTAAAGTAAATAAAAACTAGAAGATGACATCAAGATTATTTTTTTTATAGATGTTTTATCCTCATAAAGTTAATACCGGTGTAAGTTATCCATGTTGGATCTGATACAGAATACGATTAAGCAACACTGTGAGCATATTTCTTGTTCACTCTTTTAACAAAGTGTTGCTTAGCATTACCAGTGTGGTGATAATCGTTTTCGGTGCTTTTGTTGATGGAGCTATCCTGGTGAGCAGATGACCCTAAGATTTTTCTTTTACACATCTAAATCGATCAATAAGAAGATAATACACTGTTTGAATGCCTTCCGTATGTTCTATTCTTTCTTCTGTTAAGGGCTCTGTTAACTACTTATCATACAAGCACATAGATTACTTAACAGTGTGAGCATATTTCTTGGTCGTTCTTTTAACATAATGTTGCCTAACATTACCAGTGTGGTGATAATCGTGTTCGGTGCTTTTGTTGCTGGAGCTATCCTGGTGACCAGACGACCCTAAGATTTTCCTTTTACACATCTAAATCGATAAATAAGAAGATAATACACTGTTTGACTGCCTTCCGTATGTTCTATTCTTTCTGTTAAGGGCTTTGTTAACTACACATCATTCAAGCAAATAGATTAAGTAACAGTGTGAAGCATATTTCTTGTTCGTTCTTTTAACATAATGTTGCCTAACATTACCAGTGTGGTGATAATCGTGTTCGGTGCTTTTGTTGCTGGAGCTCGGGACTTGTCATTTGATTTTTATGGCTATGCCGTCGTCTTTCTATCCAACATCACAACGGCAATATACCTTGCCACCATAGCGCGTATTGGTAGTGTTTTTTCCTTGTCATGTAATCTTTTCAAATTGATATCTTTTCTGGACCTTTCTAATACTTCCATCAATCCAGGAAAATCAAGTGGCCTTAATAGCTTTGGCCTAATGTGGTGCAATGGTATTGCTCTTGTTCTCTTCTACTCATCCTTGTCATAATCTATAGTTCTTGTTATCTGATTATTATTATTTTTGGTTTTTCTTACCTTCAATAGGAATCGTCTGTGGACCTTTCTTACTTCTTTGGTCGCTTATTCGTGGTGACCTGGCACTGACAATGGATTTCCCTTACTTATTTTCACCAGGGTTCCTGGTAAGTTTCGTAATTAACTTAGTGTATGGTACCTTACTATCTCGTTGTCTCTTCCTGCACCCTATAATGTGATAGTCAAATTTGCTGTCACATTTTTCCAGAGGAGCTCAAACTCATCAGGTGTTCTTTCCCATTCCCCACTTCCTGAGACCTATGTTGCTCGGACTCCTCAAAATTATCAACAGTGTGTCAGATACTCCAAAAATAGTACATTTTGGAGAATCTGACACGGGTGCGACAACAATTTTGGAGAGTCCGAGCAATATAGCATGAGACAGTATTTTTACTGCCCCTGGGATAAAAAGAAAAAGTGGAGAGTGAATCCTGCTCCAAAGCATTTTGGTTCAATTTAAATATGCCCTACTCTTTTTATACTAGCACACTGTCAAATGGTTGACAAGAGGAGGTTGCTCGGAGGGTAAGCACCCTCCATCTCCAGCCCTAAGGTTGTGGGCTCGAGTCACCAAGGGAGCAAAAAGAGGGGGGTTTCATAGGGAAGGATTGAAAAGAAATGCTGTCACATGGTTCCTTCCAACTGTTACTGGACATGTTACTCTCTTTTTTTTCAGTACTGGACATTTAACTGCTAGTTAGAATTTTCTGAACGGGATGTTATATTGCTGTGTTTTGACTCTTGGTACTTTGTAAATGAGCAGGTTGTAATGCTTATGTCTTGCATATTGGCATTTTTCTTGAACTACTCTATATTTCTCAACACAACCCTGAATTCAGCTGTCACACAGACAATATGCGGTAACTTGAAGGTTTGTTCTCTGATAAATTTGATTATCCTATTAAACTTTCTGATTCACCTCACTAGGTCAAAACTCCAATTGGAGAAAGTACAAAGTTTGTTAAATGGTAAATAATGTTTGTGGAGGAACACAAGTCCATAATTCAGGTTGTCAAATGCATTGCTTTGTTGCAATTGGAGTTGAATAGAGTGCAAGATTGCAAGTGATCGTGCATTGCAATACTAAATTCTTTCAGATAGTGTATATGGAGGACTCCTATTTACAAAATGACAACTGAGACAAGTTTGTGGTTAGAATACTTTGGCGTTACCAACTATAAAATGGAAAAGTTCACATCTGTATCTTGTCACCAGAAGTCCTTGTCAAATAATCCACTAGTCACCCAAAGTGATCTAGATAGAATTGTGTGGACTTCTTATGTTATCTAGTCAGAGAAGGACTTCTTATGTTATCTAGTTAGAAGATTCTAATTCCCCTTTCCCTAATCATGAGGCACCTCTTGGGGATAAATGACCTTTTATGGTTAAATCCTGCATATATTCCCACACATAGTACAACTCATGTTCCTATTGTAACCTAACCTCAATGGTTTATTCTTAAATATCGTGACAACGTCTTGTGTCACTTTGTCTTTTGAGTCTTCATTCCCACTCTCTTTCTTCATTATCTTTTTTAGTTGATGGATCTAGTTTATAGTGTAATAATTCCTTCCTTTCTTAAATATAAATGTTCCTTGTTTCTGTTGATGTTGATGGATCTGTATATGAATATAGTCGATAGCCTTTGGATTTGTTATAGGGCTTTCTGGGGGCTTGTCTTGTTGCTCACAATGTTTGGCGGTATCCCCAATGACTATTACTTCATTCTATGTTCCCTGCTGTTGATTCTCAGTCTCCTTTCTCTTGATCCATATCGGCTCCTCGTATCTTTGTTATTGATCATCATGCTTCTTTCTTAGTGTGGAGGCTTGTTTAGTTTCTCACTTTCTCTAGTAGCTTTTGCTGTTGTTTTCTTCTGGGCATGTTTTTGAACATTCAAAGTCCCTGCATGCTCTTCTCCTACTTTGTCATTTTCTCGAACTTCTAATGTGCCAATATGTTCTCTGTAGTTTTTCCTTTTGCGTGTTTCTCCTTGGCATTTTCTCGAGCACCTGGTTTGTCTCCTTCATATTTTGGTTTGTCCTTCTGATTTTTCTGAGAAATTACTTCCTTATCTCTGTTTCACTTTGCATTTTGTCCATCATACCTTCATCTTGAGAAATAGTACCAGTGATCCAGTGCTAGTTTTGTCTCAGACGTGCTGTTGCATATAAATCTACTCATTCTCACGATAATCGTTGATTTCTTGTTTAAGAATCAAAGAGTACCGTGGGCTTACAACTCTCATTTGAATTGAATCCTTGGAATTTTAGTGGTAGACTTACACATTGTATGCAGACCAAATACCTAGCAGAAAAGATGTAAGCTTCTAATGTATGGGTTTAGTGTTGTGCTGTTGAAACTATTTGGGAGGGCCATAATCTCAACCTGCTGCAAGTTCAAGTGATTTTGCTATGGCAAAAGAATCAATTAACTTATCACCTTGTTCCTCAGGAGCCCACTTATAGAATAGCCACATATCACTAGGCTACAGTTACGGATAGCTTGCAGATGATATAGTTCTCACAGATACTGAAAGAAAAAGCCATATCCTTTTGTCAAAAGTTCTCATTTCTATTTGGATGGAGTTGAGCATCAAGCAACATGCACCTTTACTAGGTGCTGATGTAAATTTGATAGGATGTCCTTGCGGTTTGTGATGTTGAAATATGTGACGCAAACACAACCTTTAGTCGAAAATGGCAGATTGCACTTTCAGTCAAAGTTAAGTTGCAAACTAAAGAGGAGGTCTGGCAACCTCTGTCCTCCTCTAAAGAAGAGAAAGAAAAGTGATCCAAACTCTGTGGGGCCAATAAACATGATTCATGAGTCCTTTATTCTTCCACTGCCCGCAACCTCTTTTCTCAGTGATTCTGTACATACCCTCAATTTTTCATCCACTTTCTGTGTTTATTGTGAGACAGCCGATGGCACCGGTTATAGGAAATATGCATAATTCTTCATATGAAACTGAAAAGCAAAGGAGGGTTATTCACTCTACTGGCTTGACTGTCAATCTTTATCCCCTTTGTACTTAGGTAGTTAGCTGTGTTAGTCGCAGGTAGCTTGTCAATCTGCTCACTGCATTTGCAAATATAGGTTCTCTATAAGATGAATACCTTTCTGTTTTCCCAGAAGAGGTCAGTTGGACATTGCTAAGTGTCCGTGGGGTCCACTTTCTAACCAAGGTCTAGTGCTTCCGAGATTTCCATTTAACTTGTTATGTATTCTTGAGTGAGAAACAAGTTAAGTAAGTATTTGATGAGTCTCTATCAGTACTATAGTTTTTTCTTCCTTTATGCAGGATCTTTTCACAATCTCACTAGGATGGTTCATATTTGGTGGGCTTCCATTTGATTTGGTGAGTTTATTATTTCTGTTCCTGTGATTGGCTGTTATTTATTGTCTACTAATCGTTGTGGATGGATATCTTCTTTCAGTTGAATGTCCTTGGACAGCTTCTGGGTTTTGTTGGCTCTGGTCTCTATGCCTACTACAAACTCATGGGAAAGTGATTATTAAGAATGAATGTCCATATGATCTTTCCCAAAGAGTTGTAATTTGCACCATTTTTTTGCCCCTATTTTTGTTTTGGCAATTATGTGATACTCAAAGAGACAAACATCGGGGTTGTAAAAGTGCCAGTTTGACTTAGTGTTACGGAGAATCAATTGAGAGAACTGTAGCTTGGTGGATGATCGAGTCCCAGCAGTTTAGGGCCTTGGAAAAGAAGAATTGCCCCACAAGAACGAGATAGACTTAATTAGTTAAGATGTACAAGAAATAACGACATTCTTTATCATGAACAAATTTGTAAGTTATATCAAGTGTTAGACGAGATTCGTCATGGGCAATTGGTGACCCGAGGGATGGAACTGTATATACAATTTTATGCAGATTTTGCTATTAATGCATGTATTGTTGTGGTATTTATATCCTGCACGTACATCTTATGAGTTTCTCTTGTACTACATTTATGTAAGATGATACGAGGTATCATTTGTCGATGTGTTTTCACTGGAAAAAAACAACCATGTCTCTAGGGAAAAAAGTAGGTGAAACCAAATTGGTGGCCTTGCTGTCAAATGAGCAATGGGAAAGAAGCTAAAAAATGAATATGTAGATAAACTATCCTTAAAAGCAAATTGATATAAGTGTGTTTGAGATGAAGGAAAATATTTTTTTAGTTAATTCTTTTCATGTTTGGTTGGATTGAAAGTTTTGGAAATTATTTTTCCAAATCAATTTTTTTTAAATTTAATTTAAAAGAAAAATGATTTGGGTCTAAAAAGTAAAACATTTCCGAAACTCTTTCTCAACTTCACATCTCAACTTTCCACCCTAACTCAACTTATGGGTACCCATTCTCGATACTAATTCGAGATTGGATTCTTGATTCTCGATTTAAGACCCGAATTTCGACCTTGATTCGAGACAACTTCCAGGTCGGGTTAGGGTCTGATCCTGATTTTGATGTTGGATCCCGATTCAGGTTGGGGGGGGGGGGGTCTGAGTCGAGTGTCGTGCCCTAAGTCAAGTGTGAATTTGGGTCTCGAATAGGGATGGCAATGGGGCGTGGCGGGGTGTTTTGCAAGGCGGGGCGGGTTGAAGTGGGTTCTTTTTAAATTAATGTGGGCGCGGGCCGAATTGCGGGTATGTGTGATTTCACGGATTCAAATTTAATTTTAACTTTTTACATAATATAAGAGTGATGTAACATTATTTATTAAAATAATTTCTTGGCGTAAACTATTTTGAATGGCTAAGAAACTAGAAAGAAGAAAAAAATTATCTCACTACTTGGATTTAATTTTTTGTTATTATATCAAATGTAACCAATTCAAATCCACCAAAAAAAAATGTTGTTGGCATATTAAAAGAGTTATAAAACATTATAATGTTAAAATAATGTTATAACATGTTAATGTTATCGATTAACAACTAAGCAAATTTTAATTTCTTGAGTTAAACTTACTAAGCCTATTATTTGAAATGCTTACAAAATATGTGAAATGGGGCGGGGCAGGACAGGTTGAAAACAACAAAACATGTTATGTGGGGCGGGGCAGGTTGAGATCTAGCGGATTTGACCGCCCCACCCCGCCTCATTGCCATTCCTAGTCCCGAATTGGTCATCAAGTGCCAAGGTCAAATTTCGATTCGAAAGTTGAGTCCTCGATCGAGTGTTGGGGTCGAGTTACGTAGAGCGTTCCCGAGTTAAGTATCACACCAAACACACTATATCTTCATCCGTCACTTCAAATAATGGAGTAACTTTGATGTTATAGAAAATAGGTTATTCACAACCAAACACTAGTCGAGCATATATGAAATCAACCCAAAGTATTATTACGTGCATAAGAATTCTAAATGATTGAGGAGAAAATTTTATTATCTGGAAAGTAAAATTTATACATTTTCTCCCCTCCCACACATCCTCTGGTCCTTTTTCTTCCAACTTTCCAATGACTAAAATTTCTCTGTATTGCCTTGTTAGTGAAGTATCATCTACTATCCAAAATGACGAGCACAAAAATTTACAGGTAGTAATATGTATATGATTGAACTGTGTTTAATTTTCTGAAGTAGCAAGAACTAGATGATCTCCATCTCTTATCACTTCAATGTCCTCAATAAGTGCTCCATCTTCCGTTAGTACTTTCGCGAGAGAGATGCCAAATTTTTCAGCACCCATATCAAGTAGCTCTTTAATGGAATCTGGCAAAAGTACAGCCCTTTTACCTATATGAGCTTTCTCTAGACAACGGATGGTTATTCTGCTTGGAATTCTTGAATTGGCAATTTTAGTTGAAGAATAATCCGGGCCACCTCCCCCTGCCAAGTTTACAAAGTGCACAGTTAGTTCCTGGCAAAATATTATAAGATTCACAATAACTTTTAACAAATAAATCGTCCAATACTTTATCAAGACAAGACCTACTAGGAGGTAAAAGTGCACTTTTATAACTAAAAGACTATTTTGTAACATAGATGTATATTGTAGAGTGACTTTGGAGGTGTACTTAAGAACTAGAGAGGCTTCAAAGTTTAAAGCTGAACTCACCTTCATGGTGTCTCTGGCGTGCAGCCACAAATCCTATCAGTGAATTCTGAAAGAAACTAGCCCTTCTCCTCAATCTGCCGTTGGAGGAGCCAGTTTCTCTAGCTGTTTCTTCAGGAATGAAGAGAGGAATCGCGGGATCGCTTTGATACTTCATAAGGTAGGGAGCACAAGGTGCTTCAGGAGGACACACGTTGGTTTCTTTACTAGCTGGTTGCATCAAGTTGAAAAGCTCCTTTATCTCTTTGTGGCCCTGAAATTCAGCCAATGCTCTTGGTGTCCAACCGTGAATGTCTGCTTTATCAATGTCAACACCTTGTTCCAACAGGAATTTAACTATTTCCACATTCTCCTCAGATATAGCAGTATGTAATGCTGTCGTGCCTAGGCTGTTAAGAAGGGTGACATCACCTCCATACTTGATGATCTCCTTAAGCAAGTCTAAGCTGCCTTGCTCCACTGCAAAGCAAGCAAACTGACCTACGTCTCCTGAAGATATTTTTGCACCATTGTCCACAAGCAATTTTATCACAGCTTCATGCTTCCCCACCATTGCATCCCACAATGGAACATTTCCTTCAGAATCTGCAATAACAAAAGTAGCTGTTTATCAGAGAGAGAAGTACAGAATCTTGAATTTGGGATACACTTGCAAATTTGGGAGTGACTGATGCTCTAATCACAACTAGTGCTAGTAGTTAATATTTACTATCAAGGGGGCAGATACAACTAAGTTATTCTTGTTAAAAGGTTCAAAAAGAAATTGAATACACTAAGGATGAAACTGCCTCTTAGATAGATATTTAGTCGAGGTCATTGGAATAATTGAAAGCACACGCAAATTAATTGTATTTAACTTTGTAAACTAATGTGTGATTTTCCCAAAAGAACAGTGTGTGATATTCTATGGTATGGAAATGGAAAGAGTACCTTTTCTATTTGGATGTGCTCCAAAGTCGAGAAGTAGAAGAATACATTCAACACTTCCTTTTGAAGCAGCTATATGCTGCATCATAATATCCATATGATATTTCAACTTTCAAACATAAATCTTATTTAGGTCAAGTGTTTATTGCAAAATAGGGAGGAGTCTTACCAACACCGTACGTCCACTGCTATCAGATTCATTAGGATCCATTCCCTTTTTTAGCAATTGGCGCAACAAAAGATCATCTCCTCTGTTTGCTGCAAAACATAAGCTAAGAGGCATGTCCATTCTTCCCTGAGTCAGCATATGTTCTATATCTGCTAATATTGCTGTCATCATCGGGTCCCTTCGCTCTTTCAAATGCTGCATCCAAGAAAATCGTTGTTTAAAGCTAGAATAGCATCCACACATCAAAGTATTACTGAAGGGTCATTTATTCTAGTTGAGAATAAAGCTCATATAGGTGAAAAAATCTTCGCCAAACCACTTCCAGAAGGAAAATTTTACACTTGGGATTCCAAAAGAAAAATTTTTAAAGAATCGAACACAGAATGAAGAATGATGAAAATCATCGAATTTTATCCATAGCTGAGTATTATGAAGAATTCGGCATCATAATAGCATAACTGTATCAAAAGGACTGTACAATGGAAGGTTCAGAAAAAATGGAAGTCAAATGTTTTCTATAGCCGTAGGAAATTACTACCAACCTGATTTCTACATTAATAAATATGGAACTATTTAGATAGTGCCTAAATAATATCAAAGGAGTTTATTCACCTGAAGGAGATTGTTCATGATTATTGTCCCGTCTCCTATATTTGTTTTAACGATGTTGAAGAATGAACTACGATCCAAGCGTAGCAGTTGGGATACTTTTTTGGTTCGAACATTAAAAAGTTGAGGCCTACAACAAAGGACACCAACTTCTCCACAAACATCCCCCATCTTCAACTCGCCAACTACCTACACAAATTGATACATTAAATAAGCATTTAAGCTCAGGATAACAGAATGTTTAAGTCCTACACTGGAGTAACTTACCTGATCCATTCCATTCTTGTGTGATACAAGATCCTACATGAACGAAAGATGTGATTATTAAGAGATCCAATTGCAGCAATTAAATCAATGAAGAAAAAATAGATCCTAACGTGTATTTAATAGCAAGAAGTTTGAAGATTTTGTGAGTAGTGTTAAAAAAAATCATTTTTCATAGAAAATAATCATTATTATGAATGCATAAGATATCACGGTTCCTTGACTTGAGAGTTTGGCTGTTGTGATAAATCAACAGCGATACGGAAAAAATGAGAGAATCATTAGTTCTTTTCCAAAGCATTCTTTTCCTTTGTTTTCCGCTCCTTTCCCAGAAAAAAAAAAGAGTGGGAGAGCGAGAAGAGCTCCTTACCACTGCTCCAGTTACCAGAATGTACAAATCCGTAGGTGCTTCATTTTGCAAAATAACATCCTCTTTTGGAGGGAAATACTCGGCCTTCATCTCAGAAACCTGTATAGTATAAAAAGACCGAGAAGAAATCAAATCAGCTATTTGTATTACGGAAATTAGTGAAACAACTGAACAACATTTTGTTATAGACAAAAGTCTATTCACCAATAATATGAAATTTTATGAAACCTTAGATCAATCAACAAAATTAAACACAGTTGGGAATTACCAGTTGAAAAAGTAAGTCATTTGATACCCCATGGAATAAGTACACCTTATCCACCAGTGGATAGAATAGATAATGTGAAATGCCAGATCGAATAGCTTTGGGTAGTGTTTCAAGAGTTTCTTGCTGCTGAAGACCTTCTGAATCTGTTCTGTGCCTCAAACGCAAGTGAGCTATCATCTGTTCTTCAAGGCGAACCGGCAGTTTATTCCTTTGTGCAAAGCTTGAGGCAGCTTGAATAGTATCCCTCTGAGCAGCGAAACAATCATCAGAGATAAATCCTTTAGAAAAAGAATCAGAATTTGTCAGCAAGACAAGACAGTATCACTGATATTCTAAAAAGATTTTCCAATTTATTTGTGGTACTTTTTTTTTGATGTCCGGGTCAGCTTTCGCACACCTCGACTAATTTCAAGGGATAGCTAGCACATCCCACCAGGTACCAGGTAATTCTATCCACCAAGGCTAGGACAAAAGGGAAGAATTAACTAGTGTTTTTTTGTCTCCGCTGGGAATTGAACTTGAGACCTTATGGATTTTAACCACTTCATTGATCACTAGGCCACCCCCTTGGGTTCCCAATTCATTTGTGATACTTGTTCAGGGATTTAGAATACTAGACCAAAAACTAAATATGTTGTAGAAAGAGAACTGATAACAATTTCATCATCTAATCCTATGCTAGATGCAACATCTGTGATGAGGTTTGATGACTTAAAATTAGTAAATGACGAGATGAGATATGAGCACAGTGGTGAAATGATAGCACTGTAAATATAGGTTAAATATAAATGATAAAATATTGTGCAAATTGCATCTAAATGTCCTGAAAGGAAAAATACATAGTGATTTCAATTGAATCAATCAAAAAGTTAAAGAGAGAATCTACTCACGAACTTCCTAGTCTTACTGGTTCCATGAACAACCAAGTTGGTCATGTTTCCAATAAGATATGCAGTCAACCCGAGGTCGAATAACATGTAAAGCATGGTGAATATCATTTCCCCTGTAGCCACAGCATGCAAATCCCCATAGCCAGTTGTTGTAAGCGTTGTAATGGACCAATACATACACATTACATAGAGATCCGAGATGCTCCTGTCATGGTGATTTCCAATGGCAAGTGAAAGCCATGTTTTACTTGTGTCTTGTTTCCGAGCAGCAAGAAAGTAGTAGAAGCAGCCAGCACAATGAACAGCAAAAAGAGTCACCTGAAAAAAGAAACAAAATACCCCAAAATGTGTTATGGTAAATCACCATTGAGGTAATTTGCAAGCAAATACCATTTATTGCTTGAAAGACTTACACATATAAGCTTCAGTACACGAACCCCAAAGTAACTGATCTTCCTGTTTTTCTCCAATCTATAGCAAAAGAACAGACTATTTATTTCAAAACATAGTCTCCGTATTTATCACTAAAGTAAGAGATCTTGTCGAAGCATATAGTTGCACTTCTCTTCTTCACCCAAACTATTATAATCCAGTAGACTCGAAACAGAACGATTCTATTCTTGCTTTTGATACTAATTCAAATTGAATTTCTGTTTCAGAAAAAGGGATAGCTATACTGATTCAATATACTCTAAAGACGCCCTCGGTACAATATTGACAATCTCTCAAAGATGAAATTTCAGTTAATTGGCATTTACTGATTCTCATCTCAAGAAATTAAAACATATATGCATTTAGATTCAGAGAGTTATATGAATATACTAAAAGATGGGATCAGTAGTTCTGCTAATAAAGCATGTTACCTTGCAAACATGGCACTAACTCTTCTGAGACGCCAGAGACGAAGGATACTGAAGTATTCATATGATTGAAGAAAATAGGGCATTGATTTACGCATAAGTTCAGAAGGGATGGTGGATATAACATCAAACAAAAACCCGGATTTTGTGTACCTCAAAGCAATTCGCTTTGGGTCATCAATCATACTACAAGCTGATTTATCAAGATAAGCAACAAAGAATGTGAGGACAATGTCAATGGCAAAAAATGAATTGGCTATGTTATCTAATATGGGAATAATTCCTCTAGGTCTGTCTAGAAATCCAAACTGAAAAGGTGACGACCATGCTGTGTAGAATACAAGTAGCACCAAATAAGCATTCCAAGCCCTGCATCATAACCAAATCTGTTAATAAAAAGTCTAAAACCCAATAGCTGCCAAACCACACAAACAAAAGTAAACGGCATTAGTAGTGTATTTTTATAGCTATATTGCTCGGACTCTTCATCGACACAGATGCCCAGCATGCATGAAAGTGAAAAGTGAAGAGTCCACGCAACCTAAACCCCATTCCAGAAGGATTTCGAACTTAAAAAGACCTCCAAACCCAACCCCAAAAAGGTCAAATTTTGTGCTGCATAAAAATTCTAACAGCAGGAAAATCGAATATATATGGATACCTGTAACGGGGATTAGAAGGGGAGATGATATAGGGACGGAGTTTTGTTTTGCAATTAGTATGGGCACCAAGAGAAGGAAGAATGGCACTAGTAATACTATAGTGAGAGCTTTTATCATCCATGGAATACGCTCTATCCATCTCCATCTCCATCTCCTTCTCCATTAATTCTCATAACACAACATTATGAATTTTGCCCGACCACCAATGGCCGCCGGACTCTGCCACCTTCTTCTTCTTCTTCTCTGTCTTATAGATTAATATTCCCCTCATTTTTTTATTTATTATTCAATTCCTACTATAAATATGTCCTTTATATATATTAAGAGAAAGAAAATAATTTTTTTGTTTTTGTCTACAAAATGTGAGTTGAAATATTATTTTTATTTCGTCTCAGAGATTGTGTTACTATATAACTCTAAACTATTGGTTTGTCAGACAAAAAGTTCAAAAATGTCCTTTTATTTTAACCTATTAGAAACAGATTTAAAATAGCTGACAAACACGTAAACTTGATTTTTAGCGAATAATTATGTCTTCCAATTTTGAGTGTGTATAAATAAATATTTAAATTTGTATAAATTGAACAATTAACATATGTGTTCTGCATGACAATGTCATATAGGACGAATGTGTCTATTTCTTCAATGTTATACAAGTTTAAGTGTCTAGAGTCTATTATGCACACCAAAAATTAAATATTATAATTGACAGTTAAAACCAAATTAAGAGTTATGTTTATGTATTACGCTTTTAATATATTATTATTTGTTTTTAATCTCAAAAATATATTTTTGTTAACAGAAATCTGACATGAAATTTAACTAAAACAGATGATCAATTTTTATTGATTCACATAATTCTTTTATCAAATAAAAAGACCCAACACCCAAATTTAATACTCATATTTGGAACATGACTTTTAAGATTATGGAGTCCTATTCTCTTGGCTTATGCAATTGCATATATCATGATCACTGACTGATTAAGATTATTGGAGTCCTATTCTCTTGGTTTTGGCTTTGGCTTCTGCAATTGCAAATAATACTTTTGAGTTTAAAGAAACATTAATGATATTTTTAAATCAATAAATAGAAGTGAATATTTTAAAATTATTTTTTCTATCTTAAAGGTATTTTTAAGCTTTTTCCCAACTTGCAGCTGATGCTTATTAGTAATGCGAATACATATAATCAATTTTTTGTCCTTATAGTATTATTTTATAGTATTATTTTAGATAGATAAAATCTTTTACCAATAAGATTGTCTTGGTCTTTTTTTGAGAGTTAATTTTGTATTTATGTTATTAATATCTGTTGTTTTCCTTGAATAATTATTTCTTGGAGAATTGATTAGCCAAACTTCTTCTATAGGACTTTCTTGCAAGTCAAGACTTTAAACTTGCCTTTTTCTTGTCATATTTTGATAAATATAGCTATTTGTTATTTTTTTTCAAATAATATTATGATGATGTTAGTTAATATATATTTTTTACTATTTTTAATTTATTTCTTATTATTATTATTGTAATTTAAATCAAATTCAACTAAATTAGTAAATTTTAAAGCTAGTAAAATCGAACTAAATATAATTATATATTTATCTATTTAACTGCTTTTGATTTAGTTGTTTGGTTTTTACCAAACATAAATATATATTCTTCCTTTCCTTTTCCACTACTATTTCTTGACACCAAACGAACTAATAAAGTGGTAAAAAAATTATTTGGTAAATGTAATATCATTTAATTAAATTATTTTCATAATAAGTTAAACATATTTAACTATATAGTATCTTAATTAGAACCGAAGGCTTTTCATCTTTCTCAACGAGTTTGATTTTTTTTTTAATTTTTAAGCAACTTAAATATTCTGTAAAGATGAAAAATATCACAAGGATATTCTTTAAATCTATAATTTATAATTTTATTTAAAAAAAGAGGGTGATTCTTTTGTTTTATAAAGATTTTGGTTAAGGAATTTGGAAGATGGGAGTATTACACTTAAAAAAAACTATGAATTACATGAGGATTTTTTTGGAGATTAATATGAAAAGTTGCAGGAAAATTATTTCGTGCAAAATTTCATACTAAATCCACATGTAATTCACAATTTTATAAATAATTTAATTAGTGAAAATTATATTACGATATTATTATATAATTATGAAATGTATTATGATGAGCGTTTTCCCAGGAAAAAAAAAAGAGCGCGATGGAAAAAAGTCAAAAACCTGTAAAAGATTGCCATGACAAAATAATACATCATTTTTATCATATAAAAAAATAATATAGTCGTTGGCTTAATAACAAGAAGTATTAAATTGCTGCAAGTCATTGAATTATTATTAAAAATTTTAACGTCTTGTAAAAAAATTGTTGCAATCATTAAGCCTATGATAATATCAATAATATTTGTTATTAGGATAACGTCCATCATGATACGTCTTAAATTTTAAGTTTTGAGTTTACGTAAGTAAGCATTTGTTAAATTATTAGTAAAACTTTTTGATGAATTTTTTTAGTTTTATTATTTCTGGAGTTAATATTTATATATTTATTTTTGGAGTTAATATTTATATATTTACAAAGTCCAATGACTTTATTAGATAAATTCTTAATTCAGTGGTCTTTTCAGATATTGGTTCCTCATTTTTTAGGCCAAAAAAGTTTTAAACAATTCTAAAATAAAAAGTAAAAAGTAGTATTGTATCGTCCATTTATGACTTTTAACTTAATAAATAAATTTTCATAAGCACATCCAAATTAACAGGCCTGAAGAAAAAGAGGTACAATCAGAAGTGCACTACTTCTTTCCTTATCTTACCTTTTTTTTTTCTTTAGATTTTCTATTCCGTGTTAATGTTCATATTGAAATTGCGATTAAATTCAAATATTGTATTATAGGATCCACTAAAAAATGACGCCATGAACATCAAGGCCATATTTAGCAAAACATGATTGAATGATTATATTAAGTAATAATTGAAATTTAAAAATTGTTTTGGATAAAAAATTTCATATTTTTAACACTCGAAATTTTTATTAAAGTAAGTCATTAATAAAATTAGTTTATCAAGATAATATGATTTTTTAAAATTTTATAAAATTAGTATAAACGTAGTTCTCATTTTAGGTAATATTTTATTCAGAAAAAAAATCAATGACAAAAAGACAAAAATCTGATAGAGTAAAGAGACATAAAACTTTATTGACAGTAATGTTTTATAATTCGTTACTCTGAAGCATGTTTTACAGCTAAAATGTGACTCACAATAACATTTCTCTTGAATATGCCTTATTCATTATTTAAATTTCCACTATTCAAATGGATAGATATAATTTTTTTCATACCTTCACTTGAAATATATATGATTTTCTCTTTTCTTTCTATTTTATACATAGACAATACTTTTTTAAACAAAAGAAAAAAAAAAACTTGAGGAAGACTTCGAACAAATCAGAGCTTGTCTTGTATCATTTCAATTTCAATGTTTGTGAATAAATCATATGAGATATCATCTTCTAGCCTAAATAATCATCTCTTCCAAGTATTAGACCAATCAATTTCTTATGATTATTAAATACTAGACTATCAATAAAAAGCTATTGAATTAAATTGATGCAATAAGTAAGCAAAACAACTATCAAAAAAATAATTTAATTGATATTGTAGAAAATCCCTTCTCATTCTCTTTTTCCTTGCAAAAGTATACTTTATATATATATCTTTATATATATATATATATATATATATATATATATATATATATATATATATATATATATATATATATATATATTGAATGAGGAATGTACGAGATTGAATTTTAATTTTTTATTCCAAAGAAATGTTACGGTGAGTCACGTTTTTTTAACTGTAAAAAATGTCTCAGAGTAACGAAATATAAAACGTTACTGACAATAATGTTTTATGTCTTTTTGTTATTAAATTTTTTAAAATAAATATTACCTAATTTTGTAAAATTTCAAAAAAAATATATTATTTTAATAAATTAATTTCAATAATGACTTTCTCTTGATCAAAAATTCGATAACACTCTATTTAATTTTAAGCATATGCTGTACAATTTATATTAGAGAAAATTTAGAAAATGTAATGAATAAAAGTGTTAAAGCAAAATTACTGATGGGACCTATACATGTTGCTTGTCTCACCCAAAGTAAAAAAAAAAAAAAAGTGAACTCAATTCCATAAGTAATGAAGTAGAAGAAAAACTTAAGCCACGCTTCTTCCACTACCCTTTATACACACAACACACGCCTTGTACAATTCCTTTCATCTAAAAAAAAAAATTCTCAGATCTCATACAGAAGAAGAAGAAGAAGAAATAAAGGTGAGATAATGCTAAAGAGGCAAGATACATTAGCGGCATCAGCTCGCCGGCAAAGGACATCGCGGGGTGGAGAAAATCAGCATGTTGTGAAGTCTACTGGTTGCATGTCAGGCATTATTCAACTAATTTCCAACTACCAAAAAAAGACGAAACGCATTACTTCTGGAAACAGAAAACAAGGTAAAGCAGTAGTTGTAATTGGGGAAAATGAAAAAAATGATGAAGTAAAGGTAAGAAGCCCAAAAATCGAAGCAGATAAAAAGGAGCGGCCAGTAGCGTTAGTGGTGCGGCTGATGGGGTTGGAGGAGATAAAGTGCCTTCCGAGTCCTAATAGGAAGGCGAGTGCAGAAGAGGTAAAGAGAAGGAAGCTTCTAGAAGACTTGGGCAAGTGCAATGACGATTTAGAGTCTGTTCGCCAGATTCTAAACTCACTAAAAAGGGATAAGCAAATTGGCGATGCAGTCAAGCCGACGACTCCATTAACCTACTGCAACAAAATCGCTAAACCTAAACATAATCATAATGGTCAGTTTTTCTTCTTCCACTTTTTACAATAATTTTGCATCTGTTTTATTTTTTTGGCATATTTCTTCGAATTGACAAAAATCTCATATTAGTAGTTAATGATATGAATATTCAGATTTTGGCAATTGTTCTTCCTTTGAACTAGTTTTGAGAGTTTTAGTTAGGTCCTTATGATAGCACTTGTGGCGAAGTCAAAATTCTCGAGGTTCAAAATATGTACAAATAGATACACAAAAAGCAGATTAGGTTCAAAATCTATTTTACATATGAAAAAAGTTATTTATTTTAATTATGTATAAATAATATAATTTTTCGTCGAAAAGGGTTTGAATGAACCCCTTAGTACAAGGTAGCTCTACCCTAATCATAGCACGACCCATCTCATCCAATATTGATTTTGCCCAAAAATGAAATTAGTGATTTCCTGACAGTACTCCTCTTTTTGAGTTAGTTTTTGAGTCTAATTTTACATATTCATTTTCTCTATTTCTAGTCCTTTGACGTTATAATCTTCATCTTATATATATGTGTTAAAAATATATATCGGTACCTAAAGTGAAAATTTTAACATACCCCCCGGAAAAATGAGTATTTCTTTTAATTTAAGTGAAAAAGGAATTTTCTCGCCTTAGACATTTTCAAAACAAGACTATAATAAATAAAATATATAGTAGTATAAATTATTTTACGTAAAAACAAATAACCACCTAAGAAATTGATAGGCATGGTAAGTATTCATTTTTAATCAGTTCTTAAATGTTTGGAATTTAAGAGCCTGTTTGGCTCAGCTTAAAAGCCGGTCAAACTGACTTAAAAGCTGGTTTTTGACTTATTTAGGTTTGACAATCATCGAAATAACTTATTTTAAGTTAAAAAAAACTTATTTTAAGTCAAAAGTTAAAAGCTGGGGTAGGAGTGCTTTTTTTCCAGCTTATAAGCTGTTTTAAGTTGACCACATTTTTACCTTTTTACCCTTAATATTTTTATACAATCTCCAAATTGCCACATAACCCTAACATCTCTTTCTTCTATTTTTCCCTTTTCACGTGTGGATGATAGACAATTACTATTACTAATGAATGAAAATAAAATAAATCTTAAATCTTTCAAGTTATCTATTCAAATTATATATTATTAAAATGTAAAATAAGTTGCACATATAAATTAAATAAAAATTTATATTCCTCTTATAAATAATTTGTGATAATAAAGAAATATGTGAATGATAGACTATTATTATTACATATGGATGAAACTAAAATAAAATCTTAAATCGTTCTTTGATCTATTCAAATTATATATCTTTAAAATCTATAATAAGTTTATATTCCTCTTATAAATAATTTGTGATGAGAAAGAAATATGTGAATGATAGCAAAATATAATTATGTATGGCTGTAAAATATAAATTAATTAACTTTTATTATATTAATAGCTTTTAGGGTATTTCAGACATTTTGATTTAAAAAGCTGTTTATCAGCACTTATTTGCCAAACACATCAACAACTTTTTTTTTAACTTCAGCACTTTTATCCAAACGCATAACTGCTTATTTTAAAAATAAATTTCAACACTTTCAATAGTACTTTTTTAAAGCTACTTTTATTAAATCCATCCAAACGGGCCCTAAGAACTGGTGATAAAATTACGTGCCTTTAATAAGAAACTCTTTAATTTACTTTTAAAGTAGAGACAATTAATTGCTATCATGTTTAACGATGGCGTAGATTTTATAGTGCTAAAGTAACGGAATAAATAATGATATGAGGACGAGCATGGACCATTTTCATCATTACTAGTATTACTTTTGGCATTTAAAGGAAAACTTTCACTAGAAAAAAGAAAATAAAAGTTAAAACTAACTATTGTTTAATTATTGATATTATTGAAAACTTTGTTCAATTATTTAAGATATGATATATTAATGTATTATTTAACTTGATCTTGTTTAAATATTTCTATTTTTCAATTTTTAGATTTGGATAAATAGACACTTAAATAATGAGTGTGTCCATTTATTCAATTCTGTATAAATTTAAGTATCTATTTATATAAATCTAAAGTTAAAAAATATAAATATAAATTAAGAATAAATGAAATGACATGTTTATGTGTTATATTATTATTTAATTATATCTTAGTTACCAAAAAATTAACCATGAAAACAATAAACAGGAAAAAATTGTATCTTTTGGTAACGGTCTCTAGATCTATGCATGGAATCTTTTGCTAAAAGCTTCATTTGTTTGCCTCCACATAATAATATTAATAATAATTAGTCATGATTTGGTCAGAAAATGATGAAAAGTGAAAATATGAAAAAGACATTCTACCCAAAAATATGAAAGTAAAAAAGCAAAAGTCTTATAGGTCCAGTCTGCACTGTCTACCCACACTTTTTTGTTGTTCATGTTTTTATTAGTAACATGATTTATGATAAGATGAGATTAGGGGTATAATAACTGCTCTTTGAGACATGGATCGTTATATTTATTTGATAAATTTTATTGTATCGTATTGTTGATGAATTTAGACAAGGGTAAAGGTAGACGGATTAAGGGTGAATTAAGAAAGTATAATCTTTGGAAAAATACATGCGCAAGTAAATTCTTTTAAAATATATAAGAGTAGTTGATTATACGAGTTCGGAGTCAAAAAGGTAAAAAAAATTGTTAAAATTTCCGAAAGGGTATACCAATTTTTTTTTTACCAAACGGCAAAATTGCTCACGGAAAAAGCGAAATCGCTGCTGTAGCAGCGATTTCTTAAATTTCTTTTTTTTAAAAAAAAAAATTAAACAAGTCGCTCCAAGTGGAGCGATTTTCAAAATTAAAAAAAATATATAATTTTTTTAATAAGTCGCATTAAACTTCTTCTTTCTTTTTTTTTGCTTTACACTTAAATTTTTTAATTTTTTTTGAAAACTTAATTTAATCGGCTAATTTTTTTGCAGCGATTTAATTAAATTTTCAAAAAAAAATAATATAAATTAAGTGTAAATAGCTGCCTTTACAACGATTTGATTTTTTTAAAAAAAAAAAATTAAAAATCACTGCCAATGATTTATTTTTTTAAAAAAAAAAAAAAAATTTGATGGAAGTCGCTGCAGAAGCAGCGACTTATAAAAAAATATTTTTTTTTTATTTTGAAAATCGCTCCATGTGGAGCGATTTGTTTAATTTATTTATTTTTTTAAAAAAAATGCAAATTTAAGAAATCACTGCTATTGCAGCGATTTTGCTTTTTCAGATGGACAAAGTCGCTACATTGTGAGCGATTTTACCGTTTTGGTTTTTTAAAAAAATTAATATATCCTTTTGTAATTTTTGACAATTTTTTTTACTCTTTTAACTCCATACTCTTGATTATACTATGATAAGGGTGAAAATCTTAACGAAGATATTGAGTCCCAATGGGGATGTATATGATGGGGGGAGGGATCAAGGTGAACAATTGGGATGATTTTTTACGGATAAACTTTCGAATAAGACATGTTTATGAAACTTTAGACAAATCTCATATCGTAACAAAGTACTAAGTTTACATGAATGCATGGTACATACAATTTTGGACTCATGATGGTAAAACCCTATGGATAAATCTGTATGTTTGTTAGCAAAATTCAATACTTGACAATTGACATATGTTTGGACCGCGACAAATATGATATCAAAGTTCATGGGATTCCCTTAGTACGATGGCGGGGAAATCTTTGCAAAGCGATGAGTCCCAAGTGGGGTGTTTGTATGTAGTGCCACTAATTAGCCATGTGACGGCTAATGAGAGTGTCCCAAGATCGACTGACATGCTTTTAGGCTGACAAACTTTTAAAAACTAGGTGTATTCGACATCTTAGACAAATTCTATATACAATGGGACAAAAAGAGCGAATTCAATAAATGTAAACTATGATGCACGTGAACACGTGATCTTTCTGTAAAACTAGATATTTTATGTCTTAAAAATATGATAAAATTATTTATTCTCCAAAAAAATTAATTTTTGTATTTTCTTTGTTTTTGAAGGTCATATTACACAACAAAGGATCAAGAGGCTAGAATCATATGAACCAATTGATAAATTCACAAATAATGCACCATTATTATATCACATGAAGCCAAAGTCATGCAGCAAAGGCATGATTCAAAGTGTGGAGGAAGTGTGGAATGAGAATGAATGGGGAGAAAAGAGAGAAGCAGGGAGAATAGGACTAATATTACAAGATCAAATTTACAGGGACTTAATTGAAGAGCTTCTCAAAGAAATGAATCTACTGATTTCCTTTCGTTCTTTACCCTTTTTAGCATGTAAGAAAAGGCTTTTCTTCTAAATATCTCATATTATTTCTGGGTTTTTTGTCCTTTTATATATAGATTGAGATAGTTGATCTTTGTTGCTACTATACTTACAGTAAGAGACTGAGAAAAAAGATTTGGCTTATTATTATTTTGGTTTGCACCATTTATTTTCTATATGATATACAATATCATTAGTTGTGTACTATATATGTCTATTTTTGTTAGTCTTGATGTTTGTCTGTGTGATGGAGGACATTTGATAATGAATTTATGGGCAAAATTAAGGACTGGTTATCAATATTTCCCTATTGAATTTAATCAGAAAGCCTAAGCTATTTGAATCCATAAGTGAGTAAATTAATAAGAAATCAAGGACAAGAAGCTACCATAATTTAATCAATGAAAAAATTACATTAAACAAAACAAAGTTTTTTTCTTTCCCCACCTTCTCTCACACAAAGTCATTATTTCTATTAAATATATATTAAAAGAACTATTAAACATTTCATATATAAAATTGTGGACAGAATTATTGAATTTTTTACCAAAATAATTTATTGTTTAAATTAATTTACGACAATAATATTTTTTTTAATACTTTACAAAATTAGTATAAACATTATTGATAATAATATATTAGGTCATGTTTTAATTCTGCTAAGGAACGGACCAAAACTAACGAGGGACGGTGGTGTTAAAGTTGAAATACGTTACTACAAGTAACGTTTAGAGTTTAAGTCGAAATACGTTACATCTGGTAATGTTTTAGGATTATTATACTAAAACCCGTTTTGATCTTTTTATCTTAAATCCAATTTACCCATTAGCCGTACTTCCATCATCTTATATCCTAAACCCAATTTCATACTTCTTCCCCTTTCTTTCCCTCACCAAGAGAGATATGCACGTTGTTGTTTCGATTCTCGTCGTTTGCATTGCCGGAAAAGGATATTCACGATATTTCAGCGCCATAAGTATTCCAAGAGGTAATTTCTTTGCTTAAGGTTTGATTTTCTTTTACGAATGAATTGAATTGAATCGTAAGTAGGATTCTATCTTGTATAAATTGAAGAACCCGCCAACCAACACATGAAATTGGATTCCAACATAAGTTGTTATATGGTTACTTGTTTTGTTTAATTCGATTTAAGGATTCGTTTTATGGCCACTGAACTCAGATTTGTTATTTAAAGTAACAATCGTGTATTGTTGAGGAATTGATAAATTGAGTAGCAGTGCATTGTAAAGAAGAGGTATAGTCATTGTTACATTGTCTTTTAGATTAGTATATGTTTGTTTGTTAGTTACATAACATAATTAGTTTGTTAGCCTAAATTATGTGAGCTCATTAGTTGGTTAGCTTTGATTATTGTAATTATCACTTTAGTCAATATATAAATAGCCTAGTGTACATATGTAAACATACAATGAAAATATCTAATAATAGTCATTTATATTCTTTTCTGTAATTCCTCAAATTTGCCTCATCTCTCCAAACAATTCTCTGCAAATTTCAATGCTTAACATACATCAAGAAAATATTATACTCGAGTTCTATTGTTGCTTAGTGTAGTTTAAGATGGTTTGTCTTATATCAATACACTTCTAAATTAAAGAGAATGAGTTTAAAACTTTTAAATGTGATTTCGTAGCTTTATCTCACTTTTGAAGTGTCCTGCTAAGAAAAAATTACATAATAGTTCGGGCTAACATTTAAGTTTACTTTTATGTATATTTAATAGGTATTAATTTTATGGCTAATAATAGTGAATACAAGTTGGATCCCGGTCTATTCGAATTGAATTTATTAATAGGACAACTTACTCATAGATCACGAGATATATGGGAAGGAAATATTAATATAATTCTTAATACAAGGAAAAAAGATTGAAATTTTTGGAAACTAATAGAGAAATATCCCATCCATCCACGAGTTCTTGAAGTAATTAGATTATCTAGATTATATGGTGTTTACAAATCTAATCGGCCTGCTATTGACCGTAGTTTGATCACTGCACTAGTTGAGCGGTGGCGTCCCGAAACTCATACTTTTCACTTTAGAACAGGCGAACCAACAATTACCTTGCAGGATGTAAAGGTGTTGTATGGATTACTTGTGAATGTTGATCCAGTACTTGGTAATGAAATGATAAGAACCATAGGGTATTGACAAAACATTTGTCAAAGATTATTGGGTTTTGTTCCTTCTCGTGAAGACTTCAAAACAAATTCCATCAAGGTCGCTGCATTTAATTCACACATGTTAAGCAAACCACAATTGTCGAACATGGCAACATAAGATATGATCAATTAGAAGGCAAGATGTTACGTTTTCTGATGATTGCAGGTATGATGATGGCAGATACGTATGGTGGTTATTTGAAGCTTATGTACTTGTCTGTGATAGAAGACATCGATAAAATTGGATCTCTTATAGTTGGGGGAGTGCGATCTTGACATACATGCATCATTTTCTTTGCAAAGCTTCAGAGAGTACCCAAAATGAGATAGTCGAATTTTTGCCACCACTTCAGTTATACCTAATGATTGTACATATAATTTATTTATTTATTTTAATTTGTCTCTGTAGTGTTATTGGAGAATGAAAATTTTTAGAGATGTAATCTTAAAAAAAATTCTCCCAGATTTGGGCGTGGAAGAGAGTCACTGTCCTCCGTCCTCAAATAGTATCCCAGAAAGATGCGAGAACTATTTCTCCTGTTGGTTTGCCCAGAGGTACACATGTTACTAGATGGTTTGCGCATCTTAGTTGGACGAATACTACCAAGCATGTGTTGAAAGTTTATAAGAATGCATTTGACTCTATGATAGAAGATCAGGTACAATGCTTTTACTTATTTATGAATATTGTAAATGTAAATTCACTTTGCTATTTACGTTTTTCATGTAGTCTATTTGAAAATCGTGTTCCGATGACTTAATTGAAGTCTTCCTCTCTATTGTCATGCATGACGAGACATATGGCGAGTTAGAGTTTCAATCTTTTGTTGGGATGTAGTCGAGGTTAATTTGTCAGATCGAGTTATGAGACAATTTGGACTACAACAAGCTATACCAACTCCGTTTTCATTTGATTCCAACCACTTTTGTCATGATCGTCGGGGAAGACCAAATACAAATTGGTAGTTGGAACATGCACATTGGTTATCATTTTGGAACCAACGTCTCCAATATAGTTGGGATGCACCGGTTAATAATGAACCACTTCGCTATGATGATCCATATCTTATTTGGTTCAGCCGCATTACTCGTCTTGTTATTGGTAATCCTAATTCACGTCCTCAAAATCAACAAGAATATGTGCCTAATTCGACGTCATATGAAACTATGGTATGTCATTTATAGATTAGTATTGTTTAGTGTTGTTGCTGCCAAGTGATTCATTTGTCTTTATTGATTTTAGTGTGTCATTTATTTTGTTTAGTGTACGACTATTCAAGATAGTGAACCATCAAGGAAGGAGAAGCGTAAAATTAAACTTAAGCCTTGTGGGACTGGTACTTTCACATCTTATATTTTTTATTTGGTTTTACTCTCTTTTTGAATAGTAGAACATCTATGTTTTCTTTATAGGCGGTCACTATGCTATCCAACATGTCAAAAAAAAGAGCAAAGAATAAGTAATGAAAATTGATGTTGCTGAAATCTTTTGGTGCTGCTGAAAATTGCAGCCAGTTTAGTTGAAAATTTTTGTTGCTGCTGAAAATTGCGGCCTGTACTGCTAAAAATTGGTGCTAGTATTGCTAAAAATTGGTGCAGCTGAAAATTGCAGCCTTCAACTACTGCAAAGTTTTTGTTGCTGCTGAAAATTGTAGCTAGTACTGTTAAAAATTGGTGAGGCTGAAATTTTTTTGTGCTACTGAAAATTGCCTAGTCCTGCTGAAATTTTTTGTTCTACTCAACCTAACATTATATTCACAACACTTTTTGGTCTAGGTATTTACTTTTATTTTGTGAATAGATTACTTTAATTTCAAAAGTATAAAGGCTTCGGAATGGTGATGTAAGTTTATATTGCCTATTTTAAAAGGTGTTGCCATTTTATTTAACTTATTAGGGTAGATCAGTTGAACAGATATAGACAAAGTAATTGTTGAGTGAAACATATAGAAATATAAATTTTGTCATGAAAATACAAATTGAAATGAAGCAAAACACATAATTAGAGTTGTTTAAAGTAAAAAAATACATAATTAGAGTTGTTTGAAAGTTAAAAAAATACATAATTAGACTACCCACTTAAGTTTGATTTCGAGTTGGACATCAAAGCCTGTCATGCCCGGTCTGTTTACACAATGCACAAGCCCCCCCATATGCTGCAGGATCACGATCCATCTCATTATGAATTCTAGTGGTCCTTGATTGATTGAGATGTCGATAGAATTCATTACTTCTCATTATAAAGTCTGGCTATGACCAATATGCCTCGTGTCTAATTGGTGAGAATGACCCAATGTTATAACATAATTCTCTATTATGAAATGCTCATTGACAAAATTTCTAGCTAGTGTCAATTCTTTCACTAACCTTTATGACATGTGAACACGGAAGTGCAAATTAGCCCATTTTTCATAATTACATTTTTTTCACTTAATGAAACACAATGAGGATTACTACCAATACCACCAATATGTATTTATCTAACCTCATATACCCCTGTGGATATATTCCAATCATAAACAAAGTGTTTTTTTTTTTAACTTTCATAGTTTTTCTCCCACTTCTTTTTGAAACTGTTTGTCCATAATTCCTTTTGCTCTACAAGTTGGTGAGTTTTTTGACATCTACGAGTATATCATTCAATGGTTTGCTCCAATAAAAGTCTAACCACAATAGTGACGGACAAGCCTCGAGCTTTCGTTAGAAGTCCGTTGAAAGACTCTGAAAGATTTTTGTCAGTATTCCCCATCTTTTTCCATTATCATGACTAACAATCAATTTGTCCAATGAAATTCTCATAAGGTATTTATATGCTTCTATATTTTTTTCTTGAATTTCCCACATTAAAACTTCAAACTTTCTTACTTGATGAGTTGTAGCAGCGTTTTGCATAAGATTACTAATGTCCCTATTTGGAAATTAAGATTGAACATTACTTTTAAGATGTTTTAAACAAAATCGATGAAAAGTCTAAGGCTCTTGAAATCGCCACAACTTCAATAAACTAGTCAAACTTCCTTTTGCCCTATCAGAGATAATACAAATATTTTTTCTATCCTTTATCACATGTACACTCAATTTCCTGAAAAGCTATTTCCACGCCTCTTTCGACTCCTTGTCAACAATATCAAATGCAAGAGAAAGAATGTTATCATTTCCGTTAACTCCAACAGCAATTAACAATTTTATCTCATAGTTACCATACATATGAGTTTCATCTACTAAAATAGCAGGACAACAACTTTGGAATCCATCAATGCATGGCTTAAAAGCCAAAAGTACAAACTTAAAAGTTTTTACCTCTGGCGAACTCATTGACTCTTCGTGTTTCTATTCCACAATTGTTCCAGGATTAAAGTATTGAAAAGCTGCAAAAAAAACTTAGGATACTCACTAAATGATTTCTGAAAATTACCATATACCAATGTAAATGCGCGTTGACGCCCAAATCACGCTTTTTAATATGTTACTTGATGACCAAATTTTTCATGAACCTTAGAAATGACATCCACTATCAACAATTTTGGATTTTTACTTATTTGATTTTAAAATAGAGATGCAATTAAATTGGTATCTAAATTAGTGTGACCTATTGTAAGCCCTACAGCCTAACATCTATGATTATTAAAATACTTTTCTATCTTTCAAAGGCTGCCTCCAGTATTCCCACCTCGAAAAAAACATGGATAACCCAAAGAATCATAAAATCTGCATATTACAGTCCATACGCTCTTAGTTGATATTACAACATTAAGTTCTTTATTTTTGCACAAACTCCAAATTGTCACAGCCCGTTTCAACTTAGCTTTACTACTTAAACATATATTTTCTTCTAAATCTTTTTTTGCATCCTCGACCCAAAATAAAATAACATTTTATTTCGAATTCACGAGTTGAGATAAAAATATCTTCATCAATATCCAATGTTGTAAAGTAAGGTAATATCATTATTTTTGCATTTCATCAAATTGATTTTGAAAATTTACCTCACTTTCATTTTGAGGTAAATCTTCAATATCTTCATCGGGTTCACTTTCAATGACTTTACTCTCTCCATCATCTTCTAAAGGTTCATCCTCCTCATAATTTTCATCGCTTCTTTGAGCATGTGCATCATTACACAAATCAAAAGTAGCTTCATCTTCTCTGTAAAAAAAAAAATCATGAAATATATAAAATGAAAATAATTAATGATTCATGCTGTTAAATAGAATTAGTTGAAAAGATTACTCTACCTGATTTCATATTGATTGTGGCTACTCTCAATATGTCTTTGACTACCCGAACTTCATCAAATGATTGATGGATACCATGTGTTGTAAAATGAGACTGACTGAATGTGGCAAATCCATAATTTTGAGGCAACAAATTCATATGATAACCATGTTGGTCATTCATTCGAAATAGAATATCTTGATTTATTGGTCTAATCTTTATATACATCTCCAAAAGATTTATATCAATCTTGTTCAAAAATTTCTGAGGAATGGCAAAAAATTGTGCCAAAGATTGGTCATTCTCAATTTTGAACTCAATAAATCTTATAATGTTACCTTGAAATGAGCATGGATATTTTCTAGAAATATCCAATTGAATATTTTCTCCATCAGTCCCCATTTTCTCATGCAACAATTTAATTAATTCAACGCAGTTGGTTGAAATAGACATGCTAACAATCAATCTGGCACATTTATTATATCAAAATCCGTTCATTTCACTAATTATTTCACCGCCCTAATACAAAGCTATCATCACGATATCTTCAAAATTAGCCATCGAAAAATCGTACACACAAAAATAAGATGCATTATAGTTATTAAAAATATGTTATAAGTTGACAAATACCTATTGAAATTTTGTGAGTATTGATTCAACAATAGGACATATAAGCAGAAGTTTTGTAGAACATTATTTGAATGTGCTAAACATTCTACACAGCCATTTCTTATAATGTTATGTGGTCAACACTTTAGCGGTTTATTTTAAAGTTAAAATGTAATGTACAGTAACGTTTTATTGGAAGATCAATCGAATCATTACTCATAGTAACATTTTAGTCTTAAAACGTCTTAGAGTAATGACTTTAACGTCACATTTCGTACAAAGATTCTCAAGGTGGCAGACCTGTGATTTGATTTGATATAATCGTTACTCCAAGTAACGTTTTATAGGTATGTGACTCCCAGTAAAGACTTCGACATCAAATTTCGTACAAAGATCTTGTGATTTTATTATGACAAAAACATCACTAAGAATAACGTTTTCCCTTTAAAATGTGCTTCGCAATGACGAAATTTGGTACAAAGATTTGAAAGTGGCAGATTTGCAGAGACAAGTTACTGACGGTAACGTCTTAAGCCTAAAATGTTAATTGTCAGTACCGTAATGCTTCTTTAACACCGTCTGTCAAATACTTTTGGTCCGTTTATTTTTTGAAAATGAAATATAGTCTAATGCGTTACTATCAACAATATTTATATTAGTTTTGTAAAATTTCAAAGTTTCATATTATTTTGGTGAATTTAATAAAATAATAGATTATTTTGGTTAACACTTTCAAAATTAATGTTAAGAAATAAACAATAGTTTGAGGGATGACAAAAGTGCACTAATAATGCAAACGTAAGAGATACTAGTGTTTCAAGTAAAATATAGAAATTATTTTGAGACTTAACCCAAAGAATAAAGATAAAAAAACATTTTAGGCTTTTTCACATGTTATATATTGAGTGTATAATATTGTATATCAAATTTTTTCAATATTGTTAACAAAAGGAGAAAAAAATAACGCAAAATATCACTCTTATTAGTACTAAAAATATGAATACTCACTGAAACAATAGTTTCTAAAATTACATTTTCTGTCTGTTTATTGTTACGGCAACATATATCTAAAGGATTAGATATAAAAAAAAAGTCAAATTATGTGTAATTTATTTTAGGTGAAATAATTTGGTGGACCCTCGTATTTGTGTGTGTTTGTATTGTAAAGTTTACTCATCTTCACATGTATATTATATTTTATTGAGTTAACCATTACCAACTCAACCATCTTAATGTCATATAAGTCTGGTCAATGGTACCCATAAGGGTTTGATATATTGTATTTATTAAGTTTAAGAGTTTCGCTAATAAATTGTTTAAATAAAAGGATTCACAATATAAACGCTTACATATACAAGCGTTCACCAGACCATTTTCTCTTATTTTTTGTTGGGGAAAGGATCTGATATATCCCTCAACTTTGTTATTTTGAAGCTGATATATCCCTCGTTATGAAAGTGACTCATATATATCCTTACCGTTATACAAACGACTCGCATATACCCCCGCTCTTACAAATGAGCTCACATATACCCTTCACTTAACGGAAATGAAAAAAATAGTTTTGAATTAGTATCTTTTACTTTTAATTTTTTAAAAAAATTATTTAGGGATATATATGATTATTCTATCAAAGTTCAAGGTATATTTTAATTTTTTTCACATAAATTATTTTTTGACTTCTTTTATCATAATTATTTGAGTTTCTTGTTCTTATTTTTTTTCTTTCATTCTTTAGTGTAAAGAAAAAATATTTAAAACTATGTTTTATGTCTATATTGTAATTTAATTTTTGTATTCGAAGATAAAAATTTGGTCATCTACATTAAATTTTACAAGAATATTAGTGAAACATAAATAAATTTAATTATCAAAATAATAATTCTAAATTAGTCTTTGAAATAAAAAAAAAAAGTCAAAAAAAATATGTTTGACGAGGATTAAATTGACTCATATGGGATTATATTTTTTAGAAAAAAATAAAAACTTAGATTAAAATTATTATTTTTTCATATCCGTTAGTAAGAAAAAAGTATATGTTAGTCATTTGTTTATAAGTAGGAGTATATATAGGTCAATTTCATAACAAAGGGTATATCAGCTCTAAATGACAAAGTTGAGGGTAAACCCTTTCCCCTTTTTTAAATGCATGGTACACAAAATGTGATTCGCATGTGTTTGAAATATTAATTTCTCGCTCATCTTTCTCCTCTCGTGCTCGCCTCTCTCCCTCTCTTGTACCTCTCCTATCATGTATTTAAATTTCACAATTTCATGTATATGTGTTTTCAATATTAGTTTCATTATTTGTGTATTCAAAATTAATTTTATCTTGTATATTCAATATCAAATATTAATATATTATATATCAAATACAATATATCTAAAACAAACTTGAACACGACGTATTTAGAATCAAATACATGTATGTTTGATATCGTGTGAATATATATATAATAATAATAATAAATCTTAAAATAATTTTAGACTCGAAAATAAAAAAAAGTATTTATTAGTATGGTATTTCTTTGGGCAAAAGCGTCAAAGCTCCCAAGAGCGCCCGAGTATATATAGGCCCAGACCTAAGAAGTTACCAGAGAAAGAAAAATCCCTAATCTTTAATCGAAGAGAGAAACTTCATTTGTGTTAACGATTGAAAATGGCGTCGTCGTTCTCCAGATGGCTCGTGGATCCGAAGAAGAATCCTCTCGCCGCCATCCATATGAAAACCCTCTCTTCTCGCCTCCGTAATTACGGTAAAACAGTTATTATGTAGATCTATTCATTTCTATTGCCAATCATGTTCTAATAAAATTGGTTTGGATTTAAGAGATTGTTGTATATTTTATTGAAATTGCATCAGCACAGTGATTGCTTATGTAACTGATGTAGCTGAAAAATGATAGTGATGATTAGATATTTTATTGTTGTATATTTTATTGAAATTGCATATGATTAGATCTTGTAAAAGATTTTCCAAACTGAAAAGATGAATCTATCTCCGATTTCATATGTTACATATGTATGTCACCGTTTAAAACTGTTCAGAGTCTATTATGAATCACGCTGATAAAATAGGTGATTAGGCACCCAAGAGGTGTGACCGAGTAGTCAATGGAGTGGTTGAGAACCGTGAGGTTTCTGGTTAAAATGGTGACAAAAACATTTGATTCTTCCTATTTGTGGTAGTCTTGGTGGACAGAGTTACCTGGTACCTATTGCAAGTCTGGTACCTGTTGCAAGTCTGAAATGTATCTCGTGAAATTAGTATGAAAGCTAGCCTGGAGAGCACGGTCATTAAAGAAGAAAAATTTAAATATAGGGATTTATTCCCATTTGCTGAAGTTTGGGTGGTTATAGTTACCTGGTACCCTTGCTTCTAGGAGGTAGCAAGTTGGACTGTGCTACTACTACTACAATATAAGTAGTTGAGTCTCTTAACCTTTAAGGCCATCATGTGTTTTGAATTGCTTATTGATTCTATATAATGATGTATTCTAGCATTAGGGCTGTTTACTGATGGACTTGTACTTCCCAAAATAGAAATCTTGGTAAATTTACCATGGATTTACACTTGCTACATATGTTCATAACCATTTGATTTTGTTCTGATTTTATTTTCTTTGGTCCAACTTGCTCAATTAATGTACTTTATCTATTTCTACGGTAATTTCTTTTTTATCTGCATAAATACATATTCTAGCATTTGGGTATTGGTACTTATTGATCTATACTTTCTTGTATACAAACTTTCTCGGCTATATCATTATTCCATGTGTTTGATTTAAGTTTGACCGAGTAGTTAAAGTTGAATGTTTAAATTCCATCCGTATATGGTTTCTGTCCAACGTAGGCGATGGTATTCTTCTTGCTATGTGTGTGCTTGAGAGTGTCAATTAACACTACCTTGTAATAATTATATCCGTACCATATGTCAGAATTCTAAAAAATATATCACCATTTCAGCTATTTTGACAGCAAAAAAGTTTGGTGCAAAAGCAAAAATCTTCTTCGTTTGTTTTCTCCAACCAAAAGTTATTAGGATTCCTGTTTAGAATCAAGGGGTTGAGAGAGTTTTTGTGTTGTTTTTTCTGCAAAAAAAAATCATTTTACAGGTTCATTCCAAAGACTTATGATGCACTGTTCAGCAACTTAAATAGATAAATAAAGAAAACAAATAAAAGCAAGTAGACAAAAGAGAAAGAAAGAGCGTTTTGTAATATCATCATTTCAATTATTCTGTTTGAGTTATAATTTCACCTACGTTCTTATGCTTTTGAGCTGCTTGTTAACTTCTCATTATGTTTTTTTTTGTGAAACAAAGGGCTCAGATATGATGATTTATATGATCCAATGTATGATTTGGACGTGAAGGAAGCTCTTAATCGCCTTCCAAGGGAGATTGTTGATGCCAGAAACCAGCGCCTTCTGCGTGCTATGGACCTCTCAATGAAGCACCAGTACCTCCCTGAGGATCTCCAGGTACTTAATAGAATTCCATCTTATGCTGCACTAAGATAAAATAGTTATATGTAATTTCCCCATGTGAAGCATTGGTGCACCTGGTCATGTAAATGGTAACAATTGAATAACACTTCGGGGGCTCTGTGCTTTTTCCCCTCTTCTTTACTTTGCTGCCTTCTTTCATTTGCTTATTTTGTTCTTGTCACCAAAAGAGATGTACTGACAAATGGCGGGCTAGGAGTTGACGAAGCAAGCTAAAGCAAAAACATTTACTTGGAATCATGTGAAGGCGGTGATGTTGCATCTACAGTCATTTGGCCAAGATTGTGGGAGGCAAATGTGCTTATTTTTAAATCATGTGTTTGACCAAGTTTTTTTTTTTTTTTTTTTTGGGGGGGGGGGGGGTAGATGTTTCTGGGGAATAGCATTAGTTGTTCTTTTGAAGCATCTTTTTTCAAGAAGTTTATTTGAGAAAAAAAACACTTATTAGCACTGTTATGAAGCTTGGCCGAACCGTAATTGTCGCCTATTAAGTGCTTTTTGAATTTTTTGGCTGAACACAAACTGTTTCTTCATCAAAAGCTCTTCCAAATATAAGCTTATTGTAGAAGTTTGGCCAAAATAGACGATTAGTTAACTCATATAAAAGAAGACCTCTCTTTAACTAATACACAACACTAGCCCTCGGTTGATGATTAAACTTTTGGGAAATGTACCTTGATTGCTCTTCTATGTGAGGTTGAGTGGTTTTAACTTAGTGAGCATCCACAATATTCTTTAGGCCATGTATAAGATATGAAATCATTGCTGGGCATCAATTCAAATAAAAGAATACCTTTATTACTGTATTTTATGTTGGGCTCTTTTGATTTAGGCTTATTGGATTACTAAGGGCATCTCCAAGACTCCAACCAAACACCAAATTTTACACCAAACCTATTTGGTGTAAAATTTGGTGAGTTTCCTATCAACCCGATACTAAATATCATACTATTAGGCCATCTCCAACCTATAACACCAAATTTTACAACTCCAATGCATTACACTAAAAAAAGAAAATTCCTTTTGTATTCTTCTCTCTCTTAAATATTGTATTATTATTTTTATTTCATTTATATTTTTGTACTTCTTAAAGAATCATTTTGTCTTCTTTTTTTCTTTTAAATATTCACCCTATTTAATTCATATTCTCCTCTTTTATTATCATTTAATGTGTGTGTGTGTGTGTGTGTGTATATATATACACACAAAAAAAATTAAATTATAAAAATGTTTACGCTAGAGTTAAGATTTAAAATTAATATTATAAAAATATAACATTAAAAAATAATAGTTTATTAGGGACTTAATTAGAAACATACAATTTATAATATGTTAAATTAGAAGTGTTGTACGATAAAAATAATAATAAAATAATCTTGGATATAATTGGTGTTTGATGAATAGTTTTGCACCAAATTTGGTGTAACACTATCCACACACTATAATAGTGTGGAATTAAGGGGTCGTTTGGTAGTTGGATAAGAATTATTCATGCATTAATTTCTCTTAATTTATATGATGTTTTATAGGTAAATAGATAATAAGTTATTCATGTATTAATACGTTGGTTGACAATTTAAAAATTCGCAAAGTAATACATGTTTAAGATATGAGAGAATCTATATCTTATTTTATGCAGGATAGAAGGGGGAATTACTCGTTCATGTATACACATGAATAACTAATCTTTGCATAATCGATACCTGCATAAAATGATTCATAGATTTCCTCATGACTGATTCCCACATTACTAATGCATGATTATCTGTAACCAACTACCAAATGATCCCTTAGTATTGGCTTGGAGATGAAAAACATCAAATATTACGCCAAAATAGGATTTAGTGATGGGTTGCAGAGTATCTCGAACCCGTAACACCAAATTTTATACTAAAATAGTGAAGAGAGAGAAGAATATAATACAAAATGTTTATATTACATTTTTGAAAAAATAATAATATAATATTGAAGGGAGAGAAGAATATAATACAAATATTCTTTTAAAGTGTAGTGCATTGGAGTTGGTTTACACTCAACTGGTGTCAATAACAGTGTAAAATCTGGTGTTCTGAGTTGGTTAACTACCCTATTCTTTATTTGCAATAATTGAATTATAAGGTAAGAAAATGATCCTCTAGATCTTCTGTTCCATTAGAGAGAAACTATTAGCAATTCACCGTTTGATTGGTGGCAGGAGGGTAATGAGAGTGTTGTCAATGTATTTTTTAAGGTGAACTCGTGATGGAGGAAGCAGAGGTGGTGAAATCATATTTGCAGTTTTTCTTCCACCTCCGTAGGCTTGGACTCAGAAGTGTCAATCATTAATCAACTCCAAACAATAGGGTGAATGGAAGGTGTTTGCCCCCGATTCTATATGTGGATCGAATCTACTAGACAAACATGAGTTTAGTTAGTCGATTTGTTAGTGACCAAGACTTCCTAATCAAATAAGCACTTTTGCAAAGTTCACCTTCCTGCATTTAAACAAGACCCCAAACCACAGACACAGTTAAAAAAAAAAAAAGAATCAACCCCTCCAAAAAGGGAACCGACAAAAAATGGGAGGTAAAGGAAACATGAAGATTGGAATTCTTCTTTGACCCTTTCTTGCCTCTCTTTTCAGTTCCCCATTTACCTACCTTATATGCAAACTATTGAGCATCAGCAATCATGGTTTACTGTGTGTCCAGAGGAATTAACTAATTTAGATGAGCCCTCAATATGGTGTTCATAATAAATCTATACTAATCATGATGATCTTCCGTCGGAATTCTTATCAAGCTAATTATACAAAAATATTAAGTATCAGAAATTTCTATCTTCTGCTATATAGATTTATGACAAGGCTAAAGTACTCCTAAAAAGCAGTCCTAAAAAATGTACTAACATGACTGAAACATATATTCCCGACTAATTGTTATAGCCTTGTGGATATTTTTCTTCAATATATCCCATCTTTTGGAATCTGTTGAACTTGTTTGGGTTTGTGGCATAGTTGTTTTTGGTGGTTTGTAGCCTCTTTTTTTTGCCAAGTTTGCATGGATTCGAGGAGTGTTGGTCTTTTGAGAGAACTTACTTTCATGGGATCTTAAGTCTAACATCTCCACTCACCATGGTTTTATATTTTCAAAGGCAATTGAACCATCTCAAGTGTAGGTCTTCTAAGACAACTTCCATGTGCTTTTTGGAATTGTTTTGATTTGAGGAGCAGGGAGCAGTTGATTATAACCATCCATTGGGTTGGGAAACTTGTGACTGTTCGTTATTCTAATATTAACTGAGCTAGATGTTCTTTAAAGTTTAACCAACTTTGCCGGCAATGCAAATGCCATGTTGGTGTTAATGGCAAAGATCATCTCCCCTCTGTATATTGTGAAAGTCTGTTACTCTTAATAGTCCATAATTTTGTTTGTTTATCTTTGCCTTCATATTGATCCTTTATGGAAGAAAAGACTGAACAGTCGACCTTCTGTTAGGGTGTTACAGAAGAAAGTAGAGCAATTGTAAGAAGTGCATTTGTTTTTTTTGGGATTGTTTGGATTTGGAGAGCAGGGTTGATTATATTGTTCCTTAATCTAATATTAACTGAACTAGATGCTGATGTTGGTATTTAACTTGTTCAGTATTCATAAAGTTTTAACCAACTCTTGCAGGCAATGCAAACACCATTTAGGAGCTATCTTCAGGAAATGCTGACTCTTGTAAGTTTCATTTTCTGCTATTGGTTTCAGCTCTGGATGGTTCAGTTGTGTTTCCAGTTTCCATGAGAATACATCACTGCTCATCATGTCAACTAGAGGCATCATATGATCATCAATCTCTTAATTTAGTTTAAAGCTTACTTTTATTTGTATTTGCTTCCAATGGTCACTTTTCTGGTCCCTGTATGTGCATTAAATTTTCTTGTGATCCATGTGCCTAGAGTAAAAGTGGCCTTGTTGTTTGTTTGGTGGAGCCACTTTGCATTTTCTTATTTGTTTCATTTTCAGTAACTGCAAAATATGCATGTGACATGTTGACTTGCTGCCAAGTTTTTTCTTTTCCTTTTTTGGTTTAGACATTTTGTCGCTTGGTCCATACTGTACTCTGCTACGGCTCTATGATCACTGTAGATTCAGGACTATTATACCCCATGTTCATTTGCTGACTTATATTCTGAGAGCTTAATGCCTTAACTAGAGTGGTCACTAATGCACTTGGTTTATATAATTTTCAGGTTAAAAGGGAGAGTGCAGAACGTGAGGCTTTGGGAGCTTTGCCTCTTTATCAGCGTACACTCCCTTAAAGAAATCTCATATCCCTTGAAACTTTTTTCATCGAGAATAACTACTGTACTGGTTGTAGATCTCCGTGGCGGAGATAGAAATAACAGGATGTTTGTTTGCTTCTATGATCCAATACTTCCAAGTTAGTCATCCTGTGGGCTTTATCATTGTAAACCTATATTTTTTCATATGGGACGTACATTTTCCACCAGAACTCCCATATTGCTCTGGTTTGACAGGTTTTATTGTTATTTATGAGTGTTATATACATCCTGGAACGTAATTTTTTGCTTCACCTTCCCATTTTGTTTTAGTGCATGTATTGTGGATTTGTCGTAAAAAAAAATCGCAACTTTGTCTTTGTGACAGATTAGATTAAAGGTTTTGCCAAATACAATTGCTAGTTATTTTTTATGCATTTGGTTGTGAGGGTAGTGGCCATGTCTCACAAGTAAAGTTTACTCCAAATTTAGATATCATAACTTTTCACTTCCCCACTTATGGCTTGACTCGTTCCCATCCCAACTACCCACATCACTCTTTCCTAGGCTTGGGCGATCGGTCGGTTCGGTTTGGTTCGTAAATATCGGTTTGGTCAAATATGAAATCAAATAAAATCGAAATAAATTTAGTTTGGTTCGGTTATTATAAATTTGATTCGGTTTCGATTTAACCAAATTTAATGCAAAAAATGGTAAAACGGTCGTCGTGATAACTAAATATCGACTCAATCAGTAATAATAAAAAAACTATCAAAAGTCAAGACAACATCACAACAACACTAGAAAAGTTCAACAAACTTGTGTCAATCGCTAAAATAGAGTTAGTTACAGACTGAAGTCATCATTATCTGGCTCATTGCAACTTTCAGCAACAAAGAGATTTAAAAAATCAACAAAATGTTGCAACTTGCAACCTCCATTGCAATAGCTCCCAAGTTCTAGCAGATTGCAATCAAGAAAATAACAAAACATTGATGGACCTGCGAGAAAATATAATTGTTTAGACAAATGATCTACATTTCATAATAGAATATATAAAACTATCAAGCAAGTTATGTAAATAAGTTCTTTACTTACTCGTTACCACACATCACTAGTTGATAGTTGAACTTACAAGCTGCAACTACATATCAATTATACTAGATTCAGTCCTACTACAAGCAAAATCTAAAAAAATATGAAAGAATTTGTTAGTTGTTAAGAAACACAAGTAACAAAATTATTTTCAATATAGTTAATACAAATATCAAATTCTAACCAAGTTTAAGTTGTTCAAGATACTCTAAATCTTCCTCAATATTGATTAGAAAAGACTCACTTCTAAGCCAATCTTGAACACAAATAAGAGATTGCACAATTTTAGGAGTTAATGAACTCCTAAAGAGATCAAGAACACGACATCCTATGCTGAATGCACATTCTGATGCGACACTTGAAATGGAAATGGCTAACACATTATGAACCATCTCCGCAAGAATAGGAAATCTCGGCTCATTAACTTTTCACCACATTAATATATCAAAGTCATCACTATCTGGCTCAATATCTTCCGCAAGATATCTTTTCAATTCTGATTTATTACCTGAACTTCCACTAACTTTTTTATGCTTCTCAAATTGTTGTTTCGTTCTCATTCTTCCTCTATTTACAAAGTTGCCACAACCACTCACACTAGATATACTTGATGAATTGTCAGATGAAGTGGATGAAGATGGTACATGCAAAGAGCTTTTTGAGGATTTCTTGACGTAATACTCAAACAGTTTGTTCATGTATTTTTTCACTTCTGACCCCAAATTCTTTTCCAAACATATCCACAATTGCAAATGGAACATAATCAAGCTTGTTACAGGGATCCAATACAGATGAAATAAAGATCATCTTGTTCATTTTTTGTGGTTCACCCCAATACTTTTTGAACTTCCCATTCATACTTTCCGCCATTTCTTTTAAAATACGATCTTCGTTTGTCATCATCTCTTTCAAAATAAGATTAAGTTCAGCAATTTCAACAAAATGTGTATTGCTAGTGACATAATTAGAACAAAGACCTTCAAAGTAAGTACATAAAAAGTTTCAAGAAATTTCACCATTGACCTCACATTTTTCTAGTCAACACTTGAAAAAATATTTGCAGTAGTTCCATCTTCAACACTAGTTCCATCTTCAACACTAGTTCTATCTTTATTTTCAGATGAATCAGAACCAAAGGTACAAAGATGATTCAAGTATCCAATATCATAAAAACTATAGCTTTCAAATGCAAGCTCAAAATGTTATGCTATATCAAGCATCGAATATGTAGAGTTCCACCTAGTAGGAACATCTAAACATAATGATTTCTTACAAGTTATCAATTCAGATTCATAACATTCTTTAAACTTTTTAAGTCTTGCGGGAGATTGTTTAATGTATTTCACGACTTGTCTCACTAGCTTGACAGACTTACCAATTTTCTTCAACCCATCTTGCACAATAAGATTAAGGATATGTGTCATACACCTCACATGAAGATGGTCACCATCCATAATGTTAGTTTCCCAATTGCTCAATTTTTTAGACATTTCTTCCACAGTAACATCATTAGAACAAGCATTATCAACTGTAATAGTAAACACATTATCCAAACCCCATTCAAGCAAACAATTAGTAATGCAAGCCGCCATATCCACTCCCTTATGACTAGAAATAAGACAAAAATTTATTATTCTTTTATTCAAAATTCAATTCTATCTATAAAGTGGGCTTTCAAACACATGTAGTTTATTTTTTGTATAGAGGTCCAAGTATCTGTTGTAAGACAAATGGACGTGCTTCTTTGAAAACCTTCTTCAAAAGTTCTTTTTCTTCAAGGTATAGTTCATAACAATCTCTCGTCACAGTTCTACGAGAAGTAGTATGAAATTGCGGCATTGTAACTCTTATGAAGTTTTTAAAACCCTTTTTGTCAACAAAACTAAATGGTAGCTCGTCAACAATTAGCATTTTGGCTAAAGCTTTCCTACTTTGTGCTTGGTCAAATTTTCAAGTGCTAATGACCCCATCCTTTGCTCCCGTTGAAGATGGTAAAAAATAAATTAGATTTTGACCTTTATCTACGGTGTCACGAGGAAATTTAGGACATGTTCTCATATGAGTATTCATTGATGACGTACCATTAGATGATGTGAAAGTTGCATAAACTTTTGCACAATACTTGTATTTGGCTTTACTAGCTCCATTTTCATCGGTGAACTTTTCAAAATGCTTCCAACAATTAGCTCTAGGTTATATGGTTTTTCTTTTCTTTGAAGTATCAACATCAACTTCAACCTCACTGGGAGATGAGGTGTAAGGTATGCTCTCATTTGAAGCTCCACTTTCACTTCCCTTACTTTCAATTTGTGTCATCTATATAAAAGTGAAACAAACAACAAGAACAACAATCAACAAAGTTACAAGGATCAGGCCTCACCAAAGTCACAATAGCCCTCGCCCCTCAGCTTTGTTACAACTTACAAGAAAACAAACAATAAAATCAAACGCAAGAGCACAAAAAAAATGATGTTAATTGTTTGAGTGAAGAACATGCCATTACTTGCAAGTCTTATATTGTGGTAGTATGTAGATCAGTAGATGAGCTTTTGCGATTATGTTTCAAGGTTGACAAAGCATAAAAGACTAAGAGTTGTTCCTCCTACGCAACAGTCAAAATGGATTTAGATTTTTCGATCTTGCAACCATAACTTCAGTCTGAAGTATAGATCTACTAACCAGTAACCACTGAAAAAAGGCACTACATATGACAAATAAAAATATGCATGTTACTGGAATTTTGCATTTCGAGTTCTCTTATTCATTTATTATTTTCTTTTATGCTAATTTATCTGCATTTGAATGGCACATATCACACAGGATTTTCTCTGTTTCTCGAATTCTTAATTGATCGTATGCATTATTACCTTCGGAAGCTAATTGTGTTGCGTAGTAGTGTGGGATCTTTAAAGAAAGAATTTGAAAGACTTGAGAAAGAAAAGTTGCAGCTTAAGGAGAAAGCAGATAAAGCTGCTGAGGAAATAAAGGACAGAATGGGGGCTGGCGGCATGACGGCGTGACTGGTAGATGGACGACGGTAGACGATAGTGGACTGGTCGATGTGTTTCAAAGAAGAAGGTTTCAGTGTTGGTAATTTGTATGATGTTAATTTAGGGATTTATCAATTTAGGGAAATTCGCTTGGGTAATTGGATTATGGGTGTTTGGGTTAGGATTTAGGAATTTGGATAGTTGGTCTTGGACAGACTGCTGAGTAATAGGAATTTATGTAGTTGGGCTTGGGCTGACTGCTGAGAATAAAAGTATGGGCCGCATGGGAGGATTATGAATGAGTTATGGACTTATGGGTTAACAAATAACAATTATATATATATATAAAAAAATGGTTTTGCGGTAAATCAAATTTTTAATCTAAAAATTGAAAACCAAACCGAAATATCAAAATGTAAAAATTCAAAACCAAATCGACCGAAATAACCGAAAAATTGAAACCGAAATTAAAAATAAATCAGTTCGATCAATTTTTCGATTTGAACCATATTATGCCCAAACCTACTCTTTCATGTTTACATCGATGACTCAATAAGTTAAATGTAGAAATGTGTCTTTTTTAGGATGAACTAAAAAGCAAAATGAGTAATTTTAATGAAAATTTTGGTAATAATTTTCAAGTGGAAAAAGATGGAGACGCAAAAGAAAAGAATTCGAATAATGAAGAAAAGATTGTTGCCTCTTTTCTGAAGTATGTATGCTTTGATGTTAATGATATCTAGAAAATGTTTCATACAAAATTATCCTTCTTCTACTTATGGAACCTAAATACTTTTGACATCAATTTTTTTCTCTATTTTGCCTCTATCTTTAACAACTAAATAATAATCACAATTAAGAAATTCACTTATGACATGTTGATACCCTATTGATTGGCCTCATAATTAAATAACTAATTAAAAAAATCAAACACCCACACAAAAGCCCCACTCGTACAGTATCCTGAATCTTTTAGCCCAAATCTTCATCTCCAAACCTTTAAACCTACATAAAAAGTACTTATGCTCATTTCAACAAGAAGAGCTCCGCCATGGTCGGCGGTTCGAGACAGCCCGGCACACAAATGGCCGCAAGCCCTCTTTCATCGATCACTTTTTCCAGAACCGCTGACTCTTGCTGAGTTAAGCGCCGCCGACATCAAGGTTTTTAATTTGATTTATCAGATCAGAATAGTTAGCAGACATATATGAATCCATTTCTAGTGAAAATTTCGATTAATATTTTTAAGAGTAGATCTTTCATTCCACATGTTAATTTAAGACTTGATATAATTTTTTTTCACAGATATTAATTTTACTTTATATACTTCGTATTCATTTTTCAGAGTTTGTGTGACTCAAAAATAGGATTGTTGCAACTTTAAGATTCGATACAACATATATTTCTCAGATATTAATTTTAGGTAGCCCAAATCGACTACTTTTTAAATTATAAGAAATTTTTGAAATCAAAAATGAATATTTGTGAACAATGTGGATATCATTTGAAAATGAGTAGTTCGGATAGAATTGAACTTTTGATCGATCCGGGTACTTGGGATCCTATGGATGAAGACATAGTCTCGCTGGATCCCATTGAACTTCTTTCGGGGAGGAACCTTATTAGTTCATTCACTCGTTAATGTAATGACCCAAAAGCTCCTCTTTAGAATTTTGAATATTTGTTTAACTTAAGTTAATTAATCGATAGTTTATGGGCTAAAGTGATAATTTATTTAAGACCCTATACCCTTTAGCCTATATTTAATAAAATATGTGGGTAAAACCTATCACTTTTAGTACTAATTAATTTAGAAAAGAAAAATAGAACGGACGAAGGATTTACAGATAGAACGGAGGAAGGGTTTATAGCCGACTACAGATTGCTGAAGGTAAGGAATTTTAATCTCTCCGTGCATGCAATTGAATTAATTCCTCTTCATAATGATTTTGCTTTCATTAAATGCTACCTATATATGTATACAATAATATTATAATAGCATAAAAAAAATTGAAAAGGGGTTGTGGGAATCAAGAAAAAAAAATGGCAGATCTTATATCAATATGGTCCTGGCCAATCAAATTGTTGAAAGTAGTAAGGTCACCATTGTTTTATTTTTATTATTATTAAATTAATGTGGTACATATGATAAAGTGAAGGTGGCAGTGGTGATGATATTATCATCATTCTGGAGACTTGTAAACTTAGGGACAAAGGACAGTGTTAACGTTATTAGTATTAGTATAAAATTATTGGATATCAATTGGTCGATAAGAGAATTGGTTGGTTAGGAATTTATATAAGTGTATTTTTTTCATACGAGCTACCAACAATTTCAAATAATAATTAAGTTGAATGCTCACTACATGGTTTAGACTGTTACATTGTACATTAAGGCCTTTGAGTTTATTGATTTTTACCATTGATTTCATGACCAGTAATTGTAAAAATTTGTAATTTGTTATGTTATCATCACCTTGTAATTCTAGCTTTGATACATAAAAATAGGTAACTAAATATTAGGTGTATCGTATTCTGGGGGAATGTCATTAGATCTCCGATATTTGAAGGAATTGGAAGAATTCACAAGTTAATGGGCATCAAAAATTACGAACTTGCTTATAAATTTGGGTGAATTTTTAAGGTGAATGTCAAACACATAATAAGATGGGTGTTGTTAGTTTCGAAATCTTATTGTGAATATATACTTGAATAGGTTGCATCGATTCGGAAGCTCAACAGAAAGAAAGACTCAAGTCATAGAGTGATTATTTGATTGGCTAAGGCAAGTGGATTTCTAAACCCTTGTTAAGCGTATGAAATTCGTGTATTTCCTTGTGTAGTGTTGAGAATGACTTGGAGACTTGTTGCTTATTTGTTGATGTTGTATTCCTTGTTGTAAATTGTGCTTTGTTATCAAAATGGTTATCTCCTCATTTTCATTTGAGCATGTCATTTGCATTGTATCTGAGACATGGTTGTGGTAAGAGGATGTACCATTTCGAGGGTCGTATCGCGCGCTGCGATGGATATTATATTTCGAGGGACGTATCGCGCGCCGCGAATGTTACTCTTATCGAGGGTCGTGTCGTGCGCCGCGACAGATGCATGGACAGATATGTCCCCCATGGGTCCCGGACTGAGAGACAGCGGGTGTGTATCGTTAAGAAAGACATGCATCACGATATTTGACATTGCATCTCATGGCATTGCACATTTTATTATTGACGAACTTGAACATGTGTTTTGCTGATCTTGTGATTGTTTCTCTGTGAAGCTTGTGACTGGTGAATATTGAGTTGTTATTGAGAATGTGTAAACTGATAGAGTGTGGTTATTGAGTGGTGTGTTTGGTAAACTGTTAGGTTGTAGCGTGGAGGTTTAGATAGGGCGTAAGGAGTACCCGTATTTTGTTCACTTAACTTGTGTTTAGAGGTTTGCTTGTTGGGCACCGCGTGGTTTGGTACTCACCCCTTGCTTCTACAAATTTTTGTAAGTTACGAGCCCGGATTTTTGTGATACCTTCCATTCTCTTCGTTTCCGAGGCATCTTGTGGAGGATTGTGAGGTAGCTGCTTGTCATCTCAGCGAACTTTCCTACTCCAGTTTATGACTTTGTTTTTACTTGAAAGACAACTTCATTTTAAACTTCTATTTTATTTCAATTCTAATATTTACATCAACCTGATTTTTGGGATTGGATTGATATGACTTGGTTTCATAATAGGAATTGTTGTTGGATTGTCATTTACTTCCGCACTTTGTTAAATATTGGGTTTTAGGCTGACTTGTCTTGGTGGGAAAAGACGAGTGCCATCACACCCATTTTTGGGTCGTGACAGTTATGAATAAATTGTTATAATTACGACTACATGATATAGCATAATATATATATATATATATATATATATATATATATATATATATATATATATATATATATATATATATATATATATATATATATATATATGTATGTATGTATGATACTCAACCATAGTTTAAAATTATTAATGTTTGTAACTATACAAATTGTTATAATTATTCACTCATTTATACAAAAATAAAACTACAAAATATAGCAAATATATCTATACTATAATTTATGATACTCAACTATAGTTTAAAATTATTAATGTTTGCAACTATACAAATTGTTATAATTATTCACTCATTTATACAAAAATAAAACTACAAAATATAGCAAATATATATGTACTATAACTAATGATACTTAACTATAGTTTAAAATTATTAATATTTGCAACTATACAATCAATTTTATAATATATAAACTATGACTTATGATACTCAACTATAGTTTTTTAATACTATACAAATCAAATAACGTAATAGTATACACACAATTGTACATAAAATTAACTCTACATTGATGATAGTCGAAATGAAGAGTCAATTATATTCTTTAAACCTACTTAAATATTTGTTGAAATTTACAATTATCGTGTTATCACTAAATTACACTCTACTGTAGAATGTAACCAATAGTTATTAGCCTTTACATTTTGGTTTGTCTTCTTCGTCTTTTTAAGTTATAAATTGTTCATGATTCCTAAAGCAAGTATTTTCTTTTATGAATTCAAATTCTAAACAGTATGAATCTTTTTTTTTTAATGAGAACCTTGATACCCAAATGGCAAAACACGGTTCTCTAATTCACCCAAAATATTCAGGCTCTCGAATAGGAAAGGATGAATCCAATTTTGTTGTCCAATAAATTTATGACATTATTTATTTTTTATTTTTTACTTTATATTTATTATCCTTGAATCAAGCTTGTCAAGTTGCTTTTTACGATTAATTTTTTTGTTTAAAATTTTTTAGCACGAAAAAATTTATTTTAAATAAATTATGCTATAAACTTTAATCAGAAGGAAATTCATCAATAAAACGCAAGCATAAGGCCACTGAAAAATCTGTTCTAACGATCTCGTGACTTGTATAATATTATTATATAACTAGCAAAAGATATGTGTTTATAATTTATAATTTTGCATGCAAAAAATATGTCTCACATTGCCTTTATATAATTTGAAATCAGTTCTTTCGAGTTAATAAAATATTATTTATTTGTTGCAATACAAAACATTGATTTTGTTATTAAAAATCTTATTGATATATAAAAAGAGTGAAGTAATTTAATTCAAAACTCCAAAATATTGGATAAATTTTATGACTCTGTAACCAAAAAAAGTTTTTTGTAAATATTTAATATAACTTTATAATACATATAATGATTTTTTGCTAGGTGACAAACTTTTTACTGAAGAAATAGATTTAGTTCTAACTTGAATATTGAAATTTAAAACATGTTAATATGAAAAGAAATTTTAATGCATTTCCATGTCACTATATAATAAAAAGAATTAAAAATGATTTTTCATTGGTGTTTAGTATTCGCATTAGAATTGAATTAATTTGAAGTTCGATTAATTTGAATTTGCGGCGCATAGCGTCCCACTCGGGCTATCAAGGAATTTTTCATACTCATAACTCAAATTTGAGATATCTAGTTATTGAAAAAATAACCTCATCAGTTGTATCATATTCTTTGGTGATATATATATATATTTTTTATATTATAAGAACTTTGGAAATAATATTAAATTCTATATAATTTTCAATTTTTTCTTACTATCTCAATAAGGTTTCATTTTCTTAGATTTTAGCGTGAGCTGTTCAATTTTTAAATTTTTTTAGATTAGGTTAAGTTCTTATTTCTCATTAATTAGTACGTAACACCAATCTCCTTGGATCTGATTTTTCCTTTTTCCGACATTTTTTTTTCTTATTTAATAAAACTTTATATTTCATTCCATATTTAATTTTATGAATCAATTATATTATTTATCCATTAAAAATGTTTGAATAAATTAAGCGAAAATTATAAAAAATTATCTTTTAATTTACTTATTACCATTGTATCATATTACTTTTACGAATCTACAAAATTCCTTAAAAAGATTAAAATTTACATCTATGCATAAAAGGTTAAAAGAGTGAATTTCGGAAATATACATGAATTTTTTATTAGAATATTTATAAAATCATATTAAGTTTTGGCTTTATGCTGCCAATTGTAGAAAATGTATTATTTAACTTTATGATTTAGAGTTGATATACTTCTTAACAGAAGTGAAAAAATAATTTTAAATTAATTTTATTAATTTTTATTAAAATAAAATTCATTTAACAGCAAGATGGAGATATATAAGATGTTATTGGTATTATACATGAGATAGAGAAACATGAGTGTTAAAAAAGAATAACAGGATAGATGGATCAATTATGAAGTGGATTATGCAAGAGGTCTACTATCGAGATCAATAAAGTCAGGATAAAATTTGTTCATATCGGGTGTTTATATCAATTCAATAAATGTATGTGTTTAAATTTATTATTCAATTTGTTTAATCTTAATTAATTAACATGTTTTTACTTCATTAAATCATATAATAATAAAAATTATATTTATTTAACGTAAACACCCAATACGAGTAAGTTTTTTCCAGCCACAAAAGGTTATGTGCATTTCTTACAATTATCTCTTATTTTTTAAAATTGTATATTTATTTTTAGTATCTTACTTGGCTAACCGATAAAGGAGTGGTAATTCGTTTATTCGATAGCTTATTCATGAAAATGATTTTTCTTCTGATTGGCCTTACTAGGCAGTTTACGTAGAGAGTGTTTGAATTGATTTAAAGATTGTTTAAATTTAATTTTTTAAGTTAATTTTTTTAAAAAAATGTGTTTCGCAAATATACAAAATAACTTAAAATAAGTTGAAAAGTGTTTTCGAAAAGTAAAAATGACTTAAAATAAGTTAAAATCCAAAGTAGGTCTTTACTTAATTTTTATTTTTTACTTAAAAGTTATTTTAGTTTGACTTTTTAATTTTGACTTAAAAATTATTTTTTTCGTTTAACAATGAATGATTTAGTTTGACTTGGCACGAATTTTAAAAATAAAGAAGACTTTTGAATTATGTGGTCCTAAACTAAAGTTATATCAAATTTACAAAAATTTTCTTTAATCTTGTGATCTTAAATATATCACGTAAAAAATTAAAATTAAAATGTTACTTAAAAAAGAAAAAAGTCATTCTTTTTGAAATAGACTAAAAAAAATATTATTTTAAATAAAAATACATTATTTTTAAATCAATCCAAATATATTAATAGAACGGAGGTCACCAAATATGAAAAATACTACATTTTTCTTATTCAAAGGAACTACCTCCTTATTGTTTAATCTTTTATCAAGGATAAATCTAGGATTCAAAAAGTCCCAATAAATAAATATAATCTTCAGGGGATTTATGGCTTCCTAAAGAAAAGTTTGGCCTTTAGCATATGAGGACTTCTTCAAAAAGGATAATCATTATCATAAAAGTAAAAAATTATTCTAAAATCATTCATGTTTAATAAAAATTCCGAATAAAAACACATTTTTTTATATTAAAAATAAATAAAAATTAAACTCATTTATTTTTAATGAAAACGATAAATAAATAATCCAACGAATACATATTACTTGTTTGGTAATATGTCATATTTGTAGCTTAAGTAAATTGATCATTCATTTCCCCTTGACATAATTAATATACATATAACCCCACTTCTTCTCATAGTTTGATAGTAATTGACAGCAGAAAAAAGATGTGTGGCATTTAAGTGATGATGCGTACTTTCCATGACCTAACACACACATTTAACACTTTATATTCCCCACATATAAATGTTAGTTATGATTGCAAAATCTAAGCAATTAAGTACACCCCATGTGCAAACATGTTCATTTGCATATGTTCATGCTTGCAATACTTCGTGCAATTTTAATGATATCTTTATTTCGTATCATCATTATTCCCGTCGTTTCAATTTATCTGATATTAGTTAATTAAACATTATAAAATATTTGAAATATATTGTTATAAATGTCAAAATGAAAAGACTTAGATGGTTAAGCGTGTGATAGAAGGATAATGCTAAATACCTAAAAAAAATTACTTTCACTCCACTACATCAAAAATAATCATAACTGACAATTAATTTTTAATTGCCGCTAAATATATATTTTTAGCGGCAATCGACACTCTTTATATATGTTTCTAAAGCCTTTAGCGACATTGATTCTAATGACACTTAACTAATGCCGGTAAAGACCTTACCAGTCTTTATTCATGCCAATATTTAGTGACGGTAAAAATTATTTTTATTATAGTGCTTGTTTCATATTAGTGGATGAGTTTTTATTTTGTAAGATGCCTAAAAAATCATAAATAAAATATAATTTTATTAATTCGCTCTAAAAATATATTTGTTTTAAATTTACAAATAAATGTGAATATGAATTAATTGTAGAGAAAATATAGAAAAAAATTAATTAATATTTTTTAATATAATAAAATTATCAAATATTATGAAAAACTTATAATCTAATGATCAACTAAGATTTTGGTTATGCATAAACACATTTATTAAAACCCAGTTTAACAAGCTAACAAGAATCTCTTTTTTTTTTCTTTTTAAATCATTCGGAGTCTTTAATTATTTCTGATGGTTTCACTTATTATTTGAATTATTAGTACTATTCATTTCGACTTGTAACAATTAGAGGAGATAATAGTAAAGTCATCACTCTATTATTTATTGCTTCTCAATGAATATCGCAAGTTAGACAGGGATAAAAAAAAGTAATTATCATTTTAGAAAATTAAATATAATTGAGTATAATCTTTTCAATTTCCCCTTAGTAATAAATATTCTTCAAAGTAATTACTTCCTTTGTTTACTTGTTCAATATTTTAAAAATAAATTTTTATTTTTATTTGTTATTTTTAACATATTAAGAAAATTATTTTTTAGTGTTATTTTTTGTATTAATTACTTATATTTTCAAATTATTAAAAATATTCAATATCAAAATGATTATTTTAATAATTATTTTTCATTAAATATGTTAGACTTAAATGTAAGAAGTAAAAATGAACGGAGAAAATATATTTTATTGAAAAAAAATTAAAAGAAAAATAGGCTATTTGTAGTAATTTTACATTAAGAATATACTAGATTTTTTACCTGAATTGTGACAGACCGTCAAAGTGAATCGTCCTATACTATAAAAGCACTTTTTTTAATAGAATATTCATATCCAAACATATCTACTTCTATTAATGCTTCACATATCTTCATCCAATCAAAATGTGGAAAAGATAAACCTTTACTAAAGGGTGATTTTTATTTATTTTATTGTATTGTAATGTTTGTTTGAACTGTTATTTAAATTTTATTATATTATATATTTTAAGTTTATACTTATGTAATGACGAAAAAAGTTTTATGTAATGATTAATTTGGTGTGATTATGTTATTATTTTATATTTTTTTTCAATTTATGTTTATTTATTAAATAATAATATTTAATTTTTTACGTTATATTATTATAGTAATTTTACCTCATATTCTATATTTTTATAGATTTATCATTCAAATTATAAATGTATAGCGTTATATAAAGATGAAGGATAATATAATCTATTTAAATTTTATATTCATTAAAAAACACAATAAAATATAAAACAATACAATGCCCTATAAAACAATATTTAACAATCATCCAAACAAAGCATAAATCTATACTTTTCAAGGTAATATCAATGTAAAACACTAAATTTTTAACAAGAAAGGTTACTAAATATTGAGAATGTAACTTAGTAGAATGCAATATGATGTACTAGATAGGGTCAGTCATATTTTAATTACAAGTCTAAAGTTCGACTTTTAGGTATAAAAAATTTACTAACATGGGGTATTTTCTTCAAATAAGTCCTATGCGGTGTGCATATAAAATATTTAAATTTTAATATAAATATTGATTATAAATTTTAAATTTGAATTTTAAATTTTAAAAAATTACTAATTGTGAAGCATTTTTGCCAAATAGACAGTGTATAATGTGAATATAATATACTCAAATTCTAATATGTATATCAAATATCGAAGCGAAATAATAGAGTGTGAGCTAAATTTTCTTATTTATAATCTCTCTTTTTTGTAGGTATATTATATGTAGAAAATGACAGATAGCCCACTCTTTTTAATTGGACCACAAATTCTTGAGGCTTAAAGTCATATCACGTGTACGCTATTCAATACATTTGTCTCCTAATAATGCACTTCTATTTTTTATTTTACAATATAGTAAGGGAAAACAAACAATTAGAGATGCAAATTATTAAAAGCATTTTGTTTTTATATAATAAGGTGAGAATGAGAAAAATAAAGGAACCTTTAGTGGTTTCTTGGTTGATTTTTAGGGTGTGTTCCATACGCATTAAAAAAAATTAAAAAGATATTCTTTTAGAAAAATAAGTATATTCTTTTTTACTTATTATAAATTAGGGGTGTTCAAAATCGAATCGAAATCGATAAGTCGAATTGATAAAAAAGTTATTAGTTTATAGTATTTGGTTATTGGTTTAGTATTTTGATAACGGTTTTAATTTTTTTTGATATCGGGTTATCGATTCTTAACGGTTTGAAGTTTTTTCTTAACGGGTTAATCGATAAGCCGATACTAAATTAAATAATTATATTTATACCATTTTGTATAGAAAGTCCTCGACTTAGAGTTTGATTTCCTACTTTTATTTTTGGTTATCTCAAACACTTGTTTATTCAACAATGTAAACGTGTTTGTTTTTTACCAAGATGTAACATGTGAACTCAACTGCATGGTTTATTTGGTTTGTCACCTTGTTTCTAAGTGATTTTCAATGTTTTTTCTTTTGTCTCAAATCTTAACGGTTAAACTGATAACCGAACCGATAACGATGAAAAACCGATTAACCAATAACCGATAAAGTCAATATCTTAACGGTTCTATAACGATTTAGCATCTCTACAAACTGTTAATCAATAAGACAATCCGATAAACTTTAAAATCGAATCAAATCGACCGATACGCAGCCCTATTACAAACTATGTCTTTTTTTAGTTCTTGTACTATTTGCCTCGTTAATTCTATCTGAAATCCAACTAGAGTTGATTCTCTTTCATTTGTTTTATGTGTAATATATGGTTGAGTGTTTGATTAAGTTTACAAATTATTGGTCGAGTCAAATTGACAAAAGCATTATTATTTTTATTTATTTATTATATATTTAGTATTAGTTAACATATAAAGTATTTATATGTTGAAATCAGTTAAAAGTAATAAGTTTGTTGCATAAAACTAATTACTATGATTTTTAGTTTACAAGCGACGATTTTTATCATATTTTTTTTGTTTAATCCTAATATATTTTCTAGTTCCCAAAATACTTGTGCAAAACAAATATTGAAACTTCCTCTCAACTTCATATTGTTATTTTATTTTTTTCATATAAATATATTTCAATTTTTTTTTGTTTGAAAAGAGGGATATTTTTGTCAATTTACTAAAATTTAGAGAAAAAGAATTATAGGCACTTGTTTATCAAATAAACATTCTTAATTATCAAAACTTTCAAACACTTTCATTCAAATGGACAATTACATATTTATAAAACTAAGTTCATCAATAATTAAAAATGTTAATCAATACATAATACTTATCAAGTATTTATAAACAGGTATAATAAGATAATCAAACACAAATTGCTCATCAAAAGTATTTTTTAAATATTTTACTAAATACAAACTGTTTTTTCTTTAAAAGCGCTTTTCAAAAAAATTATTTTTAAAAAGCACTTTTAAAAAGGGAAAAAATTATATATAATAGCAAACTAATAACCTAAAATAAATGGAGTAGCTAAGGTTTGATTTAATTGTGCTCCATAGCAAACGTTTGCAAAAAATTGTCAGGCACCTCTCTCCCAAATATCTCGCTCGACACTCTCTCCAATCTCTCGCTCGCTTCCTCACTTTTTATACAAACACAAGTGTATAAAAATTGTTTCTAATTGTATAAAACAGATAAAATTGTATAAATACATATATTTTTGTTTCCCTCTCTCCCCCTTTTCAGATCTCGCTCGCCACTCTCCCAAATCTCGCTCGTCACCCTCGCCTATATAAGCAGAAGTGAAATGTATAAATTGCGTTTCTGTTTGTATAAAGCGTGAGAAAATTGTATATACACATGCAAATACATATATTTTCATCTTATACACTTATAATTATACAATAAAAATACTTCACTGCCCAGTTTCTTTTGTTTTTCTCTCTTTCTCGTTTTATACAATTTTTAAATTGTATATAATTTCTCTCTTTCTCGTTTTATACAATTCGATTCAATTGTATATTCCTTGTCAAGTCTCTTTTATCTTTCTCTCTTTCTCATTTTATACAAATTCAAGTTGTATATAATCGTTCTATACATTTATAATAATGCAATTCGTTTTATACACTTCGTTTTTATACAGTTTTCTGCCCAATTATCTTTCTCTTTCTTGTTTTATATACTTTGTTTTATACAATTTGCTTCAACTCTATCTGTATTGCGAATTGTACAATTTCTATGTCTGTTATGAAACGCAATTATGCAAACTTTGCTATAGCATACAAATATGAACAATCTTTAGCAACAACATCATACATGCTCTAAACCACAAATAATTTTACTATGATTTTAAGTTTTTTTTTTTTAAATAATTTTATATATGAAAAAATATTGTATTTTTGGCACATGCATATCTTTTTCAGCCGACATTGCTGCAATAATATAAGGATGACTATTTACTACAGGACAGATATCTTATTTTTGTCTCCAAAATCAAAAATGAATTATTATTAACGGAAGTACAAAAAGAAAAACTAGAAAAGGACAAGAAAGATCATAGGGGCAAAATAATACTATTCAAATTTTGGGCTGAAGACAAAATAGTGTCCAAAGTTATCTTTTGGAGGAACTTTAGAGGGTACAATCGTCCATCAAAAGACTAGTCGATAAATATATATATATAGTATCGATTATAGTGGTTTATAATGAGCGTTCAAATTCGTGACGTTTACATTTCTTTTGTTATCATAGTCCTATTAGAAATAGTTCTCCATCATAAATCAACGAAAAATTATGCTATAAAACATGATTTTCTCATTTTATTTCTCGAAATCAACTCACTCAAAAAACACACGGTAAAAAATAAATTGTCATTGAAATATGGAAAGTAGTAGTTTGATATTTTCTTTCTTTTCACTAATTTAGTCAAAATATATGTAAAAATAACCACCGTACATTTTTAGCGGGAAATTTTAATGAGACAATAGTAATTTTTTATTTTTTTTGCCACCATATGAATGAAGGAAAAGAGAAAAGTGAGACTGAGGTAGAAAACCGGCCCACATGCATAAATAAATGAGGCCCAGTATGTCTGTTGAAATTTCAAGAAAGCCCAAAAACAGGCCATGATCTTTGTTTCATGGATTAGGTCATCCACATTTTCCTCTCTTTGTGGGGTATTTTCATGATTATGAGCCCACACCAAACCCTTATTAACTTGTGACTCTCTCGCTAGAGTCCAGAGGCGAATTCAGAATTCGAAGATTTTAAATGCGTTAATAAATTTAAAATAAAAATAAAGAAATGGGGTTTTAGTTGGATTCAAACTCTGGCCTTGCGAGAAGTTCCTCTAGCTTGTACTAGCAGTATAAGGAAAATTTTATATTCCTCATGAGTGATTTGTTAATTATATTCTAATTTTATCAATTTCTCAAGATGGATATACATGTATACACGTAATTTTTTCAAAGTAAATGAGTATACGCACGTGCACCCCACATATAAATGTGGGTCCGCTTCTATTTCTACTCACACAAAATAAAATAAAAAAATTGTAAATAGGAGGATTTCTTTTGATTTTTGTCCCCTTAATTTGTGGCAAAATAATTCATTTTGTAGTGTTAAACTCACAAAGAACAAACTATGTATTTCTAAATGGCACGGTCAGGGTCTTGAAGAGCACATACAACTCTATAGTCATTTCTTATTTATACACCACTTCATATTCAGTTGTTGAAAGCTAGAAATCAGATTTTCTATATGAGATTTGAATGATTCTATTTGGATATTAACTCGATCTTTTCTAATATATCAAATCAAATTAAATATAATGAGAAGTTTTCTCTTAAAAATAGAACTAAATTAAAGAGCACAATGTTATAGAGAAAAAGGCAAGAGAAATAGATAGAAGATGAATTATCTTTTTGATTAAGTGTAATTACGGACCACTAATCGACAAATTTGATTAGTCTTAATATTAATCAGATCACATTTTTAAATTTTTTTTGATGTGGTATTAGTCTATTAGATGGGATTTATATCTTGATTATGTAGTTTATTTCCTTTAATCTATCCAATATAATTAATATTTTATTTTTAACAATATAATGTTGTCTTTGTTGAAAATTAGGTAATGAAAAAATAAATATAAAATAAGCATATGAACATTTTGTGATAATAATACAATTTCAAAAGACAGATAAAACATTAGTATCTCGAAACATCACATTTTTGTAAAATTTAAATATTTTAGTTGACTTTATAAGACATAAAAAATTATGTCAAGCAAGTTTAACTCATCATGAAGTTCATCGAGTCATCGAAATACAAACAATAAGATGGTACTATAAACAAAGTTCATCTCACAAAGCAAGCTTAATGGTATGAATGATAAACAAATGCTTAAAAGAATTGATGATATTATCGAGGGAAAAGAGTCTGATATACCCCTTGTTAGGAAAGTGTCTCATATATACTCTTATTTTTTTTTAAAATGGCTCACATATATCCTTTTCTTCTAACGGAAATGAAAAAAGAATAGTTTTAATCTAACTTTTTATTATTTTTTTCTAAAAAATATAATCTCATATGATTAAATTTAATCCTCGTCAAACATTTTTTTTTTTTGACTTTTTTTGTTTCAATGACTAATTAAGAATTATTATTTTGATAATCAAATTTATTTATGTTTCACTATATTCTTGTAAAACTGATTGTAGATGACCAAATTTTTTCTTCGAATACAAAAATCAAATTAAAATATAGACAAAAAAAATAGTTTAATTTTTTTTCTCTTTAAACTAAGAAATGAAAGAAAAAAATAAAACAAGAATAAGAAACTCAAATAATTATAATAAAAGAAGTCAAAATATAATTTATGTATGAAAAAAATTAAAATATACCTCGAACTTTGATTGAAGAATCATATATACCCCTAAATAATTTTTTTAAAAAAATTAAAAGTAATGAATATAAATTTTTATTTTTTTTAACTTCCTCTAATGAAGGGTATATGTGAGTCATTTTGTAACGGCAGGGATAAATGTGATGAGTCACTTTCATAATGAAGGATATATCAGCTCCAAATGACAAAGTTGAGGAATATATCAGACTTTTTTCCCTGTTATCAATCATATATACATGTCATGTTCTTGTAGTATCACATTTTTTATTTCAATCACGTGATATACATAAATAGAAAGCTAAAGAAATTTAATAAAATAAATATCTACCTATATATGTTATTTGCAAACATATTAGAGCTTATGTTAGAAAAAATGTTATTTCCTACCAAAACTTTATTTCTAAACAAGTTAAATCAATAATTTGGTCTTTGCCTAATGCAGAGAGATAATGATTCAGATAAGAAGTATTAATTTTTATAAGAGATAATAAAAAAATATATTTAATATTCATGATTGTAAAGCACTTGTGTGTGGCTTTACTTCTATTTCTCTGTCTTTTCTTAAAAGATCAGCGAATCAGTGTGTCCATCAGCTAGGTCGAACTTCGAATATTATAACTGATGCTATGGAGTAGATAATAAATCCCTCATCTTTGATTCATGATGTACTCAACCTTTGATTTGATTAATAATTAATCAAAATGCTTGATTCAAACATATATATATATATATATATATATATATATATATATATATATATATATATATATATATATATATATATATATATATATATATATATATATATACACTCAACCTTTGATTTGATTAATAATTAATCAAAATGCTTGATTCAAACCTATATATATATATATATATTATTATCTAAAAAATGGGACACGGAGCATTAGAAGTGAAAATAGAGTGACTACTTATTGTCAAGCTTATTAACAAGGATAGATATCCAACTTCAACCCCTTATGACTATTATTGAAGATTGTTTATACACTTACTTGAAATCATCATAAAGAGAAACAAATAAATATACTTTCTAGCAAATAAAAGCTATAAATACAAAAAAAAAAAAAAAATATGAAACGAGATGATCGACGATATGAAGTTTTTGCTCTTAGAAAAATTCAATAACATAGCATAATTATGTTCATGATTTGACTTCAATTATTCTTTATTTAAAAATTGGAAAAGGGTCAAAAATACCCTTAAACTATCTGAAGTAGCTCATATATACCCTTAAACTATATTTTGGTTCAACACTACACTTTCCGTCAAATTATTGGGTCAAAAATGCCCTTCTAATTAACGAAAATTGCTAAATGCAATGTGGATGCTACATGACATCCCAATAGATTTCCACTGCCACATAGAATAAAAGGAAAAGGGTCAAAAGTACTCTTAAACTATTCGAAATAGCTCATATTTACCCTTAAACTATATTTCGGCTCAAAACTATCCTTCCCGTCAAACGATTGGGTCAAAAGTGACCTTCTTATTAGAGGAAGTTGTTAAATTCCACATGTGCCACATTGACTAAATTCCTAAATCCTAGTTACTCATTTTCCCCTCATTTCATTATTTTCCAAAAACGATTTCACCCCTTCTCCCTCATTTCGCGGCTAAGGTTTCATAGTTTTCTTTGTCGTTGGGTTTCAAAGTGGATATTCGTGGTTCTAGGTTAGTAATTTTTTTTCCTGATTTTATTGTGTTTACAACCACGAAAATCCACTTTGAAACTCATCACTGAAGAAAGTTATGAAACCTTGGCCGCAAAATGACGGGAAAGTTGTGAAATTCTATCTATCATAATTTGAAATCGTAACTGTAATAAAATAAGAAAAAATATTTACTAACCTACAATCATGAATATCCACTTTGAAACTCAGCCCCGAAGAAAGCTACGAAGCCTTAGCTGCGAAATTAGGAAAAAGTTGTGAAATCCTAATTATCATGCTTTGAAATCGTAAACATAATAAAATAAGAAAAAATGTTTACTAACCTACAAGTATGAATATTCACTTTGAAACTCAACCACGAAGAAAAGTATTAAACCCTAGCCGCGAAATAATGGAGAACGGTGAATATGTCATTTCTGAAATAATGAAATGAGGGGAGAAGTAATTAGAATTTAGGGATTTAGTCTATGTGGTAGTAGAACCTTATTGGCATGCAATGTGGCATCCACATGACATTTAACAACTTCTGTTAATAAGAAGGGTACTTTTGATCCAATAGTTTGTCGGGAAGGGTAGTTTTGAGCTGAAATATAGTTTAAGGGTATATATGAGCTATTTTGGATATTTTAAGGGTATTTTTGACCCTTTGTATTTAGTCTACGTGGCAGTAAAATCCTATTGGCATGCAATGTGACATCCACGTGACATTTAACAACTTCTATTAATAAAAAGGGTATTTTTGACCCAATAGTATGACGGGAAAGGTAGTTTTGAGCCGAAATAAAGTTTAAGGGTATATTTGAGCTATTTCAAATAGTTCAGGGGTATTTTTGAGACTTTTCCGTTTAAAAAATGACCAAATCAATTAAGTCGAGCTTTTAGATACAAGTATATATCAAATCAATTAAATCGATGTTTCACTAAGTTGGTTTCTATTTATTTTGTTACTCAATTTTAAAGTAGAATAAATATTTTTCTCAATCATATACACATATTAAAACACTTACTAAATTCAAAAAGAAATAAAGGTATTTATCGTTTCTAGTCTGAATTGTTAACGTATGATATACTTTCTAAGAAAATCATTTTAGGATATAAATTAAAGGCTACTTTCATTATTACTTTGTAATATAGTTAAAGAACCTTATTAAATTGAAAGAAAAATATGAACAACTACTCCATAGTATAGTTAAAGAACCTTATTAAATGAAAGAGAAATATGAAAAACTATCTTAGATTTTCTATTTTCCTTTTTCTTTTAAATAGATAAAGAATTTTACTCATTATCAAATTATAAAGTCATTACATAAGAAGACTAGCTTAAGCAACATTAAGCATTCAGAAATATCTAAATTTGTATCTTCTTTTTTTTTTCCCTTCCTAACTGGTCCGCTAGCTGCTCCTTTATCCTATCTATATGTGCTTGAGTGGTCCCTTCCTCTTCATGCAGTGGCGAAGCCACGTGGTGATCAGGGCGTCCAATTAGGCATTTTTTGTTAAAAAAAGTCATATATACAAGTAAATGATATATGAAATAACGGAAAAGAATAAAAAATATACTTGAACTATTCGAAATAGCTTAAATATATTCTTGAACTATATTTCGACTCAAATATACCCTTGAACTATATTTCGGCTCAAATATACCCTTCTCCTCAAATTATAGAGTCAAAAATACCCTTCTCATTAACAGGATTTGTTAAACACCATTTGGATGCCATGTGGATACCACATGGCATGCCATATAAGTCAATTGAATTTTACTCATGCCACGTAGAAAATATACTTTCCCCTAATTTTCTCAATTTTCTCTATTTCCCTTAGAATTTAGAAACGATTTCACTGAAGAATAAAAACCCCTTTCCCCTTAGAACTTATGTATTTTGTGAAATCGTTCTAAGGAAATGGAGAAAAAGGGGTTCTATGTTCTTTAGTGAAATCGAAATTCTACGGAAAGTGAAGAAAATTAGAGAAAATTAGGGGTAAGTTTATTAGTCTACGTGACATGAGTGGAACTCTATTGACTTATGTGGCAATGTCATGTGACATTTAACCGATCTGTTAATGAGAAGGGTATTTTTGACCCTATAGTTTGCCGATAAGGGTATATTTAAATCGAAATACTCTTCAAGAGTATATTTAAGCTATTTCTGAAAATTCAAGGATATTTTTTTACCCTTTTCCGATGAAATGATTAACGTCTTTAATACAAATTAGTCATTGTAGAACAATTATTTCACCTTCTTAGAATGAGATTTTTTGAAAAAAGTTTTATTATTATATTATTTATGAACACCTTTTATAAATTTTCTTGCTTCGTCACTATTTTTGTACCCTAGATAATCTTATGTTCATGTGTAATCTTTAATATTTTTCATTGTATAAAAAAAAAATTAGGAGTAAAAGAAAATGCCAAAAATGTCAAGGTCATGTCTTTAGATGCTTTGTACCAGGTTGGGGGGGAGAACACCATGTGACTCCCATCCAGCTTCTGTCTTCATCTTCCCCACCAAAATAGTTTCTATTTATAGAACTTGTAAAAATAATTTATTTATTTTCATATTTATCTATTCATTACTTTAAAAATAAATTTTTACTATTTATTGTTTTTTAATTATATTTTATCTTTGTATTATTTATTATTAAATTATTTTTTTAAAACTTAATACTAAATATCAAGTAATATAAAAAGTTATATTAAATATTATTTCTTAATCGACATGCAGTAAAAATGAAAGAAATAATAATAACCAAATAGGGATGAACTCATCATTATCTAAAACCCTCAACTCTATTCAATTTCTTGCGAGTATTTTCTTATTATTCGGATCACATATTTTTGAAAATATTATTTTTATTTTTTAATATATACTTTATGTTATGCTTTTATAATTATAAAAATCTCAAATTACATTCTAATTATAAATTTTAAAATATTTTTTTTAAAATTCTACATCTAATCATATCATAACGTATAATGAATAAATAAAAAAGGAAGTGTTCTCAAAATAATAACAATTGGTTTATTGATTTAGATACCCCAATATTATAGTCTCAAATTAGCTAGTTTTACGGCATAAATTTTTAAATATTTTAAAAAAATCAATTTCGAGTAAAGTTTGAAATTGTGTTTGTCACATTATATATATATATATATATATATATATATATATATATATATATATATATATATATATATATATGTCTTATTTTAAAAAAATAAAACATAAAACATGACTCATATCTATAAATTTAGCACAACATTATTATTTTTAGAACTAAATAATATATTATCTAAAATTCATAACATAATATTTTGATCTTTGAAATATTTCAAAAACTAGACATATTCTATAACCAAACAATCTTTGCCAAAAAGATTGTCACGAAAAAAAAAACATTTCACATTATTTACAAATATAAAAATTTAAATACAACTAAAGGACAGATATGCAATATGTGTAAAATGGAAGGACCTTATTGAAAGTAAACATGCATAAAAGGGGAACCCGGAATTCAAATCAAACAAATCGGTCCTCTTCTTCTTCCTCTTTCACCCATTTCTCCCTCTTATTTACCACTGGGGAAAAATAGTAGTACTAATAATGAAGAGCTCAATAACAGTACTATTGCTGCTCGTGCTATTGTGCGCCATTTCCAACATTTCCATTGCTGTTATTGATGGTAATCTCTTTTAATTATTCCTTCCATTAGTCATAATTTTAAATATCTCCTTCTGCTGCTGCTGATTTTTTTACTAATCTCTTTATGTATGTCATTTCTCGCTATATAATGATTTTTTGGTACTCTAATATGGTTAACAATTGCGATTAATATAGACATTCGTATTGTTAAACTGAAAGCTTGTTATTTGTGATAATGTATTTAAGTATTGAGATTTCAGTTTAACAATGGGGAAGAAATTGAGTTCAAACAAATGGTTTTCATCTGCATTGGTGCTCAATTTAAAATGAAATTGTGCGCTGTAAAATTTATTTATGCTTCCAACAAGATTTTATTCGTGTCCAGAATTCGAAGAGACTCGAGACACTACCATAATAGTACTTCGAAATACAGAAAAAACAGACAATTTGATGGAGAAAATTGGGAAAGTAAATGACTAATGGGCTGGTAGCAAGAGTCAGTTACGAGTAGCACAGTGAGGCCTTTAATTTCTGTGATAAATGTCTTGTCAGTTTTTTAAATGACCAACCAGTCCTTGACAAACCAGCTAGTTGGAGGTCATTTTTGTCATTTACCTATAACCAATTACTCCAGAGACATCCAAATATCTACTCCTATTGTTAATAACTTATACTCCTCCTGTTTTAAAATAAAAAAATACACATATTCGAAATAATAATGAAGGCATAGGTGAGAGAATGAGAAGTTTATTATCCATTTGGTTTATACAAGAAGAATGATATGCTTAAAGAGGTATGCATGTGCCTGTCGTTTCAACTGAAAGGGAAACCTACTGCAAGTAGTGTAGCACGAGCTGTGCACATGACACTGCTTACTAACTTTTTTAGTGACTCCTCTTTTGGATTTTATGAGTAAAACTGACCCATCAAACTTCAAAGTCTTGCAATTTGCTTATGTAGGATTTTATTTTAGTGATTTGGGGAGTAAAGGAAAAGACACTTTTTGAGAAAAGTTAGGTTACTTTCACAGCTGCTTATGGGTTGTGCGTTAGCTGGCTCATCCCTAATAGTATTTACATAGGACGCCAAAATTAATCAACCTATTATTGCACACAACGAGTTAAATGTTTTCTTTCCATGGGGGTTGGAAAAAAGATTACGATACGAAGAATTGAATTTTTAATAATAAGGTGAGAGTTCAGATAGTTAATTAGTTTAATTATTAAATTTTAAAGAGTAAAATGTATAATGTAAGTATTGAAAATACTTTTAAACTTGGTTGAATCATTAGTTTCATTTTTGAACTTCGTAAAAGTATCCATTTGTTTGACTAATTGAAATTAAATGTACCCTCGATCTTGCAACATGAGTGAAATACATTTCTAAATTGTCGTCAAATTAAGGGTAATTTTCTACATTTTTCTCGGATTCTTATTTAAATTATGCTCCTACAAGAGTTTGAGACCACTTGTTATGTTACGTCGCATATTAAGGGTGTATCTAAGTTAAATTCATCAAGTAAAGGGATATTTTTAGGTTGTCAATAGTTCAAATTTGAAAATAATAATTTGTGGCAAGTTCAAAATTATTTTCAATACTTATCTCGTTTAATATTTTCTCTGTCTCATTTCATATGACTCTTTTTCTTTGTAATTCGTTTCAAAAAATATCACATTTACTATAATTAAGATCAATTTAATTTCAAAATTCTTTATTCTTAATAAAATAATTTACATATTAATAAAATTATTTATATTTACAAAAATATCTAAATATTATTTAGATTTCAAAATAAAAAATTTGAATATTATATTTAATTATATAATGTTACATAAAATAGGAGGAAGCGAGTATGATTATTTAGTTGAGTGGTTGGGTATAGTGCATATAATTCTACATAATTGCTTTAAAGTTTCATCTTTATCACTTACACACTATATATGATTATTTTATTTTGAATATTTACGGGGATAGATGGTGCAATAATAGGGACAAAGAGTAATTACATTCTTATTATTGTTGTCCCTACATTGGAATTTGGATTTTTCAGAGATAACCTATTCCTCTCACCCGTCATTTGCTCCTAAATATTACTTACAGATGACGTATTCTCTTTAAAATATTCAGAATGAATGACTCTATTCACAATATTGTTGTCTGTCCTTTTCAAATGCGATACTAATGTATATATAAAATATCAATAATAAAGTTATGAAATGAATTTCGAATCTAAGTCAATTTTACTCGTGCTGCAGGATTGTTAAAGAATGGAAACTTCGAAATGCCCCCATCGAAAGCGGACTTAAACGGCACGGAGGTTCTAAAGCACAACGCCATACCGGAATGGTCAATTTCCGGGTTCGTAGAGTACATAAAAGCTGGCCAAAAACAAGGTGATATGCTTCTAGTCGTACCCGAGGGCTACGCCGCGGTACGTCTAGGTAACGAAGCATCGATTAAGCAAATACTCAATGTTACAAAAGGAATGTACTATTCCTTAACGTTCAGTGCTGCTAGAACTTGTGCTCAAGAAGAACGTATCAACGTATCTGTTACTCCTGATTTCGGAGTACTGCCTATTCAAACATTGTATAGTAGTAGTGGTTGGGACTCATATGCTTGGGCATTTCAAGCTGAATTTCCCCGAGTTGAGATCTTGCTTCATAATCCAGGTGTTGAGGAAGATCCTGCTTGTGGTCCTCTCATCGATTCGATCGCCATTCGTACTTTATATCCTCCTAGGGCCACTAATCGTAAGTTTTCCATCTCACTTGATATCATACTAAATGCGAAGTTTAAGAAGGAACTATAATAATTTACAACGACGATAATTGATAAATATATTGAATCTAGAATAGACATATGCTTAAATGATTTTAATATATGATTCAATTATTTATTTATTAGGTGAATAGATTATATTGACTTGTGCTAGTATCTAGTTTTGGACACCTATAGATGAACAGTCACACACTAACACATGCCCAAAATAAAATGTGACCTTGCATGATTGTGATGTTGTCTGTTGGACCACTCTTATTATCTATTGCTTTTCTGGATGTAGGGTTTACACTTCTCTATCACTATTAACTTTTAATTAATATTTGAAATACTGTTTTATGCTATAGATATTGCGATAAAATACAGATATCAATCATTATTATTTAAAGGACATGAAAAGTGCTTCACATGAATTTTCATTACTCTTTTTTAAATTCATTAATTTTGCTATTGGATTATTGAAAATTTTCTTTTAAAAGAAATTGTGTGTTGGGAAAATTTTAAGTTAAACAACACTATAATGTTACTGACAATTTTTCGTATCTTCATTTTTATATTTGAGAGATTATTATTATAAACATATGAAGTCTGAAAAGGTCATTACTGATAATTTTTCGTATCTTCATTTCATATTTGAGAGATTATTATTAGAAACATATGAAGTCTGAAAAAGTTATTTTCTTCTATTCAATTTTTAAGTAATCGAAAAATCTCATTTTCTCACTCTAAAATTATGTGCTTGATTTAATTAATATGGCGGAAAAAAGTGTGAATTTGAAGTACATGTATAAGCTGGGACCAGTTGTAAAAAAGGACCCAAATTTTAATCCTTTGTTCATTTAGGTTCGTTTATTGATGCTACTTTCCCGTTATTCAATTCGAAGAAATAATTTCGGTATTAAATTGCAAAAGAGCTGTTATGTGATTATATTATCGTAGGGTCATAGCTAATTCATTATTTATGTCATGCTCATTTAAGTATATTTTAATTCATAATTAATTGCTTATTCTATCCAAGTTCCTAACTTTGTTGCGTTTAATATATTGTCCTGCATTCTTAGATTTAATACATCAAAGCACTATTATTCAATTGAAACTATTCTCTCTGTCGCAATTTATCTGATACCTTTTATGTTTTATTAAATCATGTAATTACTATGCAGAGAATTTGTTGAAAAATGGAGATTTCGAAGAGGGTCCATACGTATTCCCAAACACAAGTTGGGGAGTACTTGTACCACCAAACATTGAAGATGACCATTCCCCATTGCCAGCATGGATGGTTGAGTCCTTAAAGGCAGTAAAATACTTAGACTCTGACCATTTTTCAGTACCACATGGCAAGAGAGCCATAGAGTTAGTTGCTGGTAAAGAAAGTGCCATTGCTCAAGTTGCAAGAACCACAATTGGCAAAATGTATCAACTTAGTTTCAAAGTTGGAGATGCAAGTAATGCTTGTGAAGGTTCTATGATTGTTGAGGCCTTTGCTGGAAGGGATACACTTAAAGTCCCATATGAGTCTATGGGAAAAGGTGGATATAAGCGTGCTATCCTCCGTTTCAAGGCTACTGCTAGCCGGACTAGGATCATGTTCCTTAGCACCTACTATCACACGAGGAGTGATGATTTTGTTTCCCTCTGTGGCCCTGTGGTCGATGATGTGACTCTCTTGAGTGTAAGGACCCATCGTCGAGTCCTCTAAGACATGTATTTTGATGAAATACGGTGGATTTTATGAGTTATGGTATGAGTAAATTTGGTTGTATTATTGAAGCAAAGAAGGTGGGAGCTCTATTTTATCTTACTTTTGGTTTGTTTACTACTAGTGGCATTATCTTATGCATGTGTTCTATACTAATGTCTAATGGAAGGCAAAGAAGTATATATGATATATATATTTTGATTGGTGTTGAGTGGTTTATGTATTACATTTTGGGTTTGACTTTGGGAGAACTCAAAAGTAGTTTGAGCAAATGATTATTGTAACACTAGAAATTCAAGCAACCATTGTCTTTTTAGTCAATAAAAAAGGTGGCTTGGATGAAGATTGAGTGGTTATATTTGTCAATTTACATTTACATTTGTAGAAATATAAGGTATCATTTAGCTTTACCTATCTCTGCCCACTTAAAAACAAAGCATCTTAAGTTATACAAATCAGCCATTTTGGTACTTTTGGTCTTTAGGGTTGATACTATGGAATTGTGAATTAGAATCCATAAGGACAAAATGGAGGATTATTTGCATTGTATGGCCATTTGCTAGTTCACTTTTTTTTTTAATTTATTCACAATTTTACATCTTCTTATTTTGTTTGACTACTCACAAATTTCATTTAATTCTTGGTATGTAGCCACAATTCGATACTCTTTAAGCATTATATTGGAGTAAAACATATGTAGCCACAATTCGATACTCTTTAAGCATTATATTGGAGTAAAACGTATTTTACAGTATTTGCATAAAATTTCAATCCATATATATATATATATATAGGTGGTGGTTCACTTGATCATTTGACATGTTATAGTGATTTTGATTGGGCTGATTGCCCTACAACATCAGGACCACCATTCTCATTCGATGCATCGTCTTTTTTACTGGTGTCCGCCGACCTTCTTTGATATACATAAGTGTTATACAATGTCAATTTGGACAAGTTCCTGCTCAATTGGTGATCCGTCCTTCATGTTAGACGATCAACAATGTTTACTTTGCACTTCTTTTTGTATTTTCGGTCATTCTTCAAACATCAGTCTTTGCCTTTATAGTTGCAAATCACCGAAAATATTATTAGAATAGGACAAAATTAGGCATTGAGGACACTAATTATTGAGCTAAATGGACCTTAAATGAGTGCAAATCTACCATACATCAGTTTATAAAAGTATAATAGCATTCTCAGGGTTGGGTTTGATTTCCTTCTTGCTTATTGATGATTTTAGGTTGTAAACTATAATTCCTACACATTTATGAGAGGACAATACCCTCACCTGACTGGAAAAAAAAAAACTAAGAGAAGTTAATACATACCCATTGATGGATAACTTTTGTTGTTTGAAAAACAAGCTCGTTGGTGGAGTATGAGGGACTAAGTGCTACTAGGAGATTATTGAAAATAAGTGTGCAACAGTTAAAACACTGACATAATGTCCTCTGAAGTGAAAAATTTGCTCATCTAGTTATTTTTCAGCAATGTCTTAAGATTTTAGGAGTTGAGACTCTTGTCTTTGTTCGTACAGATTGTAAAATGTTGGTGGGTCACAATGGTAGAAAAAACATGGTGATTTGGGATAAAAGAGGAAGAGTTTCTGATTGTTTAAATGAGATTTAAAGTCAATTGGAATTTAATCGTGATTGCATACTTTTCATATAGTTAGTGTATGATTTATATGAAGTTAAACAATATTCAACTTTTCGAGTTTATCATAATATATAGTAAGTGTATAACTCATATATAAGTAAATTATATGTATATTACGCTTATACTTATATTGTATAGTCAATAAATACTTTCTATGGTTTTGGCTATTTATTTTATATAAATAAAACATGACTATATTCATTGTAAACTAAGAGGGTGTTTGGATTGAATTAAAAGATGGTCAAACCTACTTTTAAATCAATTTTTGACTTCTGAAAGTATTTGATAAATTTTATATAAATAAAACATGACTATATTCATTGTAAATTAAGAGGGTGTTTGGATTGAATTAAAAGATGGTCAAACCTACTTTTAAATCAATTTTTTATTTTTGAAAGTATTTGATAAATTTTAAAATAACTTAAAATAAGTTAAAAATGACCTAAAATACTTAGAATAATAAGATTAAACACAATTTAAAATTAATTTAAAATGATTTAAACTTAGTTAAAACAAAAGTAGGTCTCCTTATACTTTTTATTTTTTGACGCAAAAGTCATTTAAGTTTGACTATAAAGTTACTTTTTTTTAAATTAATCCAAATAGGTTCTAAGTACTTTGCCATACATATTTGAAACTAAGCCAACAATAATTATTCTCCAAAATCATATTTTCTTTTCATAAAATTAGCCTAAAGATCACAAGTATGATATAATTTCAAGTCTATTATAATACTAAATAATTATATTTGATAAACAAAAATTTATTTTTATATTTAATAGTAATATAAAGTCTTAATTGTTTATGTGATAGATTGTGATTTTTCCATTTTTTACGCAAATAACTTTTAGATTTTCCTCTGTAGTTTTTAGTATTGGGCCTTGAGGATTTCACTTCATTTTCCATTGTCCAAATCTCCATTTACACAAAACATGGACTCCAAATTAAGCCCACACTAAATTACCAAACCTGTCCACTGTTACTAGACCCTCGCCGTTGCTCCGCCGGTGAATACATCGCGCTCCCCTCGCCGTTGCTCTCCCCGGCGAATACATCGCGCTTCCCTCGCCGTTGATATCTCCGGCGAAGATTTTGCCTAGTATGTTGCTCCGTTTCTTCCCTCTTTCACTAGATACCTCTCTGCATTTCCTTCTTTTTTTAACTCCTGGTTTAAAAACCCTAAACCCTTTTTACTTCTTGCAGCCATCCATTGTAGCACTAGCTGAAGGTCCTTTTTACTGGAGTTCCGAATCTGTGTTGCTGGTTCCTTCACGTTTCTGTAACTGGTACACCAGCTACTTTTTTTTTTCCTGTTTATCTCTTATATTTGTGTAGCACTATATTCTAAGAATTTAGGTTGGCATAGTTTTTTAATTCAAATTTCAGTTTGGCATTTTTATGCGATGTGATTGATTCCGGGGTTTCTTTCACGATGTTCTTTTAGTGGTTCTCAGTCTCTTTATGTGAAGTTCATATTAAAAATTAGAAATTTAGAATGAAAATCCGTGTCTTCTCATTAATATTATCCAGAGTTATATTTTAGATTGCATTACAGTACAGTATGTGTGTTGTTGAAACAATTTTTTTGGGTGCTTTCTTAATTCTTAGCTCCCTCAATTAGATATGGAATGCAATCTCTCTTGTTAGGTATTTTGCATATTGTGATTTGAGCCAATTGGTGTTTGAAGAAAATCAAAGGTTATTGTGTTTGCACTTGTGCCCAATGAATGTAATTATTGATTATTTTTGAAAGATTTACATGTTTGTGTTTAGGTGGTTGTTAACTTCTTCAAATATGTATTGAATATCTATATCAGATACTTGGTCCAATTATTATTGTATATTAACTCAAGGCCATTGTCCTAGAACTCTGAATTTTGAATCCATAAATTTGAATCTTGGATCTGCAACTATGATGGCGAGTGGTGATCCTCATCAGCATCAGCAGCACCAGCACCCACCGCTGCCACAGCAACAATTCCAGCAACAACACCAGCAACAACCCCAGCAACAACACCAGCAACAGCCCCAGCAACAACACCAGCAACAGCCCCAGCAACAACACCAGCAACAGCACCAGCAACTGCACCAGCAACAACACCCTCCACATTTTGGAGAGTTTCCAAGGGGTCCACAACCTCTGCCAGGTCCACCTCCCATGATGCGGCAGCCATCTGCATCCTCCACTACTCTTAACTCTCAGCTACCTGGACCTCCTCCTCATCCTTCTTATGACGGTGTGTTACTAATGTTTCATTTACTCTTTTACTTTTATCATTGATTGGTATGCTTTTCAGCCGAGCGGGCAGCTGGTTTTCGAATCAAGAATCTAGTTGTTATCGAATTGATTTATTGTAGGAAAAAATACCTAGCTACAACTTTTCTGCTTCTACTTCTTCTCTTTTATTTCTTTGATTTTAGTTATCAAACTGCTGCTGTGTAATTCATTAATCTGAAAAAATATATGGCTAGATACTGAAAATTGGAAATTGACTGTAATTTTAATGGGAAAAAGGGAGAGAGAATTTTAGTAGAAACTATTGGTCTGGAGAGGTGTCATTTGAACATGCTATTTTATTTTCTCTGGGAAGGACCTCTTTAGTCGTTATTTCATGACTCATGTAGTTTCTATTTTGTTGGAGAAGAAAGAAGAGTTTCAACTCACAGATATTCATCTTGAACTCTTATTGCCATTTATCATTTTCATTTATTTTATAAGAGGAAGCATGATGAAAGACGGAATGTTTGAAGCAAAAAGAAGGTTGATTCTCATCACTTCTCCATTTCTTTTCATGAGATACGGCGGCTAGAATAGATCGCCTCTTTCCCACAAGTTGACTGATAATGAGGCTATGAGTGTCTCAGATTGTCAAATTCTCATAGAACCTACCAATTCTTATTGCTTGGGTAGGTTTAGGTCCATAAAGTTGAAGAGAGGATGAAAGTTACCTTGTTCTTAGAGACTTCCATTTGCTTTGATGACACATAATTCACTTCACCTAATTTTTATTTTGTTAAGTATTTACAGGACCTAATTACGATGTCTGCCAAAGTCTTATTCTTTTCCTTATATTTGCAGCTCATGCTGACAGTTTTGCTGCAAAGAGAATGAGAAAAATCGGCCAGAGAAGAGCAGTTGACTACACCAGTACAGTTGTAAGATATATGCAGGTAATAACTGTTGAATGTTGGCATTTACCCAGAGAACTAGTTATGCAATGTGTTGCGTAAATGTTCTTCTATATGTTACTTCTATATAGATCAGCAAGGGGCTAGAATCAGTAGCTGTTATCCTGCATCACTAAGAAAATTTACGTCAAGTGTGGGTTCATTTTCCTCTTTTCTTTCTTTCAAAGGGGTTACAACCACAAGCTGTTTTCCCGTCACCATTAGGAAAAACTAGCAAGATTGCTTTCATTCAATATCAACCTATCCCTGCCTTGAAAATGTGTGTACAGTTGGGAATCAATGTGGGAAATAAACAGTAAGGAATAGTTGGTAAGTGTTTATTCATCTGCCCCAACATTTTCACCAACATTATGGAAATCCTTTTACAGGGTTTGGTATAATCAAAGATAAAAACCTTCTATGGATAGTTTGGATTCATTGTTCCATTGTCCATGAACACCATTTGTTTTCTTTTTCTTTTTTTTTTTTAAATTCTTTTTGTAACACCATAACATTAGTTTTTGATACCCTTTATTCCCTACTATTGTTCACATGAGAGAAGCTTGGGTCTAGACTCTCTTAAATTATCCTCTAACACAACTCAACTCTCCATCACAATTGACAGTTAAAATTTGGCTTCTAATCTCAATCTTAATCCCCTTTAATCCTATGTATCAGTCAATCAACTATATTCAATTCCAATTAGTTAGCATCCTTATAAAGAAATCTCCTTAATTAAAAAGAAGAATCCTCTATATCCATCTTTTCTATTTGGTACATTTCATTTCGATAATAAACATTTCTTATTTTAAGGCTAATTAGGGTTTTTTAAAAAATAGAGGTTTTTTAACTCTCAAACTTATCCCTGCACTCATTTGCAAGTTATTTATTAAACCAGAAAAATATTGTCTATTATTTCCCTTAATGTAACTGTGAAGACATACTGAGCTGTAATCTTGTTATTGACTGCTTTAAATCTCACATTTATCCATATGCTGACATACAAGTCTTTACCATATTAAAAAGACTAAATTCAAACACTCATTTAGTGCACGTGTAACTACTTTGACCAAGCCTTAATTTTATCTACTTGCTTGACTATTTGATCATTTGTTTTCATTGTGTTATGTTCTTAGTTAAATCCTTATTGATGCAAAGAGATTGTGGGTTTTAGGTCTCCTTCGATTATCGTAGGTGTTGCACCTTCGGGATGATGCACTTTGAGATTTACATAGTACATGTCAAGCAATCTCATACAACCTCCTTTTATTTCATCCTATATTGCACTTTCTATTAAACAATGATCATCTTGTATGATCGCACATCTATTTTAACATCGATATTTATGTGACACTCATATTGTGGATATGCTGGGCCTTAAAGGCACAACAGTCATCCCATATAACATTGATGGTATAACAGTGATCCTAAGGTACTAGAGTGCAACGGTAAATTTTTGCAGAACAATATGTAGGACTATACTTTCCATAGTCCATACATTGCTCTTCTAATTGTTCTAGTAGAAAGACTAGTCTCAAGTCACAGTAAATATAGCCTGTACCCTGATTCATTAGTACTAGCTGTAAAGTAGCAGTAAGTAGAGCTTGTATGGTGGTTAATTTGTCTAGCACTAGCCATACACTCCAGGAATATTGCTAGAGCTGTGATTATCGTTCCACAAGGCGATCTTGCGCAATCCAACATATTTTTTGAAGAAGTCCAACCTCTTCCTAATTCCAGTTCCGTAAGAACCAAATACGTGCTTTTGGTTTGCAGTAGCTAGCACCCATATGAGCTGTATTGATGTTCTGGTATATGTATACCTCACTATACTCTTTGGTTGCCCTAACTCTAGGTAACGAGGAGAAAAAAAAGTGAGAGCAGAAATAAAAAGAGGAAAAGAAGTTCTATAACCTTTTTTCCTCTCAAAAAAAAAGGGAAGAAAAATGAGACCAAGAAACCAAAGTCGTCTTGATTGTTTCGTCCATTAGTAACTTCAATGCTTCTTTTTTTGGTGGACTTGTCAACTTGGCAATTGTACTCATAACATTTTTCAACTTTTAAGGTTATTTTGGTCCAAAGTTAAGAATCATAGCTTTTCTGCAGATCCGCATGTGGCAGCGCGATTCAAGGGATAGGACAGTGTTACAACCGAGCCCAGCAGCAGCGGTTGATGTCAGTTTACTCCACCTATGTATTGGTCTTTGATTCTGCAAAATTCAATATATTTTCATGATCATATTTTTTGAATCTTTCATTACTGGAAAAGGAAAATATATATATTTCAGTTCTTGGTTTGTACAAAATACAACTTACGAAGCTACTGTGAGCCACCATTGAAGTAGCAAGAGACAAAACATTAGCTGAAGTCCTGTAGGTTTCAAGCTTCTTATGCTGAAGCTCTTCAAACCCTTATTCTGTACTCGCTAACATAGATGTTCAAACAATAAAGTGAAGTGTACTCCTGCTTCGTGAAGGTAGGGTAGTTGTTTCGGATAGACATTTGGCATTCTTGAGGATGAGGATAGTTGACGTAAAAATATATGTAGTCCCAGAAGGTGATAATAGTTCATGTAAGCTAGTTATAGACTCCAAGAACATTCTACAACCACCTAATGGATGAATTAATTGTAAATTTAGTAACATAGGTTTCCAAAAAAGTACCAAATTCACTTTTAACCCACAATTGAACATACTATGAAAGGCCTGAAGCCAGCAAACTAAATGTTAATGATTTTACATACTGTGTATAAGTTGGCCCAGAGTCCCAGACAATTTATTTTAAAATAAATGAAAAGAAAAATGGTCTTATTTCTCTAAAGTCAATAGGTGACCAGTATTTTTTCATTGTTCATGGGTGCAGATATTGCCAGCAGTTGCCTATTTGGATAATCCATCTACAAGTTTTGCTGCTAAATTTGTTCATACATCTCTAAATAAAAACCGTTGTTCAATCAATTGTCTTGCGGTGAGTTGAAGAATTCTTCTTGGTTTCTATCTTTACGTTTGTGCTTTAGTTGTGTATATCTTTGGTTTTTTCTTCATACTCGATTGAATTACTGTGTCCAGAAGCACACATGCATCTTTAATCATGTGCCATCTAGTTAGCATCTATGTAATACCCCCCCCCCCCTCCCTGTTTATGTGGCACTTTCTCCTTTTCATGATGTCCCAAAATGGTTGAGACTATTCGATTTCTATTCAACTTGTCACTACTGTGAAGAGTACAAAGTTGTTAAAATTTTAAGTTCAAATTTCGAGGCAAATATCTCTGTCAAACTAGCTTTTCCAGACTACTGTAATATGCTGTTCCTCCATTGCTAATATAATTTATAAGTCAAATTAACTTATTAAACTAAGTGTTAAATGAAACATCATCACATAAAAAGGAAATGCAGGGATTAGTTCTTTCTACTGATCACAAAAATAAATGGAACGGACTATGGAGGATACAACCTTAATGCAGAAGAATACAACCTTAGCAGTTTTGTAAAAAATGGAGTGGGGGAAGTAATATTTAGTAGTACAATCGGCAATCATGGTATGTTCTTCGGAGAATTTAATGCAACACATTTGAGTGTCTAAAATATTCACACAGTTGCAAGGCCTTGATTGAATGTATGAATCTGGATCCTTGAAACATGATTTTATTTGCTAACGAAGTCTCTTATGACTTTTTTGTTTTTCTCTGATAAGTACTAGTTTTTCCTGGTAGAGCTCTTTGTATTCAGCTTTTTCTTACTAGCTATTCTTTTGGAAATAAAATTATAAAAGAAGCCATGGAAGGAGTCATCCTGTCAGATATTGTAGTTTAAAATCTTATACCCTCTTGGGTCTCTTTTATGTCATCGTCATTCTAATAACTGATAAAAGAAGTAAAGAGGATCCAGCTTGTGTTATGCCACAAGACGTAGAGCTAAAATTTTTCTGGGTCTCTCTTTTGGTTATGTCGCATCCTATGTGTATCAATCTTTATATTTCTGTTCTCTTATTCAAACCTGCTCTCTCGGATTACGTGAAGTGGACTCCTAGTGGGCGGCGCCTTGTTACTGGATCTCAAAGTGGTGAATTCACACTATGGAATGGGCAATCATTTAACTTTGAAATGATTCTTCAGGTATGAAACTGGGGTTGTAATTTCAGATCTTAGTATGTGACCAGCAAATTAGGTGGACAATGTAATGTATTTCATGTGCAGGCTCATGATCAAGCAGTCAGGTCAATGGTATGGAGCCACAATGATAACTGGATGGTCACTGGTGATGACGGGGGCACAATAAAGTAAATAAAATTTAGGAACAATCTGCAGTTCACACTCATTCTCTATATTGTCTTTTTCTTTCTCTTTTGTGAATTTGCATCTATATCATGTAACAGGTATTGGCAAAACAATATGAATAATGTCAAAGCCCATAAGAATGCACATAAAGAATCAATACGGGAATTGAGGTAATTATTCTAAATGATGTGACTTGGTTTTGAGAGTTACTATGTATTTCTTGTTTTTTTTTTCTGTTTGGTTTTCGCTATCAACCTCACTTGCATCATTAAATATATTTTTAGGGTATGCACTATTGCAATGTCAGTTGGTTCTGTCGCAGAAAAAAATGTTAGTTGGTTACTGAGTCTTATGCTTGAATTTGAACAGCTTCTGTAGTACAGATTTAAAATTCTGCTCCTGCTCTGACGACACTACCATTAAAATATGGGACTTCGCAAGGTGCCAAGAAGAGCGCTCATTATCTGGTAATGTTCCTCAAGCTGTTTATTATAAGAAGCTTGCTGATTCAAGTATAATTAGTAATGGTTTGGCTGCATATCTCTGATCTTATGCTAGGGGTATTTAGTTGTTTTTTCTAAATAATATGCATGCTCCTATGTGTCAGTTGACACTCCGCCTTCCATTACTTCTTGCTGCTATGGAAGTATTTATGACATGTTTAGGCATGTTTCCAGCAGCAGTTTACTATGAAATGGAAAATTGGTTAAAAAAATTCACTGGCAATAGCTCTTCAATTTGCTATCAACACTTGTTAATTTACCAGTTAACTTGAGCATGAGGTGATCTTAGAATAGTTTCTTATGTCACTTGAACTCAGGCAGGCCATGGTTGGGATGTGAAGAGTGTTGATTGGCACCCTACAAAGTCTCTCTTAGTCTCAGGTATATGCTTTTTTCTTCTCTTCTTTTCTTAGAAATTGTTTCACTTAGTTTTTTTTATCGTAGAAACTTTCCGGGTTGTTAGATTCACTCTTTGACACCTTGGTTTTGTCCCGCCTACAGGTGGAAAAGATAATCTTGTTAAACTTTGGGATGCCAAGTCAGGAAAGGAGCTTTCATCATTGTCAGTCAAAAACTGCTCTCTAATTCTGCAATGTTATTACTTCTATAAACTTAGGATTTTACCACTTGATAAGTTACAATTTTTTAGCAATAATATGGATGCTGTTTGCTGTTTGCTGTTTGCAGTCATGGACATAAGAATACTGTTCTCTGTGTAAAGTGGAATCAAAACGGTAACTGGGTCCTTACTGCTTCGAAGGATCAAATTATCAAGGTAGGCTGTTCCATGTCATACTTCTCCTAAAACCGACAAATCTTTTTTCTGATTTTGCTTGTAATGATCGTGTGGTGTTAATTTGTTGTTAATGACCAAATGATCTGATGGTTGCTTCACAAATTCATTAATTTGAAATCGCATGGTGATTGACACAAGTGTAACAACTACTTGTTCTGCCCTGTTGCTGTTTGTATGACGTGGTAGGAGGTGGAATATGTCCATCAAGTTTGAAACACAATAAAATAATTATGATAATAATATTATAACTATTTGTTAATTTGACTGTATGATATGTGATTGTTGTTATTTGAGGGAGGATGCCAGTTTTTAACAGAACTGACAAAAACTAGATTTATGCTATCTTTTTTTACCCTTGACAAATGAAAAGATTTCATTAATGATGCACAAAGATGTGTCAAAAGTATTTAAAATATGGGTGAATTGAAAAACAAAGAAGGATAAACTTGAAGTTGCTTAGTTCAGTTGAAATGTGTATTTTCGTTATTGTTGAGTTGTACTTTTGAGCTGTATGAAGCTTTAGGGGAACATGTTCTAGTTTTGTTAGGGATTCAGTCAGGTTCATTAAACTTTTAGCTGTGGGGTTTGAGATGCCTGGCTAAATTTCTTATCAGGGGGTTGGTCGCAACAAGATTGCGATTTTAGCTTGGTTTTAAGTTGCAACTGCTTCTTTACTGCAAGTGCATTGCTTCTTGCCACTTCTCTGTTTTCTGTTTGCAGTATTCATTTTTTCATATAGTTAGAAATGAAGAAAAAAACCTATATAAATATGAATTTTAATCAACATGCTAATGAAGGAATACCTGCAAATAGTATAGATGATTATTGTATCAAGTCAAACATTTATGTTCAATTGCTTTTTTTCTGTCCTCTTAACGTGCTGTTTCATTTCAGCTTTATGACATACGTGCTATGAAGGAGGTTGAGTCATTCCGAGGGCATCAGAAGGATGTGACATGTAATAATTACCTTCTTCTGTATGTGTGTATATATATCTTATGCAATGCATACAACACTAGCATGTCGTAATAGCCAGGTAATGGGTTTGGATGACTTGATAAAGAAAAATACGCTTGGATGAAAATTTGCAGTTCGTATGCTAGTATTATTCAGTAAATTTCTCCAAGGTACAATAAGAATAAGAAGTTTCAGTCATGTTGATGAAAAAGTGGATAATACAAATGGAGATGGTGGCTGAATTGTTGGTCATGATAAAATTCAGAGTTAATCACGTTTAGCGTTTTCTACTATCTGTGTTGCAACAATAAATTTAATGCTTCTTTATTTTGTTTATTCAGATAATAAACACCCTTTTTGTTCCACTTATTGTCTTGTTCCTGCACCATGCTTCCATGGTTAACTTTCATCTTTCTGTGATACTGGCTAATTGTCTGTTTATATTCATGTAACCGTGACAGCACTGGCCTGGCATCCATTTCATGAAGAATATTTCGTCAGTGGAAGCTTTGATGGTTCAATATTTCATTGGCTTGTGGGGTAAGTTCCTTGAAACTTCTTTCGCTATCAACTATAAATCATTGGTGCTACTTTCATCTCCTGCGCTTTCAAAATACCATTATATGACTTTGTTTAAGACATTAATCTTGATGTTTCTTATTCTTGTCAACTGTTAGCCATAGGAATAACAAGCCTTATTTGGTGAAATAGACAGGATACCTAGCTATCGGTTGAGGAAGTGTTGCTAATTGCTCTGTCATAACATTACTCTTTTGTTTATATTCTTTTGCAACCATTTACTAAAATTGAAGTGTGGTACTCCTGCCACTTCTTTGGCTGGATTCAAGTTGGGATGATTGACAAAGGACAATTCAGGATGAATGTCATAGCTAGTGGCTTAGACTTATCAAGAAACTTATGGGATAATAAGTCTAGGTTAAGAGTGAATGAAAGTTTAAAATATGAACTTGCCCTTTTCTAAAAAGAGATAGATGTACTTAAACTAACTTGAATCAATTTTATGATCTTACTTATTTCTAATCTTTGTGAAATACTTCAACCGTTCCAGGCAACAAGAAGTTGTAGATAAGAGAAGGAACTTTGTTTCCACTTCTAATGCTCCTCTTAGCATGTATCTTTACTTCATCAAGCATTCTGATCTTAAATAAAACCAAAACAGTGGGGATACATGGTTGTTGTATGTGAATCTGGTGCTATGGTTCTTGAGCAATTGCCCTTTTCTCTTAGGAAGGTGTCAATTCGATGCGATGAGTTCAGGATCGTTCTGGGAAAAATCATCTCCTTCCACTCAAATTCCTTTTTTATTTGCTTTTCCTGTAAGAGGGAGGCTTGTTTTTTTGGTCATATGCATTATTTGCCCTAGTTATTGAATAAAAACATTTTTTTCCCTTTCTGTTCAAACAAATAAGTTCTTTCTACCTAGTATTGAGCAGTGCAGTATCATCCTACAGTTTCTGTGACTGGGGAATAAAAGAGCTCTCTGGACTACTTAGTCTGTCATCCAAACATGTGATGAGATAGTCCAGAATATGATTTCACTTACAAAATGAAACTTTTAATCAAATCAAATCCCCCTATTATCAGTGATTGGGTAAGTTCTAATATATTTTTCTCTCGTCTTTTTGATACTCTACCCACAGGCATGAAGCTCCTCAAGTAGAAATCACAAATGCACATGAAACTGGTGTTTGGGATCTTGCGTGGCACCCCATTGGCTATCTCCTTTGCAGGTTATACTGCATTTTCTTGAACTGCAGCTCTGTAGTTATGTGCCATTTATTACACTAGTACTGCTTTCCAGTTGCAGAAAACAATTGTTAGGATTCTTCTCATAACTGGTGTGCTTTTCTTCTGTGCATTGTCCCATATTTAAATATATTGGTCAATTCATTTTGGGTGTTGCTGGATATTCTTTTGAGGTTTTTCATTTTATTGTTGCTTGGATCTATATGGTGCTGAATTTGCTGCTTTACCATGACAATATAAACTGAAGCTAATTCCAAAAGCATGTTTAGTATTCACCCTGCAATTCTATGCCCCAGTAAGAACACAGAGCCCCAGTAAGAACACAGAGCATTCCCAAAGTACTCCTTTTCCAATTTTCTAATAGAATACCTTCTGCAAATTCTGTTTGATTTTGCTCTTTTCAGTTTTTTATTTTTATTTTAAACTGGTAATTCTGTGCGTGTGTGTATTATTATATATTAAAAGAATCAAAACAGTACTTAGGTAGTACTGAAACCATATTTACATTAGAGCTCTCAAATTCTTCTGTCCCCTATCTATAATGAATCTAAAACATCAATGATAGAAATATTATTATTTTAGTATATCTGATTAAACCAAAAACACAAAAGTAGGATGGAGTTCAACTTGATATTTTGCACACCATTCTTTATATTCTCAAAGCATCTTATCTCCTTCCAAATAGTCCACTAAATGCAGGCATGGACAATTCTCCATCTACTCCCATCCTTTGCCCGTAAGCCTGTTTACTCGCAACTTTTTAGAGCTTCTGTGACCTTTTCAGGAATAATTCAGGATGTCTTTTAAGTTACCAAGTTCAAAAAAAAATAATTCAGGATGTCTTTTTGAGGTTTAAAATAATTCTCCATTATTGTGCCGTGAAATTACGATGTAGAAGAAACGGTTAACTGTCTCTGCTGTTTCTTTACGCAAATAACATCTTGAACATAATGGAATCCCTCTTCTCGACAGATTAGCCAGTGTAAGGGCTGCTTCTTTAACTAGTAGCCACACAACATAGACTACTTTGTGAGGGACTTGTCTTCAGGATGTGTTTCCATGTCCAACTGGGTTGGTTGGAGTGATCCATCATTTTGTAAGCTGCATTTGCCTAGAATAGTTTCCTTTCTACCATAATACATCTCCACTTTTCTGTAGCCCAAACTGCTCAATTACACTAAAGAAATCAGCCACTCTTAGCAATTCCCAATCATTGATTTGTCTTCTGAAAATGATGCTCCATCCTTGAAGTGTCCTCATATCTGCTATAGACCTTTGCTGATGAAGAACTAGTTGAAGATATCTGGAAAGGCCATTTCCAGATTGCTTACCTCATGTCAGTTGTCCTTCTGAAAGTTAATTGTAATCTTATATGTTTATTCTTTTCACCTAATGGCTATGGATTTAGATTGTCCTTCTCGGTTTGCCTTCTATCCACTCTAAGAAGTCTATCAGTCGATGGTTGTGGGGATTAAAGCTTCTGCTGTACTAATTCTTTCTTGAATGTGAAGGTTTCTTTTGTGCGGGCTCTCAACTTTTTCTTTATCCAGTAAATTTATGTTTCCATAAGAAGTCTGCTGCAGATTTATCATAGGGTAGATGGTTGTCTGTAGCTTTGTTGTATGCTCATCTCAACTATGGCCCTCACTTTAGTAGCTTCTTTTTCCATGTATGTTGGCTCTAACAAAAAATCCATCCTGTATCCCTGACTTGCCAGCTTGATCGCTTCGAATCTCGTCTGAATCACCATTTGTCAGGACTCTTTGGCGTAAGTTCCTTGGCTTGGACAGGGCATTTAGTCCATGCCCAATCCCGATGGGCCTTCGATTTGCCCCTACCCTAGCTCTATAATCCACTCGATCCCTTCTACAGAACTTATCAAGCATATGTACAAATACAATTAGCTATAGTAATAGTTCCTCCATTTTATGTTATTTTGAGATAGTAATAGTTGTGTATATTAAAACCATTACATTTGTGTACTAAAACCATATTTACAAAGGAAGAATACTGTCAGCGGTCCTTGCAAAACCCAAGGATTTCTATGATTGAAACTATATCTTCTATGTAAATCTGTTTACACCTAAAACAAAGAGAGTCTAATGCAATTCAATTTGATCTTCTGTATTGAATGGCTACTGTCCTCAACATTTCAAGTTCCTCTCTTTCCAGATTGTCCACCAGATGCAACTTGCAAGCTGGTATAGTCTATCTATGTATAGACTTTGTCATTTCATTTAAACCTTTCTTGGCAGGTGACTTTGTGGTGCTTACTTGCATTTTAAGCCTCATTGTGTTAATGTTGATTCAAATCCTGCACAGCCTCCACAGTCTGGAATAAAATTTGTTCCCTCCCTCTCTTTCTTCGTGTGTGTGTGTGAGGGGAATTGTGTGTTTTGTACTGTGAATTGTATGTCATTGCCTTCTAGCGGCTGGTTCTGGCCTTTCTTGCTGTGTTATTTTGTTTCTTATCCTCCCTAATACTGTGGATATCCTAAAGCCTTCCCAACTAGGTACTGTTCTGCCAACAGGAATAAAATTTCTTTCACTTTAAAGCGTACAACTGGAGTAACCTAACCAGGTAACTAATCAGTCTCTTTGCTGGTGCAGTGGTAGTAATGATCAGACAACAAAGTTCTGGTGCAGAAATAGGCCTGGGGACTCCGCTCGTGATAAATTCAATTTAGGACAACAAGGTGTTTACTAATTCCTGTTCATGCAGTTGTTATTTTTATTTTTTTTATGCTATTGTTTTAGTGTACTTCAGATTGTATACAAGTTTATTGTTCATATGTTTAGATTAGGGGGCTGTGGGCTTTGTAGACCTGGGCAAAAATCAGCTTCGTTTTAAAGAAATTTCTTGAAAGATTATCGATTATTTTTTTCATTGGCACGTAATAGTCTTAGTTTGACTATCACGTTGAACTACCAAACTATAGTGCTTAAATAGCCTCAGCACAGGTATTTTGGTTGATTTCAGGTTTGGGTGATCAACACAATGTTCTTGGTCGCATGCCTGGTAATTTTCCAGGTCCTGAGCCCCCATCAACTCCTGGAGCATTTGCCTCTGGTATGTTACGAACGGAGGGTACAATACCTGGAGTTGGAGCTGCAATGCCACTGTCTATCCCATCACTTGATTCACCTTCTCAAGGAGAACAGAAGACTTCAATGCCTTTAGGAGCTCCTCCCCTTCCTCCTGGTCCACATCCATCGCTTCTTGCAAGTAATCAGCAGCAAGCATATCAACAAAACATGCAGCAAGCTCAGCAGCAGTCACTACCTCAACAAATGACTTCTCTTCCTTTGCAACCACCGAATTTGCCACAGCTACAGCCTCCACATATGCCTCTAATGCCACATCCTCATCTACCTCGGCCACCACATCAACTACAACCAGTAAACATGCCCGGCATTCAGTCTTCAATGCCAGGATCTGGACCCATCCAAGGAATGCCTCCGATGGTAAGTATCATAATTCTGCAGCTGTCTGTATATTGCGTGTATCTCTCTTTTCTTCCTGTAGATGTGTCCTGACTTATCTTGATTGTCACCTTCTTGGTGCATCTCTAAGTATAATTGTCTTGCTAAACCAATGGAAATAAATTAGTGGTGTAGATTCACTTTTCCTTGTATTCATTTGTATCTCTGCGTATAATTGTCTTGCTAAACCTATTTGTATTGATTTGTATCTCTAAGTTTATGCTTGCTTATGCTGAATTCTGATTCTTCATTTGAACTCCCTCCTTGAGTGCAAGAACTTCATCTTTTCTGTAGTAGTTCCAGATTTAGTTTGTGCATTGTTCATAAAACTTTGATTATATGAAATTTTTACTGTTACAGAACAGAGATGACCATTTTGAAAGATTCCTACTCTTAAGTAACTGATATTCAAGGTTGAGGCCATAAAATAATTTGAGTTAGCCATGCATTTGTATGAAGATGAGATTTGTAGCCAAATGGTATTTTAGAGATGGCAGAGGGTCCTCAGTCAAGTGTTGCCGTCCACCAACGAAATATGTTCATATGCTTGGCACAAGGGGGAAAAGGCAGGTTTGCATGCGAGAGGGCACTATCTGGCATAAAACACATTTATGATGTGTCATGTCTCTAACAACTTAAGATTTTATACGAGACGGGCTCACATTGTTCAACAGTATGCAGGTGATACAGCATGCATGGATCTAATTCTACTAGGGTCTTCGCCTCTTCTTGAATAGAGCGTAATTGGTAGCAAGGACAACTACTTTTGCATTGTGGCATAGTTGGTCAATTGATACAAAGTGCATTTGCTTTGAAGGAAATATATTGAGAGGATCAAAAGGTTATTTCAGCATCACAGATTGACTGTCTTTTTCTTTTCAGGGGATACAAGGTAACATGAATCAGATGGGCCCTCCAATGCCTCAAGGTCATTTTGTTGGCATGCCTCCTGGATCTGGACCGCAGGGCAATGTTCCCCCTGGTGGAATGCCAAATGGATTGCCAAACATGCAAGGCCCTCAAAATGCAGGAGGCAATCAGATGTTTCCACCAGTACGAGGCTTCAACAGGCCACAAGCTGGGCAGATGCCGCTCATGCCTGGACTTAATCCTTATCAGGTGAATGACATGTAAATACTTTAAGAGACCTGAGAGTGCATGGGTGATAATCTTTTGGCAGCTTATTCATTCTGTTAGGGATCCCCTTTTATTTGGATTCTTATTTTCAGTTAAATGTGTCTAACTATTCAGTTAATAATTTGCTACTATTATTTATTACATATGTTCCCCTATTTATCGTTGCATTAAGTTGGGGTAGTTTTAGCGGATTGAAAAGAGATAGTTACAGTCTAAAACTTATTGTTCCGAGCAATTTTCCAGAAATAAATTCCAATTGCTGTCATTATTTTCTTAAAGACTGCAACTTCAACTTATGCTGGAGAACTCAAAAAAGTGTGAAAATGAGTTGAATCCAGTTTTACCAAAGGATTAAAGGTGGTCAAAAAGTGTGAAGACAAGGAACTCTAGTGAGAGTAAGTCAACAATTTTCGGTCCAGTATATCAAAAGTGGTAGGATCTGCATGGGTGATACTAAATGTTCATTGCCAGAAGGAGAAGTTAGGTATCTATACCTGTGAGCTTTTGTTAGGGGCAAAATAAGAATGGGGTCTGAATGAATTTGGGGAAGATGACATCGACTTCATAATTATTTGTTCTTCTTGTAGTTGTTACTGAAAGCTGGAGAAGTTATATGTATTTTCTTTAGAAGGTGCTAGGAGTTATTCAAATTTTCGCCATTCCTGGGCTAGTTATGCTTGTGGGTAAAGCTTGGGAGTTTATATTTTGGTGATTAACTGAATATTCTTTTCAAGGTCATTTCTATACTTGTGTGAGAATAGTTGGATAGATGAATCAGATCTATCTTTCTGACTTTTTGGATAGTATGAGCATATGAGCTACTGATTTAATTGTGCTTCTTCCAGCATTTTTGTATATTTTCAGTACCTCCTTGGTACTATTCATTATCTTACCTTATCAAAAGTTCTTTTTGAGGTCATTTTGTGTGCATGAATGCTGAATGTCCCTACTTCTCTGCGACATTTTCTCAATTTAATTTATATGGTAGATGTAGTTTTGATTTGTTTCTTCTTTCTCCACGGGGTAGACCTTGGCTGTTGGGAGGTATTGGGGGGTAGACAGTGTGTTATTTTCTTAGGTGGAGAGGGGTAGGGGGGTTTAGTGAGTATAATGTCTTTGAACTCTGCCGGTGCTTTGAACTAGTGGGAAGAGTGAAATCTGTGACAGGTAGGGGGTTGGATGTATGCGTTGGAACCTTCCTGCAGAAGCCTGAATTTAAGTGGGTCCATTATCCTTCAAGTTTCAAATCGTGCGCATACTGGCTGTTTGATATTTTTCGATTAATAGAATAAAAATAATTTGCCTTCTCAAATTACCCTGTAAAGTGGAAAGGCTTTCTGACCCATATATTGTATTTACATGGGAGACAGGCAGTCAATGAACTTCTCTATAAGCTTTCTCTTCCTGCCAAAACTCAATTCATGAGATTGCCTATACTGAACCTGATCTGCCCATATTGTTCTTCAAACCAGCTGAGTTTTTTTATTAATTTGTGTCTTCTGTTCTCTGATTTTGTGAAGGAACCCAATGGAAGTGTACCTTTACTAGTTCCCAGCCTGGATAAATTTTCTCTTCTTTCTTTTATATTTTTTAATGTTTTTAGATCTTCTTAGTAATAGATCAGTGAGGTAATTTTCTTTCTCGTCCTCGTATGTTTAACTGACTAATGAATATGAAATACCTATGTTCTGATTCCTGGAACTTGAAAAATTTGCTGTTTTGGGCTGTTGAGTTGATTTCTTCAGTTCAGTGACCCTGGTTTTTCTTTTTCTTTTTGCCTTAAACAGCAATCTGGAAATCCAAACACACCACCTGGAATGCACATGCAGTCAAACTTTGGTCATCAATCTGGAATGCCTCCGCCACTGCCGCCAGGGCCTCCACCACATAATCAAGGACATCAATAGGCCATTGTTTATAGTTTCGAGCTTTGCTCAAGTTGTCTGTTGAGATTCTACTCTCTGCACCAGTTCAATTGGTTAATTGATTTCTTTTGAGAGACAGTCGGATAGCATCTCTGTATTTTCTTGAATGTATTTTTAGAGAAAAGTTATCTCATATTTATGCATTCGGAGTTAATATTTTGCTGTCCACCATCTTACCATAATCTCCCTCTCTGATATTTTAATTATTTGGGGGTGGGTAGAAAGGGGGTGAGAGTAACGACGAGTAGAAAGACTCCATTTTTCAATAGAGAGCAAGAGTCAGTCTCTTGAGTGATGGTGGTGGAAAAGATGATAAGAACAGCCTTGGTGGTGGAGAGAGGGGAAGGAAGAAGATCATATGTGTTCCTCTTGACATTAGTTGATAGAATTTGACATAAAACCACCAAATACATTTGTTGGCCTAGGCCTAAGTATTCAGTTGCACCAATATGGAAAATTCACTCCTATACATTCAGACTCAAAAACTAATCTTTCATAGAGGATCAATATTCCAAGTAAAGTGTTCTTTTTTTGAATTTGGGGAACTGTGCTTAGTTCATACTTAGAGGGCCATTGCCTCACTAGAATGTCATATTCTTGGGAAGCAAATATCAACTTCTCCAGTAGCAGCTTAGCGTGTTGTTATCAATAAAAATACAAATAGGAGGGTTATGATGAGAGTAAAACTATTGATCTTGTATGATAGTGGCATACTTGTCAAAATCATTACCCTCTTTATAACATAGAAGTCCTGCTCCAACTCTGTTTTAAAGTGACATTTAACTGCCATCATTATTGAATTTTTAGTTGGATTCACTTATTTTTGGCTTGTAATTTTAGTTATCCAGCACACTTTCATTTATGAGACTATTCAAGTTCCAATTGAAACCTTGAATTCATCAAATGTTACTTGATTTTAGAGTTGGACCTGTTAGCTTGTATAAGATCTTCTTGCTTGGTTCAGTTATTCCATTAGAAGTGTAGAGTCAGCTCAGAGGCTCCAACTCCGCCAACACAATGTCCCCGTCTCTCTTCTTTTTCCGTTCAAGAGTTTATGGAAGTATGTCTTTTACCTCGCCTATTGAGTTCCTCCTCCTTCACCGATATTATAAATCCTCGTTGCACCACTTATCCTTTTTCAAGAAATTTCAGTGGCACAAATGACTATTTTCTGTTGAAACAGGCTATTTCCGTATATGTTTTGATTGAATTAGCGATAAAAGAAAAAAAAAAAAGGTGTTTTTACACGGAAGTTCTTTTAGAAAATTGATACATTTGTATCACAAAGATACAGATTAATACTTTATTTTGTCACAGGATATAAGATAGTAAATTTGTACCTTTCATATCCAACAAAAATCACTAATTTTAGATGTTTCAATTAACTTCAATAGGAATAAAAAAGGACGATAGAAGAATAAACTAAGCTATTTTTAGAATGAATTTTATCTCATTTTTGGTCTCTTGGCTTCATAAGATGAATACTCCGTTCCAAATGGAAGTTACTAGGATAGATGGCACTAACAAGACTACAGAATACTTGCACACTGACAAGAGCAAGTAGCACTAGTTTCGTCTTTAGATACAAACTTGCGTTTAAAGTGGACATCATGCCGACCTACCAGCCCTTCATTTCCCGCACAAATTGTAGGTGGGTGATACTGCATGCTTACAAAACATTCCAAAGCTTCTAGCGCCCCCGAGAACGCACCTAGTTTCCAGGCCCAAACCAAAAAAAAAAAAAGAAGAAAAATGCAAAATGGATTTAAGAGGCAAATTTGTTGAGAAGGGCACAGGAGTCTAGGGGGCAAGACACAATAGCATAAGTCAGCTGCAGAAATGGCTGAATTTCTTCCCCAGAGGATCGTGTACACCAGTAGCGATCATCCCATTGGCCTTTAGACATGACACTGCACGTTGAAAATTTTATTCTAGTTAATCAAAATGGTGAAAAAAGGGTGAGTATTAGGAAACATGAAACATAAGCGCAGAAGGGCAGCACCAAGCTGTAAATGTGACATATAAGCACAAGAGGAAACGTCAATCTTAACTAAGTTGACCCAAAACTACAGTAAAGAGACGCAATATGATCAATAGAAGGAGAGGAGATCAGAGACCTATCCAGAAAAATTGTCAGCCTATGGCTGGTCAGGAACAGGTTCCGGTCTTTCTTTTTACCAATCAGATAAATGGAGCCAGTTCAGTCATATCTTTAGATTTGATCGCCATAGGAGGTTTAACATGAATATTCAGAAGTACAAGATATATACCGTACCTTTGAAAAATCAGGCCGTGCTCCTCATTCTATGTAAAACTTTTTGCTGAATGATGGAAGTGATTTTCCAGAAGACTGTCTAAGCTCACAATCAAACTCAACTTCCAACAACCGATGGTTTTCTTTAGAGCGATTCATTGAGAAATTCATTGTCATATTATCTCCTTGGCTAACACGTGTGGATGGATAGAACAAGAACACCTGCAAATACAAGAACAGGCAATGTAAAACCTTGAAAACAATTAGAGAGTATTTTGGAAGCAATAAAAATAATTATAGCTTTAGATAAGCTCTGAGAACTTGGCCATAGCGAACACAAACATTTAGATATAGAGTAACTTACAGAACGGAGTGGATACACATATAGCAAACTAAATTAATTGAGGTGGGATTAATCCAACATAAAGTTCCATCTCAACCCAACTTCAAAACATTCATCATTAGGGTAACCCAAATCAAGAAATAATAGTTTCCATTGATGCAGAGCTTATAATTTGATGGATACTTTTTTTTTAGTTTGTTTGCTCTTGGGTTTTCTGAAGGAGTCAATTGGTGGTCTCTAAGTGGAGAAAGTTGAATTTTATGCAAGTTTATCAGGAAAAAGGTGGACCCTTTACTTTGTTCACTTTAAGTAGGAAGTTTTACTAATACTTTTGGGGATAAAAATAACCAGTGCCATAGATATATGTGGAGTTTGAGACGTATCGTAGCAGCTTTTGTTCATCTTGTTATAGCATATTTCTTTCTTTGTGCAGCTACTGTAGCTTTTTAGAATCAAAGTTCCTTAAGTTTTTTTGGTTTGAGATTGCCATGTCTTTGTGATGGACTTTTTGGCACTGTTACAAATGGGAATTTATGTTCTCATAAACTCTTGATTGATCTCCCACCTAAGAAAGTATCTAATGCACAACTTCTCTATGAAAGCAAACTTCCCTTTGAATGATACAATTTGGAAAAAAATCAGATTTGCGATTTGAATTGGAGATTGATTGGTGAAAAAAAGAATTGTCCTTATGGGCATCTTGAAATGGGTGATTAGGCTTCACTCCTTCATGTAATTCAGTATCAGATGCAAACAAAATCACATGTTACTGCGGATTGAGTTAAGTGCAAGGCATTCATCAGGTATGAGCTTGGGATAAAAGGGGATGAATCACAGAATCAGAGACAAAGAAGAAGTCTTTGTGGAAGAAGGCGTCAATCAGCTGATGATTACGGGAGATCTTCATATGATCCTTCCTCCATATGAAGAGTTTCCACTAATGTCCTCAAATAGAGAGAAAAGTGCAAATAATTTTCTACTGAAAGAAAATCACACAATTATTCAAGCAAAGAGAAGCCTTGTTTTTCTCAAGATATTGTAAGGGTATCCCACTCATGCTATCTTAGAATATCTTAGAATATTGTAACAAAAGATTGTCCTTTCGGTGTATTCAGGACATTTTGATTTGCTCCTACTTTTGCGGCTCTCTTATTAACTCTAGTACTATGGAATTTTTCTAGGTATTGGATAAATAAAACACTTGAAATTTTAGGTCATCAGATTGATGGAAGATAACCTTGAAGAGATTAGCCAACAAAGTCAACTATGACTTTGAAAACGCAAATTTTCTAGCAAATTTCAGTTAGTTTTAAGTTTGCCTGACAGTTAAAAAGTCTTCACTTGAACAAGCTTAGTCAACTAACCTGCTGCCCCCAGTGTGTTCCAAGGTCTTCACTTGGAGCTGTTGTCAACTCAATCTCATTTTTAGCTGGATTCTCCTTGCGTCCCTGACAAAATCAGTGAGTTCAAAATAATATTAATTTGCATTCACTACAATGCAGAAAAGACACAGTAAGGACAACTTACTCGAAAGTGGACATCAAACCATCCACCAAACCCACAGAATCGTGTATTTTCTGCAGTAATGATTGATGAGATATTTGCCTGAAGACTGAGTAAATCATTCACACTTGATGTTAAACAATCAATCTCCTTTATGACAGCAGGTTTTCCAATTACTTGATTTGGATGAAGGTTGTTCCACAATGATGTCTACATAAAACATGAGTTTGGTCTTTGAGATGTTCGAGGAGCCAAGCAAATGAGAAATCTATCAATGAAAATAGTAACAGTGGAAAGTGCAATAACTTCTTAGTTTGGCATTCACATCAAATGAAAATGTCTCTCAACTCTCAAGTTGCCTCATTCTGTTCAAGGTCCCCAACTGAATTTTCATATCTGATTATATTCATCAAATAAACTATCACACACAATGTAACAAAAGGTGTATTTTGTATTTCAACCATAAGAAGCTATGGTTATATAGACACATTCACTGTGAAAATGATATTTGACAAAAAGGTAATGTATTGGTCAATATAATCTTTTTACAGTTTCTAGTCATTACTGCACAGATTCACTTACAAAGACAGTGGAACAAACTTCAAGAACGCAGAAAAAAATGGATGATCTACAATTGTAATTCGGATAATTTGATAAACACAATAAACAAGTAGGCCAGCTCAACAGCAGTTTGTTTATTGATGAATTTGATTTTTTTTCAATGGAAGAGGAGAATTTGCAAAAAAACTCAGTATATGCAGATGTAAAAGAATGCAGTAGAAAAATAATACAAACCATAATTAAGAAATCATTATAATGAACCACACAGTTTGCATAAACGAAAAGGAAATAACATCAACCTGTAGATAGTATTTTCTCTGCTCATCCGTAAAAGGCTTAGTCAGACTGCCCATATCCACACCATAAAACGTTTTCGTCTCATTGACAAAATGGGACCAATCATCCATTGCTCTATCATAATCAATCTTCTTTTGATCCACTAATCCAGAGCGGATTGGTGCAACCCACATTCGAGCGTGGCTTGGGTACCTGGAAACCAAAGCTTCTTGAACCAAAGGACAGACATGCAGAAACAATCTGTGATTAAATATGAACTACTAAAACAGTAGTAGCAGATATCTCAAATCGATATGCTTAATATTTTTTTGAGAAGGATATGATTAAGAAATTCAAAATTTGAAAATAAAATAATCCCATTCATGAAGTCATCTGCACGAGCATTTCTTTTTTTACTTCTCTTTATCTATAAGTAAGGATAAGCCCGTTCATGCTTCTGAAAGTAAGGGGTGGGAGATCTTCTATGGAGATCAAGTTTTTTTCTCCAACGCTGAAGGTTGCTTGGTTTGTGTGTGCAAGGAGGGTCCTCCTTCACTCATTCCAGTCAAGCTTCTTCCTTGTAGTACGCTCTCATATGCAATGTCCCAATTAAGTTTCAAGCTTATTCCCAATGCTAGAACGTGAGCATACCTCATGCATCACCAAATAATTAAAGTAATTGATGGTTCATCTTCTTTTAGGGAGCACTGTTTGGAGAGTAGAAACATTTTCATTGACTACAATTTTATTATTAATATAATACTCTAATAATAAAAAGTTATTACTTAGAGTACTTTTATATTGTTTCTTAATATGTACGTTTTCTTTTTGAAAAGATAAATTGTTGCAAAAGTTAAGAATTAAACTTAAATCATTTGATCCTTGAACTCTGAATCTCTCATTCTTTTCAAACGACTCCTTAGGAATAGATGATTGTTTTGGGTGAAGTTAATTCATGGCCAAAAAAAACATTCATTACTGGTTAGGTGATTTTTTTTCTTTTGAAGTGGTAATGCTTAGAAGAACTGAAATATGAAAGAAGTATGCAGAGAGATTATCTGTACTAGTAAATCTATGGAAAAAATTAATATATTGAAATTAGAATGTGCATATGCAACGGGAATACCAATTTCAAAAATGAAAAAGAGGCACTCACTAGTATTTAAAAGTTACTCAGCAGCAGCATCTCACCCCATTCAACATCCATATATTCTAACAAAACTTTTATTTCATGCCAACTGTTCATATTTCAAAATTATGATAGCAGCAAGTAGATTTAGAGTGAGATGGCATATCAGAACCCACCCTGACATTCCCGAACTTGTGCTAATAATTGTGGATACTTGGACATTCCCACATTAATATGATCTTAAGATCAGATCAAATCAGAGTGTACTATAACAAAAATAAAATTATATATTTTGATACTATATTATGCAGAAGTGGGATGTAAGATATCCATGAACAGTCAACAAAAATAGCTATTCTAGAATAATGCAGAAAGCCAGAATCAAGGTTTTGACAAAATGATTCACTAATTGATCTCCAACTAGGCCAGTGTGTAAATCTTAAAGTCGGAACAAACTCTAAATGTATAGTTTATCTACAGAGCAGGATGGAGCAGCACTACATGTAACTTAAACACGCCATATCTTTGAGAAAATGATTCCCTCCAGATGGCTGGTGAAATGATCCAACCAGATTAGTTCATATGAATTACTTCAAAATATACCAAACCAAATTTCAGTACATTTATGACTAGTGAGAAATGCAGAGGTTATTAGACAAGCAAAAGTCTAGGAAAAGCAATAATATTGAGAAAAAAACTGTAAAAAGTATAGGTAATATTTACAGGCAGTGACTCTTACATAACTCCATCTGGGTTCAACCAACGATCCCGAGCACAGATAACTGAGTCAAACATTGATTCACGTAGAAGGAAGTATCCCATCCACTCTGAAATGATTACATCAACTACATAGCACGATTGATTCAATTAGAATTCAAGACAGCAGCATTGTAGAGTTGACGTCAATGGTTGCTACTATAAAATACTGGCTTTGTTTTCAAGGGAATAGTAAGAAATTTAAAGACTAACCCTTCTCAGGCAGAGTAATATCTTCCATTGACCCCTCAATCACTTCAACAACATGCTCAAATCCATTTGTTTTAACAAGTTCACGAGCATGTTCTGCCATCTTGGTGGCTTCGACTGCATAAACTTTCCTTGCGCCTGCTTGCGCTGACCATAATGCCAATATGCCGCTCCCTGTCCCTACATCCAAAACAGCCTAAACCAGTTTCCAGCTAAATTAATCCCAACCTACAACTCAAGATCTTAGTGAAAGTATTAATAGCACAAATGTAGTTCAGTACAACCATTCAATCAAGAGTCATCAACAGAAATTGTATGTGAAGCTTATACTGTGCAATGGTTTGTCGAATCTCACTAACAAATTGAGAAGTACAGCTTTTTCCTCTGACTACTCAATCAAATTAGTACCAGCTACTTTCTGATATTTGTATGCATATAAAAATCATAAACTATTTTTAAAAAAAAAACACTTTCTGCACTTTTTCAAAATTAACTGAATATTTGTATGCATGTAAAAATCATAAACTATTTTTAAAAACACTTTCTGCACTTTTTCAAAATAAACTGATTTTAGAAGCTCGGCCAGACAGTCTGAGAAACTGCAAAAACGAAGTTACCTGCATTTGCGAAAATCAGCATCATACATACAAATTTTACAGAGAAACTCAAAACTGAACTTACATCGAAACTGCAAGTTATCACAGTCAATACAAGGAAACTAAAAGCTAGCTAAGCATAAATATTAGTAACTGTAAAAATGTAGTTAGAAAATCAAACATGCACATTGAGAGAACGACTTGAAATAAAAGATACGAGTTACGTAAACCGTTTACCTTTCCAGCAAAATGATGTTTGTTTTGGAAAATAGCATTGTAGTAAGCATCCATACGAACACGATCAGAGAGCATCTCTTTTTGGTGATAGAGAAAAGCGTAAGTGCAGAAATAGTTAGCATAATCGACGCCCTTGTCTACGTTGTTGATAGGGGCGGCGGCATTAGAAGAGCTACCCATATCGGCGGACGGTTACCAGAGTTTGCTGTTGAAAGCGGGACACAGAAATTTTGCTTCGAATTTTAGGGCAGCAAGGAGAAATGATTTTTGTATACTTAAATGGAACATTGTAGAGCGGCTCGTTTGATGGGCCATACACAAATTTTGACCGTTGATTTAGGGCCTGTTTGGCCATAAATTTTGCAAGTAAAACTTGGGGAAAAACTTGGCAAATTTTGTTTGTTCATACATTTTTTTATTATTTGGTAAATTTTCCAAATTCCCAAATACTAGAAAAAACTAGTATTTGGGCCAAATTTCATTATTTGAAAAGTTTTAGAAATTCAATTTTTACCCTTAACTTTTTATTTTACAAAAATAATATATTTATTGACACCAACCAAATCAATTAGCTCCCTTCTACATGCATTCTTTTGATTTCATACATTCCTTTGTTACAGTTAGTCTTAATGAACTAGCTACTAAATAAAACATGAATTGCATTTATTTTATTTTGGTAGATAAATATTACGTTGTTGATGCTGGTCTACGGAACACAAGAGGATTTTTAGCTCCATTCATTGGAATGCGCTATCATTTGCAGGACTACCGAGGAAGTGAAAGAGAGCCTAAGAATGGAAAAGAGCTATTTAACTATAGACATGCTTCTCTGCGCAATGTAATTGAAAGAACTTTTGGTGCATGGAAAAGTAGATTCAGAATACTAAGACAAGGCATGAACAACTATGAATGTGACATGCAAGTGAAAATAGTAATTGTTTGCGCTGTATTGCATAATTTTTTACGTAAACACCAAAGTAGTGATGGAGTATTCAATGAATATGAAAATGATGATATGGTAGTTGATGAAAGTGACGAACTACTGGCTCAGGGTAACAACATCGCTTCATCTTCTCGATCGTCTGATTCGAAAATGCAAGCTCATCGAGAAGAGATTGTTCATAAAATGTGGGAAGATTATATTAAAGAATAGGTTGAACTCTTTCAGATGAGAAAGCATAGGTTCTTCAGTGATTGCAATATTTTTTTCCTTTTGTTTTTTTCTCTTTTTTTTCCCCGAATTTATATTACTTGTATTTTCATTATCATGATTTGTACCAAGACCTTTTCACTATACAAATATTTACTGTAATGATTCTTGTTGATTTGTTGCGGAAGTCATAAATCTTGTTACGTGAGATTTCTATTGTGCTATGTAATACAAATTTATGGTTAGTTTGATAGTTTTAAAAACTTGTGGGTATAAATCATATTTCTTAAAAAAATGAAATATGTTTCTCAAATTCTATGGCCAAACACATGGTAAAATTTCACCCAAATTTTCATCCAAATAATATTTGCCAAAAATATTTGAATATCTATGGCCAAACGCTAGCTTAGTGCGGTTTTTTTTTTCGGTTCTTTTTTATTCGTTTCATTTAATGTGAGGCACTTCAACTCGGCATAAAATTTAAGAAAGAAAGAGAGAAAGAATTATGATCCACAATAAATGCTAGAAATTTGTACGATTGTAGATTATTTCATTAAGGGTAAAATAGATATTTATAGTTAAATTGTCAAAGACTTGTCATTCTTTTTTAAATTGACTAAAAAGGAAAGTAAATTGCATAAATTGGGACAGTAGGAGTAATAGTTATCACCATTCGAGTTTTTAAGTTGCTAAAGAAATTGTGTGAGTTTATCTTTGAGATTCAAACAAGTCAATCTTTGATTGTAGAGTTTGTGTATTTTTAAAATATTTTGAATTGTCAATTACTATAATTTATAATATTTTTTACGTAGTATATAAATTTTATTTTTTAAAAAATAATGATTCTATACGCATATAAACCATCAAATTTGAACTATTTGACTTCGAAAATGGAAAGAGTAACATAAATTGAAAATTTGGAACAAAATGAGTACTATAACTAAGTATTCTTTTGAAGTCAAATTTTGAACATGAACTAATTTATTTATTTTGATTAATTAATTTGACTAACATGAATTACTCTCTGTGTTTAACAATAATTGTTCATTGTTGACTTTATACACTTTTTAAGAAATGATAAATAGAAGGATAATTTTAATATAGGCTTAAGTCATCTGCAGCCACTCAAAGTTGTCCGCATAATTCATTTAGACACCTCAACTAATCCTTGTGCCAATTGAATACTTTATTTGTTCAAAAGTCATTCCTATTAGACACAAAATGTTGACATGGCAAAAAACGTATAATTCACTTTCTTTGAGCGCGTGAATTTATTAAAAATAATATTTTTCCTTTTTTTTCTTAATTTATCCCCTAAGTTAATTTTAAAAAAAAATTAATCAACAAAAAAGAAAAAGGATAGTTGTCTTCTTCCCTCTTTCTATCATATCATTCTTTTCACCATTTTTATCTCTTTTTTTTTTACACAACACACCACACTCCCTCCACCTCTCTTTCTCTCACCCTCATTGTTCTTTCATGCTTTCCTCTTTTCTCTTATATCGATTTTCGTCTCAAATATCTCGAAGAAGTTCCATTTACAATGATAAAAAAAAATATGAATAGATTTTTTTGGGCAAAAGTCTGTTAATTTTTTCAATTCTAATAAATAATTTCTAATGTATAAAAGATGAAGACAATGAGTGAAAATTTTAATGCTATCGAAATGAAAGAGAATGCATATTTAGCTTGAATAGACAACAATGGTGTGTCATTGTAGCTCCATTGAAGAGAAGAAAGAGATGGAGCGATACCAACTCCATGGAAAATCAGAAATGGTTTTCTGAAGAAGGAGGAAGAAAGTGGGGAGGGTGGAGGCATTAATTAAAAATAATTTTTTTTTAATTTTTTAAAATACTTTATGAATTAATTATATAGGTTTTAAAAAAAATTAAATGTAATGCCACGTGTCATCATATTATTGGTAAAATTAATTTGAATTCCCGTTTGAAATACACACGTTTTTTTTTTTCAATTGATTGTCAGTTTGTGTCAAATAGGTATAAATTTTTTAAGGTTTAAGTGTTCAATAGGTACATTCCTTAGTTGAGGTGTTTAAGTGAAATATGAGGACAACTTTAAGTGGCTACAGATGACTTAGGCCTTTAATATATAACCCATACTTCTTTTGTCCCTACTCCCTAATTACTTATCCATTTTTCATTTTTTTAGTTCTCCTCAATTACTTTTCCATTTTTCTTTTTTTAGTTGTCCTTAATTATTTGCCTATTTTAACAAATCAAGAAAGAATATTTTTTTTTACCTATTATACCCTTAATTAATTATTTTGAAAAAGGTAAAACTTCTTGAAAATCATAAATTTTTAATCCATATACTTCCTAAGTAATAGAGGTAAAATGGTAAACTCACTACATCAATAATTGTTTTCTTAATAGGTGTGTTAATTCAAAAGTGAACAGACAAAAAGAGTAATAAACATGTGTTAAAAATATAACAGGGAAATGACTATTATTAATGATAAAAGTAAATTAAAAATCAAGTGTAAAATTATCTATTAATTTCATAAAATGGATAAATATTATTGAATATTTTAAAATAGTATAATGAACAACTATTATTAGATAAAAAACATTTACTTAATTTTTTATATTCAATTAAATATGCATATTTTTAAGAATAAAATAAAAAGAATAATGTCATTTAGTAATTACAATGTCTAAATAGAAACGTACCATACTAGAAACTAAAGGGAGTAACTTTTCGAATAAATTTTATAAAGGATCTCAGTTTGACACCCAAATTTTAGTATAATTAACTGGTCAAATTTCTCGAATTTCAAATGAAGTAAGATAATCTTTAGTGAGGTCAACATATTTTATAAACTAGTTTTTGATGCTAATTTTGTTATTTTATTTGTCAAAATACCTTAAGGCATATATTGGAGAAGGATCTAAAATATCTTTAGCTATTTGAATTAGTATAATATTATTCACTATCTATCTTCGACCCTAAATGCACGTGGTATCAATTTTTTGACTTGAAAATACCTCTGATATTAATTTTTTAGTTCATTGCCCTTATTTTTAATAAATCTCCTAAAGTAAAATTATTAAATAAGTGTTTAGTCATGTGATATTGTATCACAATATGAAAGCATGAGATTAAATTTGTGTTACAAGTAATTTTATATTGATTCCATCTTATAATTTTATATTATAAAATGAAATATCATATTCTCAAAAAAAAAAAAATATGATACGAAATAATTTATTTTTTTTCAAAATATTGAGCTTAAATCTCTTTTATTGCCAAATAACCTCGGTACAAAGTTGGCCAACAGGCCCAAAACTACATAATCCACCACACTATGGCCTAATCCAAAAAAGGCTCCAAATTCCTAAAATCTCTTGCCTTTCTAAAAAAAAAATTTCATATCATTATTTGAGATTTCTAAATATAAAAATTGATCTATAAATTTATATTTTGTTTAATACAACTTACACATATATTTACTAAATATTTATCTATATGCAAATAAGATTAAATAATCAAATTACTATTTTTAAAATTTATTATTTTTACCAATATAAAATTTATTATTGCATTCAATTTGATAAATATAAATGATAAAGTAAGAATTGATTTGATGAATATAAATACAAACAGAAGGAGTAATAGTTTTTTGATTTTTCATAATTAAAAAGCTTTTCTTTCAGCTACATATGAAAATGTTTAAAGCAATTTAATATGAAAAAGGACAAAATTAGTGATTTATGTTTAATAATCACTGCTTTCAATATGTTTGATTTTAGCATGAAATTAATGCACTAAAAATGTGCAATTAAGTAAAACAAGGCATGAACCATGTGATATTGATGACACAAATGAAAATTGTCATAACTTGTACAGTATTATTTAATTATAGTTGCAAATGATAGTATTAACTAACAAATGGTTCAAACTAACAATGTTGGTTCACGACTTCTCGGTCATATGATTGAGAAATGTAAGTTCAACGAGAGAAGATTGTCCGTACTATGTGGGAGAATTAAAAACTAATACACTACAATTTATGTTTAATTTTTTTTATTGAATTAAAGTTAGATCAATTAAAGTTAGATGAAACAATTAATTAAGTGGAGAACGAATAGTTTTGTAATAAACTATTATGCGATTTTATAATTTTTTGTTTATTTGATAAAATTAAATAAAGAATTGAGGTCGTTTAATAGTTTTATAACTTATGAGATTCTTATGTTTATGAAAAAGTATACAATACAAAAAGTGCATATCGTATGTCCAAACAAAACTTCAATTTCATCTTGTGATTTCATATTATGATATGATATCATGATTCCATATCACATGACCATATTTATTATGTTATCTAGTCTGATTAGTTCAAATTCAAAATTTTCTCAAATAAATATTAAAAACGACATATGATTCATATTTTGACTATATTTTAGTTGAAAATAATTTTCAAAATACTATTAATCTCATGATATTTTTCTATTGGTCTATTTTAAATCAACTCCCAACTAATTATATCTAACTCATAACTAGGGATTCAACTAAAATTCATATTCGTTCCGCCTGATTGTCCATCTGAAAATATTATTATTTTTTATTAATAGAACATTTTCTATTAATTATCCAGTTGTCTCGTTTATTCACTCCTTTTTATTAAAACCTTTTATTCTTATATCAGAAATTTAGACTTTAAAATGACTTATATATTCATATTCTTTTCATAGGAAATGTTAATTTCATTTTTTATTTTGAATGTTGGATACAAATGGAAGAAAAATGCAATATAGGAACATAATTAAGTCACTTTCTATTCAACTAATCATTTCTATGTAAATATCATTGTTGTTTCCTCATTTTTCTCATAAGTTGAAAAAAAAAAGTATTTAAAATCTAAACAGAAAAAAATTTAAATTACCTTCAAATTATTCAAAATAGTATAAAGTATCCTCATTGAAACTTGAAAGAGGATCACAAAGTCTACATCATATCCTACTTTTCTTGTATGTTTGTCATTTAAGTTATTGACGTGTGACCAGTGTCGGATCTAGGATTTTAAGGTTGTGGGTGCTCTGAAGTGAAACTATAAAAAATATGTGTTAACAATGAGCTTCGAACCTTGATACAACTACATTAAAAGAGTCTTAAGTACCCATCCTAGAACCATTGGGCCAACTATATGATTTATTCATTGGGTGCTCTATGTTAATTTTATACAAATATCTATTGATTTCTACATAGATATATATATTTCGTAACGAAGTTAATGGGTGCTCGAGCACCCGGCGGACACCATGTGGGTCCACCCCTGCGTGTGACATTATGTACAACGAGAAACTATGTAATATATCCAACTGATGTATTTACTAAAACAATACTATACTATACTATACAATACGCTTCATAAAAAAAATACGTAACAACCACCCAAACAAAGTGTAAATGACTATTCTATCGTGTGTAAAATCTATTAATAAAAAATGATTAAAATATAGAAAATGACACCGTGCTTAAAACACACATTTGTGTATGTTAATTAATAAATAATTCAATTAAATAATCAACTTAAAATGAGTATTGCATGAAAATATGCTAGAAACCTTTTTTAGAATAAAATTCAAAAATCAAGATTTTTTTAAATAACATTATTTATTGATTTTTGAGTGTATTATTAATATAGGGTGCATGCACAAAGCGCATAAGAAGAGACTAATCTTGATTAGTGTTAATGTGGTTTAACAAATTTTATAGATAAATGATAGGAAAATCTTTTTTTTTTTTTTTAAAAGGCAGGTTGATTATTAGTCAAATATTATAATAACCAGCCAAATTAGGGAAAAAACTTATTCAATACATCCCTATAATTATTGACCAATAAGTTGAAATCACTATAAAAAGAGGTTGAAAATTAACATTTTTTCAAAAAAAAAAAAAACTTACTACTACCTATTAGTGTGCTAATTCAACATGGCCATTCGTTTCTACTTTGTGGCTTGCTGTGTATTTTTTTCTTTTTTGGCGCAATACGAAGGTATGTTCAACTTTTATTTTATTTTATTATATATATATATATATATATATATATATATATATATATATATATATATATATATATGGTTTTGGCAAGTTGTATATCTTGTAATTCTATTAATCATAAATGACAAAACTCTTCCACCAGAATTAACAAACGAATTACTCGTTGATAGGACTTAAATTCTTTTATTATAATTATTTGAATGAACCATCACGTCAACACTTAATTTGAATTATTATTGTGACGATCATGAGTAATTATCAAGTGAATTAAAAGAAAAAAGAGTTGTAACGTGTTTGAATTAACTTATTTTAAGTGTTTTTAAGTTAAAGTAGTAATAAATTTAAAAAAGCGCTTATGCATACTTGATTTTATGTCAATACAATAAAACTAAACCAAAGGTCATAAATTTGAATATATAACTTATGGTTTTTTATTTATAAGTAAAAACAAAAAAAAAGAAACAATCCAAGCTTTCAATCATTTGAGCGAGAAACACTTATTTTTTTTCAGTAGAATATTCTATAATCAACTTCTACGTGTTTAACTTTTTATTTTATATTAAAGAAATGATACTCCTTCACACCCAATAAAAAATCTCGAGTTTCAGCCCCCAGAAATATACGAGTCATCATTGTTACATTTTTGTTTTACACCTCTCCCATATTTTAGCTCCAGTCGAATCGTCAACTTTAGGGTTGAAGGTGAAGAGTACTTACCATTCGAGTTATGATAGGAAAAATTAGTTATAATTTGTTGTGTGATGACATGGCAGGTGCAAAGGACCCTTGTAGGCCTCAAGATGGTCCTGGACCAGTGGTTCCAATAGCAAACTTGACAACCAACCATGGATGTGTACCCTTCAACTATATGGGTTTTAATTGTTCCTGTTGCACTACTACTCCTGGAGTTGGTTGCTTTAGTACTTGGAATGCTTGTCTTACCAGTAAATGTCTTCCTTATTTCCCACCTGTTCAACTCACATGAACACAACTTATTTATAGAATTAGTTAGAGTTTTTTCTTGTAACTCTTCATTCATATCTCTGCTTTTATTCAAAGTATATTGTTATTAATGTTTAATTATTCGAACCTTTGCTTAACGTTTACACAAACAATATTATCACATATCATGAAAAATAGCAAAATCTTAAAGGGTGTCTAAAAATTGCGACTTGTTATGTTAAGGGGGTCTAAAATAGGTTATTTAATCATTTCGTATATCATTCTACTTGTGGATATGCTATTTTTTTTCGACAAAGGGTGTCCAATCACTATGTGGCTACGCCACTGCCTTCTAAACTTGACACCATTCTCCTCCTCAACTCATATTGACAATATGAAAAGGGCTTAAGTGCCCCCTTAAAGTTGTCCGCATAATTCACTTAGACATCTAAACTATGACTTTTACCTATTGAACACCTCTACCATTTTAAATTTGAACCATTTGAACATTTTTTTAAGAATAAGTTAAAGGCTAAACACATAAGTAACCCCTTGAACTTGCACGCTTTGGATAAGTTAAACTCTACATATTTTCGGTGATGTCACTGAAGTGTGATAGACACACTTTGGATATACATAAGGTGTACAATAAGAATATATCCAAAGTGTGTCTATCACACTTCAGTGACATCACCGAAAATATGTAGAGTGCGTGACTTTCAGACATTATAGCATGAAGAAAGAGTGAATCATACCATGACATGTGGCAAATTAAAAAATATATATTTTACATATTTTTATATCAGATCCAGCATCCCCCTCCGCATCGTCTTCGTTGAAACCCCTCCTCACCGTCAAATTTTATGATTCTCTACTGTTCTTTTTATTTTTATTATAAAAATATTTTATAATTTATCCCTGGTTTCCTTCCAAACAATATTCTCTAACTTGCATAGCTCAATTGTTTCTTGCCCCGTAAAGCTATCGATTTTTTCCAGAACAACATCTTCTCTTCTTCTTCCTCTCTTTTTTATCATTAATAAATATGATTAAAACTTGAAATTACCAAGAATTCAAATAGGTACAACTCCATATTTAGTTATTTTTAGCAACTTTGTTTACGGGTTTTGTTTAATCATGTTTTTTTTTTTAAAATTCAACCATCAGGATTGATGTTGCTTTAGTAATACCATTTTAATTTTAACTTTAGAAAATGAAGGAATAGGATATTTTCAAGAGGTGAATAAGAAATGATTATGACTCTGTTGGGGGAAATGGAGGAGAAGGGTTAAGAGGAGAAAAAATAGGAATAGAGAGATTTTACAAACATCTCACACGCTTTTAATGAGTGCATTACAATCACTATGCCAGATAAACATTAAGTGTTTAATAGGAAGAAGATCTTGCTATGGTGTCGAATCGAAAAACGCGTGCAACTTCAAGGGGTTGTTCATGTGTTAAGCCTAAGCTAAAAGTAGAAAATGTGTGAAATACACTCACAATGACATGTCAATTTGACTAATTAAATAATGACATGTGTTGTTTTTTAACACAAAAAATTATTTAAACATTACATTATAAAGTAAAGAAAAAGCTAAAACTTTAAACCAACTTCCCGTGCTAACCACTAAAGCTCAAAATTCAGATTTACCTCTACAATACCACCCAGTTCATGGCGATATCCCTCTTCGTGTACAATCTCATTTCCAACACAACAAATCTTCCTTTCCATCAGCCTATTTTTCAATTATAACCTTTCTTCTTCGTCTCGTTTAAGGTAGAGAAAGTTGCAAAAAAAAAAAAAAAAAAAAAAAAAAAACTCGCCGAAAAATTAATGAATTTCGACTGCCATTATCGGAAAGATGGAGAATTCTAAAATTTCTTTTGTGTTTGATAACTGATTAACTTTTTATGATGAAGAACATTCTTACATTTTGTCAATATACATAAATTTAAAGGCAAAACAACACATTCACGACAAATCCAAAAAACTTCAATAAAAAATTGAGCAAATCAAATAATAAATTGAATAATCCTTCAATAAATTCAAACAACTGGATATCAATTTAACATCAAATTACTAAATTAATAGCAAAGAGACAAACTTCAAAGACCTTTACAAATCAAACATGATGAAAATGATGGTAATAATGGTGGTTTCAATGGTGAGGCATCCAATTCTAATATGAGTGACAACAGGCAAAAAAAAATAAAAAAAATAATGGAGGTAAAAGAACTTAAGTATCCGGAGAATTGAAGAAGAAGAAAAAGGGTGTATAGCAACGGTGGCGGTAGCGGCAAACTGGTGGTGTGATGAAGGATGGGATGCCAAAGAAGATGAAGAAGAAATAATAATTCTTTTCCATAAAAAAATGCTCAATTTAATACCTTTCACGCGCTCATAGGATGTGAATCACATGCAATGTGCCACCTAGAAAAAAAAATGTTCAAATGGTTCAAATTTGGAATGGATAAAAGTATTCAGCAGGCACAAGTCTTAGTTAAAATGTCTAAGCAAATTATGCGTACAACTTTAAGTGACCTCACATGAGTTAAGCCATATGAAAACAACAATTCTGATGCATAAGCCATATGAAAACAACAATTCTGATGCATAGCATCCCTCATCTTCATTTACAAGCTGAAGAGCACATATTATGAAAACAACAATTCTGATGCACAGCATCCCTCATCTTCATTTACAAGCTGAAGAGCACATATAAGTGAACGGATAAATTGCCCCCCCTGCAAGCATTTGATAACGAAACCAGAAGGAAAGTTTAAGCATTTCTTTCTGAGGATTTCTAGACACTCTTGATTGATAATGCAATAAATATGGTAACTGAAACTTAACATAACTGCTTACATCCAGCATTTTGCTCATAAATATTTATCTGGAGATTTTATTCCTCACATCATGATATCTTTCCTATTATATGCAGTTGGAAATATTGCTCACTGCATTGCGACAATGGAAAAGTAAATTCTGAGCAAACAAACTGAACATTCTACCCAATGGGGCAAAGAAAAGATGTAGAAGCTTCATTCTTCATCTTTCCTCATTTGGAGAGTTGGAGACTTGTGTTCTCTTTTTTGATAAAGTAAATTGGAGAGGGACATTTCAGGTCCAAAACAAAGTCTCTAATTGTTCACAGTATTCTATACTAATGATTTAAACCTCAATTTACATGTTTTGCGCACACAACTCTCACAAATAGTTCATCACTTCTGCCCTCCTCTTCAGGAGAGAATTCTGTAAAGGACATCCAGTTGAGTGCCAAGAGCAGTGATGTTCACAAGTTCAGTTGAGATTACATGAGAAGCAGAAATGTGATGCATCCCTGGACCAATTTCCAAATTTGCTTTGAAAGCGCAAAATTCAGTGGAAGTCTCTACAGCCTGCTTTTCAAAATTTCAAGAGATCCAAGTAAATGTTTCAGTGTAGTACTTATTTAGTTTTCCCGTGTAGCTTTCACATACGAAGTGAAATCAGGTAACGCTGCCTCTTTGAGACTCTTCAGATACCTGTGCATGAACTTACAAAAAGTTAGGCAGGACTAAAAAAGCTGTAAAAAGAGAGGCCAGCTCTCCCTGTTTAAGTGAAAAGGGTAATTAATCATCTGAAATCAATTTCATCAGCTTTTTCAACCACTTCTATGACTAACAAGGAAAAATTATTTGCAACCTCATTTCCAGTCTTAAAGAAATATAATAGAACTTCCCTACGTAAAGATGAAAAACAAAACAGCAAGTCTCACCGTCCTTATTTCCAGAGAATCCGATAATTCAAGTGTCTTTTTCTCATACTTCAGCAAAAGGCTTGACAAGATGGTTTAACTCTCTATGATCACACCTTTTTAAGTTCTTCTCATATCAGGCTTTCAACCTAGAGTAAAAAATGGTCAGACACGAGACTCGATTATTAATAAGAAGGAATGTTGTTTATTCTTTTTAAAAGATTCTTCTCAACAAGGTGTGTATCTAGTTACATCATGATTAACAGCAAGAAGGATCTGTGTGTGTGTGTGTGTGTGTGAGAGAGAGAGAGAGAGCAAGCAAAACTGCTTGGTCTCAAAATATCATAAAATTTGTGCAAGTGTTGGAAATGGAAGAGGGGGGGGGGGGATAGCAAAATAACTCAACGAACCAACAAATTGTGGAAGGCCCTCAATCAGTACAGTTCTTTTAGCATAAGAAAGAGTTGCATAAAACAATGAAATTTCAGTTGTGCAACAAGATCATATAAGCCCAACTTCGAGTATTCATCACTCACTACAAAACAAAAATTCAGTGTAGAAAATCTGCTACATACAGCTGACCAACACGGTAAATGGCCTTGGAAGAGAATTTGGAGGAACAAGGATCTATAATAAGGGGCTTTGTTTATGTCAGGTGGTGACTTATGAGGCAGCCCCGACTTGGCAAATTGCGATGGAGGGGAATCATACCTCTGTTCTGTACAATGGTGGCTTAAGATCAGTGAAGACAAAAAAAACACTAGATGATTCTTTCCATATGTCCTAGCCTTGGTGGACAGAGTTGCCTGGTAGCCTTGGTACCCTATCGCTGATCCCGTGGAATTAGCCGAGGTGCACAAAAAATTGGCCCGGACATCACGGTAATAAAAAAAAAAAGAATGATGGCTTAAGATAGCAATCATTTATTCCAACACTGCAAAAGGCATCAAACTGTCGCGCTGTCTTCCTTACTACATATGGAGTAAGATGAGTAACACCTAATACAGCAGGAGCAACTGCATAGCTGGACAAGGAAAGGACTAAACAAAGCCATAAGGAAGATTTGGTATGCTATCCCACCCTGTTTAAGGGGATCATTTGGAAAGAAAGAGACTTGAGATATCTCGCAAGCAAATCCAGTGGATGTCCAATTATTCATAGCTTAAAAGTAAGAAGTCTTTCTTTCTCCAGATTTTTGGTGTAAGATGGAGATGGTAAATGGGTACATATCTTATTCGATTTCCGCAGCTTCTCGGCTGAAAAATAGGGAGCTTACTTATACTTTAATCTCCACTGTGATATCCAGCACAATATGGTGGCACTAGGTTAATAAGAATAAGCTTACCTATCAAAAAGGTCATCTAGAATTCATCTTTCTATAAAGTCCAAATAAAACAAAGCACCATCACACATGGAATATATCCAAATTACACTGTTAATTTTCCAACAAAAAGAAAAAGATCCAGATTTTTACTTATTCACCAACATATATATGACAGCCTGAAACTCATGGATTCAATGTCAAGTTTTTTGAAGACTCAACTTCATTTCTAAATCAGATAATACCATTCAATGAAATCCTGAATCATTGAAACAGCTGAAAACTTAGAAAGATGAAGAACTAGAATTCATACCTTCGAGGGGCTCGAGAGACGAAGAGAAAGCACTTCATTAGACCCCAAACATTAAAGTTGTCGACCTAAAAGACGTATAAATGAATGGTCATAGCGAAGCCAAATCTCGTTGGCATCTAACTTAATTTATTGCAACAACTAGTTACCAAGTTCACCTTACCTTGCAGACAGCAGTGACAGCCAATGTATCTCGTGAACAAATTGCTAAGGGTATCTGGTTCATTGTGGCATTGAACTACCACGACCCAAACTATTATCTTTCAACTTTCCACTTATAAGAATATCATAGGTCGCATCATCGGGCTTAAGACCTTTGTCAAGCATCTCATCATGCAACCTAAATGCCTCTTGCAAATTTCCCTCCTTGAAGTATCCAGCAATTAGTGTATTATAAATCAGAACACTAGGAGTCATACTCTTTTTATACATCTCCTCTAAGATTTTGTGTGCATTCTCAACCTGGCCTTTATTGGAAAGACCATGTACAAGAACAGTATATGTGATGTCATCAGGCATTATACCCTTTCCAAGCATCTCAGTAAACAAATCAGACGCCAGATCTATTTTTCCATCCTTCAAAAGCCCATCAATCAATGTGGTGTATGTTTTCAGATCACATGGAACGCCTTCATTGATCATCTTATCACGCAAGACTAGTGCTGCTTCCATATTATTTACATTTATAAACCCACTCATCATGCTATTATAAACAAATAGGTTAGGAGAGATACCAACTTGAAGGATTTCATCAAAAAGTTCAGAAGCACTTTTCATGTCTCTTCTTTTGCAAAACCCATCTATAAGAACAGCGTATGCAATGACATCTAACTTAATTTCTTTATTTCTCATCTCCTTCAGCAGTTTTAGAGCTAGATTAATGTTATTGCTTTTGCATAACCCATCAATCAAAGTTGTGTAAGTGACAACATCTGGGGAAATACCACTATTGCACATCTCTCTATAAACAGACAAAGCTGAGCTGACATCATCTTCCTTCAAAAATCCATCGATTAGACTATTGTAAGACATGCATGTTGGAAGGAGGTCTCCTCCTTCCACAATCCTTTTAAGCAAATCTTTTGCCTCTGATGTTTTACCAACCTTAGACATACCACTGATCACGGTATTGAATGTGTAGTCAGTAGGGGAAATTCCTGAAGAGACCATTTGATCAAACATGTTCTCAGCTTTATCAGCGTCACCTTTTCTAAAATACCCGTCAATCAAAATGCTATATGTTACAACATTAGCTTTCAAATGTTTTTCTGGCAACTGGGAGAAGAAATCCAATGCTTTGTCCATATTCCCATGTCTGCAATTTCCGAGAATAATATTGTTGTATGAAGTTATAGTAGGTAAAATTCCATTAGCAACCATCTTATCCCATGTGTTTTGAGCTTTATCCATTTGACCCTTCTTACACAACCATGCTATTATACTATTGTAAACGAAAACATTGGCCGTCCCTGAATTTATTGCCCCATCAAACACATTCATTGCTTCATCTAACAAGTCCACACTCAAAAATCCCTTTATCAACGAATTTTCAATATAAGCATTAGACTTAATACCTGCAAGTTTCATTTGCCTGTAAACTAGTAATGCTTTTTCAACATCCCCATTTTTACAGCAACCTTCTATTAAAACTGCATATGTCACCTTGTTCGGAGTGAGTCCATACTCGACCAGTTTGTCAAACAAATCCAAAGCACTTGATAAGTTCCCCTGCAGATGATACCCTTTCATCAAACTTGTTGCAACCACCAAGTTCATCAGATGGCCATTACTAAGCATTTCCTCCTTGAGCCTCAATGCCTTGACCATATTCCCTTGTTTCACACAAGCCAAAATTATGTTTGTATACGTTCCCTCAGAAGGAACCCAACCCCCGCATTTCATCTCCTCCAACAACTTCAACGCCAAACTTATATTCTGCTCCTTACAAGCAACATAAACCCCACAGCTATATAATCCTGCATCAAACTTAATTCCACCCATCTTAGCCTCCTCTAAAAGCTTCACAGCCTCCTTCATTTTCCCTTCTCTGAGACAGGCCTCCATCAAAATATGAACAGTCCCACAATCATAATGAGTTCCTCTCGACACTATAACAGTATACAAATCTTCCGCTACTCCAACCATGCCCTGCCTCACCAATTTCTTTAAAAGGCTGTTCATGATTGGTATCCACAACAATATATCATGTTCCAACATCGCATTGAAACAATCAATAGCATCATTCAATCGATTAGCTTTCATACAACTACTTACCAAGAAATTGAAAATCTTGGGATTTAACCCAAAATCAAAAGTCTCACCACACTTCACTAGACCATTAAAAACAACAGTAGCAGACGGACCGGAGTCACTAGAAGCGTAATAATCAAGCAAACGTCGAGATTTATGTTGATGCATTGCAGAATTCACTAATATGTGAAGCAGAACAAAGAAAGGGTCAGATTTAGAATGTAGAAAACCCCTTTGGAGTCTAGCAGTTTGGAAGTACCTATAAGCTGAATCAGGGTCATCTCTGTGACTGAGAAGAACATCAACGACATGATTCTTGGTGAACTTAACATCTTCCGAATTGGGTCTGCCACAAGAATGGTCAGTATCAAGAGAATTGGTAGTTGAGTCTGGAGGTGGAGGCGGAGGAGTTTTTGGTTGTTGAATTGTTAGTGAAGATGAGGTTGAAGAAATGCATAAATGGCGTCTGCAATAGAGGATTAGCCATGGAGGAATCTGCGAAGAGGAAGGGAGTAAAGCTTTCATTTTTAGCTAGTTTGCCAACGCTAAAACCCCTACAAGTCAAAAGCACAATAAACCCTAAATCCCCAATAATGGTGTCCTTTTGCTCCCTTTTTACAAAATCGGGTCATCGACAGATCTAGCTCGTCGAATATTTCATTAGTATATAACAATAAATTTAATAATAGGTTAAAAGTAAAATTTTAGAACAATTAAAATAAAAGTTACTCGCGGAATGAGTCAATTAGTTTGGAGAGTGATTATCTACACGAATGATTTGGATTGATCCCATCAAATTCCAATGTCTTATCAGTCGAGCCTATTGCATAAGGAATTATATTGCCTATGTGATTTGCAGATTCGTACACAGCAAAATGTTATAGCGGCTGAATATTATATTTACGGGATATAATACAAGATAATAGATAACAACCATTTAATTCCAAACAGTTGTTAAGGGGTCATTTTGTATGATAAACAACAATAAATTGTTTTATGATTAAAAAAATTGAATTGTCTTATACTTGTTTGATTACTAATTTTGGGATAAATTATATTAAGAGTAGTAGACCATGTTTAAATTGATTTATTTTATTTTTAGAATTATAAAAATAATTAAGTAAAAAATCTACGTTATGACTTTTAATTTATAAGTCAAAAGTAATAAGCCTATTTAAACATACTTTTAGTTATAGTGAAAGTGCGATTAATTATGGGAAAATAGCTTAGAGTATGACAAAAAAATATTATTTAATTTAATTGATCCTTAAAAAAGAAAACGAACATACATCGTCGACTATTTTTACGCTAAAATATAGATAAACTCTTAAAAACAATTATGGATTTTCTTGGGTTGTGTATGTGTTTGGCCTAAGGACCAAAACAGATTTTCTAAAACTTAAGGGACACAATTGAGTTAAAAACTCTCTAACAATTACAGAGCACTGCCCGCCGACGGTTGTTTGCTTGCGCCTGGACAAATACTGCAGAGCTGCGAATCGCTTTCAGTTTTACTATAAAGTCTTGGCAATAGCTAGTTGATGGAGTCGGAAGTTTCTAGAAATCCATGGCGAGTGCTGGAGTTCTACAGTGGAATTGGTGGCTTGCGTTATTCTCTGCTCAAAGCCGCCGTCAACGCCACTGTTGTAGAAGCTTTCGACATAAACGACGTCGCTAATGATGTTTACCAGCACAACTTCGGTCACCGGCCTTTTCAGGTGTTTGAGAAAAAAAATCAACCACATAATTGCTTTGTTTTTAACAATTAATTTACTTTTACTAATTCTCGTCCACTGTTGAAAAATTGTACTCCCCCTCGTTTATTGGTGCATTAGTTTAGCTAGTGTAGATTTAGTCGAGAAGATGTCATATCAAAGTTGGAAGTTTGAAAATTTATTGAATTTCGTAGTGTTGAAAGTTTGTATAGAAGTGTTTATTGGTGAAATGGTATTCTACATTTTGAACGTATCAAATTGTCAACAATTTCATGTAAATTTGGATTGTGAGAGTAGCTTTTCCAGTCTTTATTCTGTCGATGAAAACTCGAAGGAGAAAATGCAGAATCCTGTCGGGGTATTCAGATACAAGATAATTCAGTTTGTTGGACTTGAATGGAGTAATACTTTCATTCTAAGATCAATAAGCATTGTTCAGTAACAAAACATATATAGCTGAGCATTTTAGGTTCCTTTTCTATTATACATAGTAAGTAGAGAAAAAATTGTATGCAGAGAAGTAAAAGCGAGTTCTTTACCATGCATGAAATGTTTACTTTTTTTATTCTCACATGGAAAAAATATTGCGGACTCTCAGTTTGAAATGGAGGGAGCATTTTACTCTATGAATGTTACACAAATGTCACTGATAATTTGTACTTGTCAGAAAAGAATTTCACTGAGAATATGCTTATCCATTGGTAGTTTCAAATGTTTTTATGATACTTAACTAGTATTGATAAAGTTTATATTTTTGGTGACAAAAGGGTAACATTCAGACTCTGAATGCCGCTGATCTTGACGGCTACAATGCTGATGCTTGGTTACTTTCTCCTCCTTGTCAGCCATATACTCGACAAGGTGATGAATTGCATTTCCCCCATTTTTTTTATAACCGTGGTGCCCAGGCCAGCAACCGTGTTCCCCCATTTTGCTTTTCTTTCTTCTTCTTCTTATGGCCATATTAACTGCAACCCTTTTGTTACATTTTTGTGTCAGGACTCCAGAAAGGCTCTAGTGATGCACGTGCATCATCATTTCTTAAAATTCTGGAACTTGTACCACAGTTATTACGTCCTCCATCATATCTTTTTGTGGAAAATGTTGTAGGATTTGAGGTTTGTGTCTTTCCCAATTCATGGTTCATTCTACCACCTATGTTTTTACTAATTTTATCCAGCTGTCTTATGCTATATTGGGGCAGATGGTCATCTTAGAATATATATATAAAGCCTTTTTCCTTCATTGCAGACTTCTGATACCCACGCAATATTGGTTGATATATTGGAAAAGAATAATTTTGTTACACAAGAATTTATTTTGAGTCCACTGCAATTTGGACTGCCATATTCTCGGCCTCGTTATTATTGCTTGGTATGTCTCTATGTACTCCTCTTTGGACTTTTATCAATAAAAAGGACTAGTATCAATCTTCATCACATGTATGTTTTCATTCATTGCGCATGTTCTGGACTTCTTTTATTTTTTAAATAGTTGTCTATCCGTGATGTTGTTAATATTTGAATTACACTTATTAATTGATGTGTTGAAATGAAATGAGCTGAGTAGAACAGAATAGTAAAAAGAACTTCATATAAAAAGAACTTCATATACCTAACCCAACTAGTTTCTGATTGATGTATAGTCAATTGTTTGACGGATTACACTTACATGATTGATGAGAAATGATTGAGATGCATTATGGGAACTAACTGAAATTTCCTCAATAAAGACGGTGTTTTGCGGGGAAAGATCATTGAGGAGCACAAAGAGAACATTAAAAAAATTAGGAGAACTTGGTCATTTCTCTTCTTTGGCTTATGAAGCTAACCAACATGTTTTTTGAATAAAAGTTCTCCTATTTTTCCCAGATAATGGGAAGGATAGTTAGTTTTACCTGCTGATTGTTGTCGATTCTTCTCAACAACTAAATTTAATATATTGAAACTTGTAAGTTGCACTTCACAACCTAAAGTTCATCGTGCTTAAGCAAACATGTTGTGCAGAGCAAAGTATATCGTTTGATTTGATTACTAAGTGTCTAAATCAAGGTTAATATTAGGCAGAGACGAGCACAGATAAGAAAGCTTAGTCAAATGTTTACATCTAGTAACTAACATGGTTCCTCATAAACCTCTAAATGGCACTCAGTACACGATAATTTTCTTGTAACTGCTTTTTCAGTTACCTTTTTTTTCATATACTTGAATAATCATTACAAGTAATCTTACATTTTAGTATACAGTTGGATGCTTCATTTATAAAAAACTTGGGTCACATAGTTGACTAACATTTTAAAGGTAAAAATTGCAGTACTGTTTTATTTTTAGGCTTCACATATCTTGGTTTACGTTATTGTAGCCCTTGATCTGTTCTAAAGTAAGTAATTGTTTTGAGTTCCCCCAGAGATTTGGTGTGGTGGTAAGAAGGCAATGCGTAATGTATAGGTTATAGGTGCATGTCAAGGGTTCAAACGTTGTGGCAGACGAAAACCTTGAAGCAGAGAAGGATAGAGAAGTGGCCCATTATCCATTTTGAGTTTTGAACCATGCAAACCTTGATAATTTTTTTGTTAATAAGAAAATGTAAGGGGTCGTTTGGTTGGGAACTAGTTATCCCAAGATAAACTATCCTAGAATTAGTTATCCTTGGGATGACTTATCCCACCATGTATATGAGATAACTTATCCCATCACTATGCTATAACTGGTGGGATAAGTTTTTTTTTTTTTTTTTTTTAATGGTAACTTTACTTCTATATATGCACAGGTATACTACAACCAAGGTGTAGTACCCCTTAAAAAGTATTACAACTTACAACTTGTAATTCAGTTCTGTGCCTTACAAAAAGTTGAAAACATCACCAAATGTCTTCTGTTTGAGCTAGTAGTTTTTGCTCACACCAAAAATAATAAAGGCCTAAACAATTCATTTTAAGATTCTGAATGTTGTTTTAAGTCCCCTCAAAGCACCTTTTGTTCCTCTCAATCCAAATTGACCACCAAATACATGCTCGGACGATCTTCCATTTTTCTTCCTTCTTGCTCACATTACCATCCACATTCCAGCATCTTAGAACGTCTGCGATGCTTCCAGGTTTCACCCAACTAATCACTTTCCAACTGATGAACATCCTCCAAAGTTGGTCTGTCCATTTGCAGTGCAAAAAAAGATGGTTGATTGTCTCAGCTTGTTCCCCACATAAAAAACAACCAGTGATTAGTTGGTGACCTCTTTTGTTCAGGTTATCATGAGTTAACACTGCTTCTTTGGCCAGAAGCCAGATGAAACAGTTAACTTTGTAGGGAATTTTCGGTTTCCATATCATCTTCCAAGGCCAGTCTCTTTCCTTCACTACTTCTACATTTAGCTCCCTGTATGCAGATTTGACAGAAAAAATTCCTTTACTGTTTCTGTTCCATTCTAGTCTGTCCACTTCGTCACTCAGATTGTTGAAACTTGCTACTGAGTTATAGAATTCTGTAATCCTCCCAATCTACCGATCATTCAGAATTGGTGGGATAAGTTATCCAAACATGTCAACCAAACAAAACATCTAAATTTTATCCCAGGACTATTTATTCTTATCCCTCACACCAAACGAGCCCTAAGTGTCTTGAGTTATCCTTATGTTAGTCCATTTGTTCTTACCTGTTATGTAAACCCATAGGCAACAAACAGTTATTTAGTGTTATATTTATCCCAATTTATGTGGCATACTTTCCTTTTTAGTTTGTCTCAAAAAGAATATCATACTATAAATCATTTGACTATGAACTTCCATTTTACCCTTGATGAGACGATTTATAGCCACACAAATGTCTATTACTTTTTCTAGACCACAAGTTTCAAGAGTTTGTATTTCTTTTTTAACCTCCGTGCCCAATCATCGCCACATAAATTGGGCAAAAGGAGTATTGGGGAAGTGTTGGTGACTTTATGGACAGTCTTATAGATTGCAGAAGACCTGCTTGAGTTGGAAACTAAATAATCAACACTTCTTGTCATTCTTAACATCATGGGAGTGAATTGGGTAATGCAAGGACCTCAATGGAGCTACTGAGGCTGGCTCTTCAATGGGATGGGAAAGGCAAAAGTGCAAACCTGGAACTCAATCCCCTCCGCTATTTCATGGACCATTTGGAAAGAAGGAATGCAAGAGTTTTTGAAAGCAAAATTGAATCTGTAATCAGCATGAAGTACAGATGTATCTCCTTCACCTTTTTTGGGTGTAACATGGCTATTGCAAATGATATGGATGCCATGTTAGATTGCTCCTTACACTTGCAGCAGTGTTGAGCTGCTCTCTCTGTAGTTTCTCTAGAGCACTTTCTTGTTGCTGTATTTGCAATGAAGTAACCTTTAATAATCAAACAAATTGTTAAAGACTAAATAGACATGGGAGTTCAGTAAATTTAGGATGCAAATGTGGCTTGTTGGCGATCAAAATTCATTTCATAATTAGTTCATTCCTTGTGTATGTAATGCTTCAACTTATGGGTATTAATCTATTTATTTTGCAAAACATAAATTTAAAATACTGAAATTACTTTACTGCAGGCCAAGAGGAAACCTTTATCGTTTGAAGTCCCTGAATTTAACAATCAGCTTCTTCGAACCCCTGGTCCTTTACTTGGGCAGACTGAAAGCACAATGGAAAAGGAACAGCTGCTGTCACCAGAGTACTGGGATGAGCTGCTTCAAGCTTGTCAACCTGTAGATGATTTTCTTGTATTCAAAACTTTTGGTAATCGGAAGGACTCACCAACTTATTCTTTCCATGCTAATGATTCTGTAAAATCAGATAGAATTGATGAGGAAAATGATGTGTGCTTTGTTCCATCAAGCCTGATTGAAAGATGGGGAAGTGCCATGGGTATCCTTCTTCCTGTTGATTCCTATAGCTTCCTCTGTTTCTTATGTCATATATATATCTTTCTCTTTGCTCGTCAATTGTTGTTGAGTTACATCCTTAAAAGATCACAGATATTGTTTATCCTCATTCAAAGCGTTGCTGTTGTTTTACAAAAAGCTATTACAGATATGTGAAGGGTACTGGCTCCCTGTTGGCAACTGCCGAGGCAACTTTCCAGGTAAAGCTTTAAATTATCATCACGATGTTAACGTTTCTCCTTGACTATGTTTCAGTTGCCTTTATAATATAATATAACATTTAAGAAAGAGACTCTGTAGCTTTGAAAAGTTGGTTATAATCTTATTTGCTCTTTCGCTACTCCATGAGATTACCTTGATATTTCTTGTTGAAGGTTTCTATAGAAATGGAGAAGGAAACCTTTTGGGAACTCTAAGAAACATACAATATCATACATGTAACCATGCTTCTGCATGACATGGTGGATAAGTTGATTATTTTTTATCGTCATAACCCATTACAATAAGTAGTTCCACAGTCTTTATAATTTTACGAGAGTTTTTCCTTATCTATAATGCCTCTTTCTGTATTTAAATTAATTCAAACCCTCACTTGAGCTTTTTGTTTTATGAGACTCATGTGGGTCTTGTTCACACTGATCACATGGGCTCTCTTTTCTTGTTGTTATGGAGATTTATCTCTCTTCCACCCCCCTCAACAGTCAAGTTTTCTTTTAGATGTTAGATATTGAAGTAACAGGAGCAGTTATAAAATCTAAGGATGTTCTAACGGTCAGTGAAGGGGGAATAAAATTTTGACGCTTTCCCCTGCCTACCATCTAGCTGCAGTCCTTCCCTTAACCCTAATCATGCTTACAACATGGAATTGGATGCTTCTTACTCCAAACGTCAATAGGTAGAAGAGTGAGGAGGGTTTTTTGGCTATGTTAATACAATTAGCAATACTTGTGTGAGAATGGGCATTGCTTGTCAAGTGGCATTTGTGGGGCCACAATAATGCATCATTCATGTATCTTTCCCTCTCTTTGCACACATCCCCCAGCGAATCCCCTACCCCTGCTAATTGAGGCCTAAGGTATAGCACTAACTGTATCAAACATACTAGCAATGACTTTTGAGGGCCCATCCATTCTTTTTCTTTCTTGTTCTTTCCCTGCTTGTCACATCACCCCTCCTTTCCCAGTATCCCATACAAACCATGCCACTGTTATCAATTGGATCTTCTGTGCTCCTTTATTTGTTGGGTGGAAATAACTAGATGAAAGGATTATTAATTGAAGAAATAGAAGTGGAAGATGGATTGACTATCCTGCCCAATGAAGCCCAACTATGTACTGCTCTAAAACCTTATTAAAAAAAAAGTGTACTGCTCTAAGAACAAAAACCTTTGTAACTTAATTCCAACAAACAAACATCAATTAGAAGGATCTGTTACTCAAAAAGAAAAAAGGAATGATTTTTACTCGGTTAAGATTTATTTTCTCTTGTCCAATCTGTTCCAAGAATTTGTACAGTCATCCTTGGGAATATGTATGGGATAAAAAGTCAAATGTGGTAGAGAAGAAACTTGATAGCATTTAATTTGAATTCACTTGAATAACCAGGTCCAAGTGGGTATAACCCCTGTTGTAAAAGTATAATAATGTGCCAGGGCCATTGTGAATGGTGCTTGTTGTGGGGAGAGATATGTTGTTGTGCCAGTTTGGTTCAGGGTAACCTTTGTGGAAGATTTTCTACCTAGAGGATGTTCAGTGGATTTTGACTTTTTGAGGTTTTTTGTGCCTTACCGGTTCTGGAACTTCACCTAAAGATGCTGATGGGTGAACGTGTATGGGAGGAGATGATGTGAAACATGCTTGGGAATTCAAAGAAATTGAAGATGGATTCTTCAATCTCACATGAACACCAAGAACAATTATGGGAAGATTATGACAATTGTTAGGGTAAACACACACCTATGTAGTAATTACCTAGACATATTTAAATGCAATCAATAATTTTAAATCCAGGATAAGAAGAAAGAAAGGATTGTTCTAGAGTTGCAATGCAATCAACTAACTCAAAGAAACAATGAAGGGAATTTAGGAACTAATAAGAATAATATTCAAATAAGATACAATCCTAAGGGAGAAGCGATATGACTCATACATGAATTACTAACTTGTAGTAATTTAAGAGTGGTTTAACTCCAACTTTTATACAGTAACCTAAACTCATCCTCCAAAATAAATTGCCCTTTAAGAAGAAAGACCATATCCCACAATATGCTTATGTGGATATCTAAAGAGTGGAGAACAAGGTCCAAGACAATTAGAAGCCCAAAAGGAGAAGGAAAACCCATGTCCTTGGTCCTAAATGAAGAGGCCCTAAAAGGGTATTTTAGTAATTTTTTTCCTTGGAATAATGAGCCCTAATATAAATAGGCAATTAGGTCTTTCTTTGAAAGGAGATTCATTTGGATGATGAGTTTAGGTTATTCTTTGAGAGTTGGGGATTTGTTCCATTCTTTTGAACCTCTCTTAAATTACTACAAGTTAGTAATTCATGTATGAGTTCATATCCCTTCTCCTTTGGATTGCATCTCTTAGTTGAATGTTAATAATCAAACCTAGTCCTTTCCTCTCCTTTTGGACATCTAATTATCTTGGACATTGTTCTCCACTCTTGAAATATCCCCAATTCACAATAATTGTGTATTTTGAAGTTCGGAAAGAAGCCTACATTTCATGATGGCCACCTCGTATCCCATAGGAGTTGGGCTTGGTGGGCTAGTGTGTGAAGAGATAGGGAGAGAAAAATAATGTGGGCCCCACAAATGCCTCTGGCAAGCAATAACCACCCTCACACAAGTTTTACCTTGTATTTAACACTAAGCAAAGTGTCTCTGACCCAGGTTCAAATTCAGCAAAGGGTCAAGTTAATTTCTTCTCAAATTAAGTCTTGGAAGACAGAGTTATCCAATACATTTACTAGTGGAAGGATGCAGGTACTGATGTAATAGTTGTGGTATGCACAACTTGACCAGGAAAGCATCGTTATAAAAAAATAGTTATGGTCATTTATCTACTTGAAACAGAATATATTTACTTGTAAATTTTCTTCTTTTTTACTAATGGTTTTATAATATGCACTGCCTGTTAGTTAATTCTAGATTTGCTTATGAGGAGGATTTTTTGACTTACTTTTTTCTGTGAAACTAATCGAGGAGACAAAATGACATCCCTCATTTAAAGGTGAAGAAGTGTAAGATGCGACACCGGGATGTGGCCTTTTTGCCTTGATGTCACCACATCATGAGCATAGCCATGTTCTTGATTTGAAATTGGGGCGGAGGTTCATATCTTCCAAATGGAGGTACAAGTGATGAAGTTGCTTGTGTCGTACCGCGATATTAAATTCCCTCCTTCCATCTTTACTTGTCCATGTTTGACTTGCCACTCCCCTTAAGAAGCAATAAATGAAGTGGTAATTTTACTTTATTACCCCTAATTATTATAAGTCATCTCACTCATTGGGAAATGAATTAGAAATAACTAGTATTTAATAACAAGGGTAAAATAGGTATAAAATGACATATTATCTCATGGGCTTCCAAACTGGACAAGTAATCGTGGACATCCATTTTTAGTATTATAGACATGTAAAGATGGAGGGGGGGGGGGGGAGTACTTAACTGCTACATTTGATTAAGGCTGGTTTCTCTAGTTTCCAAGATGAAGTGTTGTGTATCTGAAAGTTTTAGTTTTTGTCTTTGATTTCTATGATTAATCAAAACGTTCTTCTGTTTTATTTAGTTTTGATCTGGATAATTCATACTGATATTGGATTGTTCCTTCTGTTTTCTCCGTGTTATTAAAAGTCATTGGTTCATCACTTAAATCGATGTGAAGTGAGGAGTTATCGCTTCATGGAGAAGCATGTGCTTCAAACAATGATGTAAAATTGATCCCAGTAAGAAGCAATCTCAACTTTGAGGATTTGGATTAGTAGCAGCTGTCACACCTCGTGTCTACAGCTGCATTATTGTATATTGGAGGCTAACATTAGTTATTTTAGATGTAATTTGGCTATTATGGTACTAAACTCTTATGTGTTTAGTAGTGTTTAATAAATTATAACTTGTACACTTGACTCCAAAGAAGCATGCACTTCACTTAACGCTCTCAATCCTCATGCACCTTGTAATTTTTTTGTGCTTTTCACTTCTAAAAATTTTGCTCTCCAATGATTTCATGGGGTGCCATTTCATATATACAGGAAAAACCAGAGAATAGAACGCCTTCACTGCAGGATCTGTCTCTCAGATACTTCACACCTAGGGAGGTATTGATTTCTCTTCAGTTTGTGAAATAGTTGTCTTCTTGCTTCTTTGCTTTCTTGGGAAATAAAGCAATATAGATTCAAGACCATCTCATAGATCTTGATTGTAGGTTGCGAATTTGCATTCTTTTCCAGAAGACTTCCAGTTTCCACAACACATCAGTCTTCGCCAACGGTACATCTTTTCCCCAGTACTTGTACTTATTATTGAATCATTTTTTCTCAGTTCCTGTGATTTTTTAGTTCAAATTGTTAAAATGTAAGTGTTGTTTGTTAGTCATAGAAACTGATGTTGCATTTGCCTTAAGGGCATTGTCGATCTTGTACTGATGTTTTAGAAAATTTCCATGTCCCTGTCTTGCTATGGGCCATTTTGACTATTCCTATTTTTAAAACAGTCTACCTCCTCCCCTTCATTTTATGTGGTGGTGTTAGACCGGGCACTGAATTTAAGAAAGAAAAACATGCACACATCATCATTACCGTTTGAACTTGTGGTCTTAAACACGCCATGAACTTTTTATGGCTGTAAGATCATATGATTAAGGGTAAAACGTGAAGTTTAAAGTTCAAGAATTTCCAAATACGGAAAGGTGTCATTCATTTGGAACTGACTATAATGGAAAGTGTCAATTAACGTGAAAGAGGGAGTGTATCATGATTCTGATCATTTCATTGTTTGAGTTGGATTGAAGGTGATTAGACCTTACTTACAAATGCATATTGTCACAAGCGAACATTTAACTTAACAAACAAACTAGTACATTAATACGATGCAAAATTGCCCGAGGTTGCCTTGTGAAATTACAGTTGTCACTTTCGTGAGCTTTAATGCTATTTCCATGAGAATGAGAGAGTTCGTCCTGGGCTCCTGTATTTTTTACAAGATTTGAGCAATTCTGTTCTGGGTTTCATAAAAGAATCGCGTGCTAACATGTATATGCCTTGGGGTTTTGTTGGTGCAGTTATGCAATGCTAGGAAACAGTTTAAGTGTGGGAGTGGTTGCTCCACTGCTTCAATATCTCCTCCTCAACCATTCATGATTATGATTATGCTATGAAGCTCCATCTGCACAAGTTTTGCTGGATAAAAATTCACATCCAACAGTTTTTCCCCTGAACCTGATGGTCTAGTAGATGATGGATGCACTCAAAAAAAAAAAACAGTGCTGACACGATGATGCAGAAGAACAATCTGTAACCAGCGTTTCTATGACTTGATCCTAACGAGAGGTTTGTGTTTTCACTCCAGCAAATCGCGTTAAAGAGAGAGATATGGGATGCCCCTTCTGCATTCTGCATATTGGCTGTATAGAATGGTTCTCAGCTGCACTCACAATATTTTTTGAATTGTATGTAATTGGAGCCATTGCCAACCGCAAGAGGTGCTTGCCTAATTTCATCTCTAAGATCTATCAAAAGAGCTCAAGGTTGGGAAAAAAGCAAAACATGTGAAATTAAGTATTAATAGATTTCATTAATCCTCCTTGATTAAACAGGTTAAAGTGATGTTTATTACTCAATATTGTAATTTTAAAAAGCACTTGAGAAATATCTGTAGCATGCAAAAATAGATGTCTAGAAATATTGCAGTCAAAAATTGTATTTGATTTCGTCTTCTTTTTTGCTTTTTGTAATTTTCTCATTTAATTAATCAGTCACAAACTAATGTAATGATCAAAAGGGATCAAAAATTTGCAGCAGCTCCTATAAAATTTCCTTGCAAATGTCGTTACACTGCCATATAACATTGTAATAACCGTAGGATAAATAGCTTAAGCGTAGTGACCAATGACCTACAAATTATATTTAACTAATTATGACATAAACACTATAAGATTCACTATAGCTAGAATCAAAAAAACTTACAAGAAAACTACTCCATTGTAGAAAGACAGCTTGACGTGAGAATCAACTCTAATGAACTCTTATATAATCCATTCACAATTCAAACAATGAAAATCAACGTTTTGTCCTGATTAATCTCCTAACAGACCAGCAAAACAAAATCAAGCTAAGTAATATGAGTTTATCATCTCCACCAGCCTTTAACTTTTCTATGCTCCCATCAAACTTGATTCCGGGGGACGCGAATCCTCCGTGGATGAGCAAAGGTGACAATGCATGGCAACTTGTAGCAGCCACCTTAGTGGGGCTACAAAGTGTACCAGGCCTTATAATACTCTATGGAGGAGCAGTTAAAAAAAAATGGGCAGTAAATTCAGCTTTCATGGTTTTATATGCCTTTGCTTGTGTACTACTATGTTGGGTTTGTTGGGGATATAGAATGTCATTTGGAGAAAAACTAATACCAATATGGGGTAAAATAGACGTTGCGTTAGAACAAGATTACCTCTTCCAGAAAGCATTTCTGGGGATGTTTCCTAACGCGACTATGGTGTTTTTCCAGTTTGTATTCGCGGCTATCACTTTGGTTCTGATAGCGGGTGCATTGCTTGGAAGGATGAATTTTTATGCTTGGATGTTGTTTGTACCATTGTGGCTAACATTTTCTTATACTTTTGGTGCATATACTATTTGGTCTTCTAATGGTTGGTTGTCTGTTAATGGTATTATTTACTATTCTGGTGGATATGTCATTCATCTCTCTTCTGGTGTAGCTGGTTTTACTGCTGCTTATTGGGTAAGGACACATCGTTTTTCCCAGTTTATCGTTACTAACATGTTCTTATAGCTATAGAATTGTTTGGATATGTTTAAGATCACGAGTTTTTAGGATAACTTTTCTATTTCTTCAAAAAAAAAGAAAACTCTTTTTTTAAACGTTGGCCGAACCAACACAATATAAAATGAAATAGACAGAAGGAATAAATGAACAAAGCTAAAGAAGAAAACAATGAGAAGGAAAAAACTATAGCTCTCTATTGAAGAGTAAACTTTCCTATGATGGTCTTTTTGTGAAATATTATCGCAGGTGGGTCCAAGATCAACCAAGGACAGAGAGAGATTTCCACCAAATAACATACTTCTGATGTTGGCTGGGGCAGGACTCCTGTGGATGGGGTGGTCAGGGTTCAATGGAGGTGATCCATATGCAGCCAACATCGATGCATCCTTGGCTGTGTTAAACACACATGTTGCTGCTGCTACAAGCTTGTTAACATGGCTCGTTCTTGATGTCATCTTCTTTGGAAAGCCTTCTGTTATTGGTGCTGTCCAAGGCATGATCACTGGCTTAGTTGCAATCACGCCTGCTGCAGGTACCACAACAATTTTATCTTCACTTCCTTATTAGGATCATTTCAGGCATTTTCTAATCACGAGCGTAAGTTAGTGTATACTGACAGTGTATAAAACATATACATTTATAAAAGGATTCTATGCGTAGACATGAAAGGTTAGATCAGACTGACATGCTTAGTCATTCTGCTTTAAAGAGTAGGGACTTCCTTAATCAATGAAAGGCACAAATAGGCCGGTGAGTTAAGACGAGTAGGCAAGCATGGGCTTGTACTGGTCACCACTTTCATCTATCTAGTGAACCAATCTTCTCAGGGAATCAGACTAGGTTGTTCACTGTTCTAGTAGGAGTTAACTGTCTATAACAAAATGATATAACCTAGAATATGAGTAAATAGCATGCTACAACATATTAAGTTATATTGATCGTGTTAGTGTATATAACTTAAACACGATATTTTTAGCCCTTAATACATGTTGGTGTACAGGTGTTGTACAGGGATGGGCAGCCATAGCCATAGGACTATGTTCAGGCTCAATTCCATGGTTCACAATGATGGTAGTCCACAAGAAATCTGAGCTTCTGCAAAAAGTGGACGACACAATGGCTGTCTTCCACACCCATGCTGTGGCTGGATGCCTAGGAGGACTCCTCACGGGGCTCTTTGCTCACCCGAGACTATGTTACCTTTTCTATGGCTACTATAACAACTATTATGGCCTCTTCTATGGGCTTCACGATGGACAAGCCCACAAAGGACTCAGGCAAATGGGTCTCCAACTTCTTGGGATTCTGTTCATCGTGGTGGTGAACGTTGTGATGACAAGCTTGATATGTTTGTTGGTGCAGCTCATTGTACCACTCAGAATGTCGGAGGAAGATATGGAAATTGGAGATGAAGCTGCACATGGTGAGGAAGCTTATGCTATTTGGGGACAAGGTGATAGGCTTGAGAAATCTGCAGGATTTTCTGATACTGCTGCTGGAGCTGCTAAGTCTAGTTATAATAAGTCTAGAAGTCAGGTCGAAATGGTCTAATTCAAAGTAACTTCGCGATATTGGTCATATACTAATGCATTTCTTGTGATGTGTGTTTTCTTAAATTCTGGTTTAGTTTTCTTTTGTCATAAGAATATAACTGATCATGATGATGTTAAGTGATCAATTTGAACTAGCTGCAGGCTGCAAGAGTGCTTTTGGCATTCATTGAATGTATTTCCTGAGGAAGTGAAAATAATTAATAAGAAATACAAGGTTTCATCTTCTTGTTATATAAGAACAGGCAAGGCATCAATTGGTTAGCTTGTTTGTTCACATGTGTATATTTTTGTTGCCTTCTTCTTCCTGCAAATTTTCCAATATAAAATAAGGTGAAAAGTTCACGAGGTAGGGGTATGGTCAACGTACACTTACCCTCCATTCTTAGACCCCACTTGTGGAATTTCACTGGATATGTTGTTGTTATCGTATAGAAAGGTGAAAAGTTAAAAAAAAAAAAAAAAGGGTTACGCGCGTTGAATGCTCACTCCTCAAGAAGTTCATCCTAACTGTTTTATCCTTGATTAAACTATGGACATTAAGACAACTATGTTTTTCACTAGATAAGTTGGAAGTTATATGCAATCGATCAACTTTGTCGGATTACACCATGTTGTTATTGTTGTGGTTGTAACTTGTAACTAAAAAACAAAAACATGGGAAATAGGTGCTGCATGAAGATACTAGCTGATGTTGGGTATGTAGCAAGAATTGATGGGAAATAGAGGGAAGGAGAGGAATTTGAAAAGTTTAGAACTTAAAAGGTTGAGAACTTGAAAAGTCCTCTAATGCTTTATTGAAAAAGGCAATAGTCCCTCATCGGTAATGGAAATGAAAATAGGAGAGTTTAAATAAATAAACACTCCTATTAATTGATAAAAGGGTTGGAAAGAGGGACCCCCCTCGCGCCGTCGTCGTCGCTCGCTTCGGCTTCGGCTAATGATCGAGAGATAATTTTTTGGACAAAATTTATTTTAATTATTTATTAATTAATTTAAATGGCCAAAAATTATTTTCAATAAATTAGTTGATAACAGAATTTAACCGAAATGTTTTCAACTTTTTAGTTAACCATGACTGTTCTGAAAGGTTGCAACTTTCAGGAACAGTCAATACCATTTGAAAGTTTGCAACCTTTCATTAATGGTCGTGTCAATTCTGAAAGGGTAGCAACCTTTCAGAATATATTATTCTTGCCTATAAATACCATTCAGTCTTCAGAATATTTCCCAACGAATTTTCTGATCTTCCTTCTTCTTAAAAAAAAAAAACACATATTTCTTCGTATACTTTCCTGCTGTGGATTGATTCGCTGACAGTAGAGTTTTTGGTATCTATACTCTACTGATTAAGATCATTTTACCCTGGGAGGTTATATTCCAAATCAAACCTCGGATACTAGAGGGGAATAATTTCCTTAAGGGGACACTGTGAATTCAGTGGACTTGATTTTCTTCCTGAATTTTTAAAAAGAGTATTCCAGATTCTGGTAAGTTTTACAGATTAAATTATTTTTTACAAATAAATTTTTGTTCATCTTATTTACTGGTTCTAAAAATCTCAGTTATTTCGTGTTTCTGAATGATTTATTACAACCAGTAATTTCTGATTTTCTTAACACAGATTGGCAACAATCTTAAGGAAATTATATAAATCTGTGTTTCTGGTGGAGACAAAAATCTTTGTGATTTTATACTCCTTTAAGTCTACAATTATAATTTATTGCTTACTTATATTGTATCAATTTTGTTTATCAGAAATGGAAAACACTGGTGTTACAGTGGCTGTTGCTGCACCAACCCGAACTCTTGTATCACAAGCAGAGAAACCGGATAAATTCACAGGTGTGAATTTCAAAGGATGGCAGCAACGAGTATTTTTCTGGCTTACCACTCTTGGTCTGCAGAAATTTACAAGTGAAGATACTCCAGTACCTGCTGATGATATGCCAGACAGGGAAAAATTTATGATTGTTGAAGCATGGAAACAGTCAGACTTCTTATGTAAAGGTTACATTTTGAGCGCTTTAGAGGATGACTTATATAATGTCTATAGTGCAATAACAACTTCAAAAGAGTTGTGGAATGCAATTGAGAAGAAATATAAGACAGAAGATGCATGCTTGAAAAAATTTGTGGTCGCAAAGTTTTTAGACTATAAAATGGTAGATGGTAAAACTGTTGGATCACAAGTGCAGGAACTTCAACTTATTCTCCATGATCTGATTGCTGAAGATATGGTAGTAAATGAAGCTTTTCAAGTGGCTGCAATGATCGAGAAGTTGCCTCCTTCGTGGAATGATTTCAAGAATTATCTAAATCACAAGCGTAAAGAAATGAAGCTTGAAGATCTTGTGATTCGTCTCAAGATTGAGGAAGATAACAGAAATACCGAAAAGAAGTCGCGTAAGAGTTCAACAATCATTGGATTTAATATTGTTGAAGAAGCTCCTACCAAAGACAAAAAGAGAAAGAAGTCCAACGGGCAGAAGTCAGAACAGGCCAAGAAGAAACTCAAAGGCAACTGTTATAATTGTGGCAAGGCTGGTCATAGATCTTCTGATTGTCATGCTCCAAGAAAGGACAAAAACAAAGGCAAAGGCAAAAGTCAAGCAAACATCATGGAAAAGATGAAAGATGCAGATGACTTGTGTGCAATGATATCAGAATGTAACTTAGTTGGAAATCCCAAGGAGTGGTTTCTCGACTCAGGTGCTACTAGACATATTTGCTCTGCAAAAGAAGCCTTTGCAACGTACACTCCTGCTGAGTACGATGAAGATTTATTCATGGAAAACACAGCAACAACAAGGATTGCAGGAACTGGGAAAGTAATGTTGAAAATGACATCCGGCAAAGTGTTGACTTTAAACAATGTTCTGCATGTCCCTACTATTAGGAAGAATTTAGTTTCTGCTGCACTACTCGTTAAGAACGGGTTTAAGTGTGTCCTAGTTAGTGATAAAGCTGTAATAAGTAAAAATGAAATGTTCATAGGAAAGGGCTACCTCAATGAGGGTCTTTTCAAACTAAATGTAATGGTTATTGACAGTATTAATAAAAATTCTGCTTCTGTTTACTTATTGGAGTTAAGTGATTTATGGCATGCCCGTTTGGGACATGTAAATTACAAAGCCTTGCGAAAATTGGTTAATCTAGAAGTATTGCCTGATTTTAAATGCGATAAGTCGAAATGTGAAATTTGTGTGGAAAGTAAGTTTGTTAAACATCCTTACAAGTCTGTTGAAAGAAATTCTAAGACTTTAGACTTAATTCACACAGATATATGCGATATGAAGTCAACACCATCTCGTGGTGTTTTATTGATGACTGCACTCGATTTTGTTATGTATATTTGTTTAATAGTAAGGATGAAGCAATTGATGCATTTAAGCAATACAAAAATGAAGTGGAAAACCAATTGAATCTAAAGATAAAAATGATTCGAAGTGATAGGGGTGGAGAATATGAATCTCCTTTTGCAGAGATATGTTTGGAATATGGTATTATTCATCAAACTACTGCACCTTATACACCACAGTCAAATGGCTTGGCAGAACGGAAGAACAGAACATTAAAGGAAATGATGAATGCCTTAATGATCAATTCTGGTTCACCGCGAAATCTTTGGGGGGGAAGCCATCCTTACAGCTCATAAAATACTCAATAAAGTACCTCATCGAAAAACACAATCAATTCCATATGAGTTGTGGAAAGGAAGAAAACCCAACTTGAAATATTTCAAAGTGTGGGGGTGTTTAGCCAAGGTAGAGGTTCCTTTACCTAAGAGGGTTAAAATTGGACCCAAAATAATAGATTGTGTCTTTATTGGGTATGCTATGAATAGTAAAGCCTGTCGATTTTTGGTTCACAAATCTGATAATACTGAGATTCATGTTAATACGATAATTGAATCAGATAATGCAGAGTTTTTTGAAAACATTTATCCGTATAAAACTGAAAGTGAGTCAACAAGTGAAAGACCTAAACGACCACGAGAAGAATCAATGGAAAATATTCTAACTAGTGAGGAACCTAGGCGAAGTACTCGACAACGAAAATCTGTTTCTTTCGGACCAAATTTTGTAGCACTATTGCTTGAAAATGAGCCTCAAACATTTGAAGCAGCTATGTCTTCGTCAGAGTCAACTTATTGGAAAGAAGCAGTCAATAGGGAGATTGAATCAATTTTAAGCAATCACACTTGGGAATTGACTGATCTTCCTCTAGGAAATAAACCTTTAGGATCAAAATGGATCTTTAAAAGGAAAATGAAACCTGAGGGGACTATTGACAAATATAAGGCTAGACTGGTAGTCAAAGGGTACAGACAAAAGGAAGGTCTGGACTACTTTGACACATACTCTCCAGTAACAAGGATAACATCAATTAGGATGTTAATAACACTAGCAGCAGTGCATGATCTTAAAATCCACCAAATGGATGTAAAGACAGCCTTCTTAAATGGAGAGTTAGAGGAAGAAATTTACATGGAACAACCTGAAGGGTTTATAGTTCCTGGTAAAAAAAAGAAAGTGTGCAAACTTGTGAAGTCACTTTATGGACTCAAGCAAGCACCCAAACAATGGCATGCTAAATTTGATCAAATAATGTTGGCAAATGGATTCAAGATTAACGAATGTGATAAATGTGTTTACATTAAAAACATTATGAATCATGAAGTCATTGTTTGTTTGTATGTTGATGACATGTTAATAATTAGTAAAGAAATTGACGATATAAATGCTACTAAGCGCATGTTGTCCAGCAAGTTCGATATGAAAGACTTAGGAGTTGCTGATTTGATCTTGGGGGTCAAGATTATCAAAACTCCCCAGGGACTAGCATTATCTCAATCTCATTATATTGAAAAAGTATTGGATAAGTTCAATTACTTGAATTTCAATGTAGTCAAAACTCCAATTGATTTAAGTTGTATATTTAAAAAGAATGAAGGTCAAAGTGACTCTCAATTGGAATATGCCATAGTGTTGGGAAGTTTGATGTATATTATGAATTGCACGCGACCAGATATAGCATGTGCTATTAGTAAACTGAGTCGGTACACTAGTAATCCGAATCAAACTCACTGGATGTCTATGAAACGTGTGTTGGGTTATCTAAAATGGACACAACATTATGCCTTGCATTATAATAAATATCCTGCTGTAATTGAAGGATATAGTGATGCAAATTGGATCATCGGGTCAAATGATGTAAAATCCACGAGTGGTTATGTATTCATACTTGGTGGAGGAGCCGTCTCTTGGAAATCTTCCAAACAGACATGTATTGCTCGCTCCACAATGGAATCTGAATTCATTGCTTTGGATAAGGCTGGTGAATAAGCGGAATGGCTCCGGAATTTCCTAGAGGATATTCCATTCTGGCCCAAACCTGTTGGACCAATTTGCATACATTGCGATAGTCAAGCAGCAATAGGTAGGGCAGAGAGCGTTATGTACAACGGGAAGTCTCGTCATATACGACGTAGACATAACACCATAAGACAACTGCTCTCTAGTGGAATTATCACAATTGACTATGTAAAGTCAAGCGATAATGTGTCAGATCCACTAACGAAAGGCCTAGTGAGAGAGGCAGTTGAAAGATCATCTAAGGGAATGAGTTTACGGCTTAGGACAAGTCAGCATGACGGTAACTCTATCTAGCAGACTGGAGATCCCAAGAGCTAGATTCAAGGAGAAAAACAAAGTTGTGGCTGACGGTTCGACATTGTCAATTAACTCAATCCATTCTCATGATGAAGACAATGTTCAGGAAAAGGTTAAGACTTTAAGGCTTGTTAATGAGGTAATAAAGCTTAAAGTTTTTAATGATTTGCTAAATTTGGTAGATTTGACCAAATAGTGTATCTACGAGATGACACGGTTAGAAATCACCTATGTGAGTGTGAAGTGGAAGCCGCTTCAAAGAGAATTTTATGTCAAAAGCCTATTCTCTATACACTCATGAAACCAGGAGGTGTTCATGGCTGAAACGAACACAACCTTAAGAATCATAAACAGTAAAGGGTTAATTGTGTGACATATGGTTGTCTAGGTATACACCAAAGTTTGACGGTTCAAAGATATCACATCTACCGATTGACCGAGTATATCCGACATATGTTCACTACGGAAAGTCCAAGGGGAAACCTACTTATCCAGATGCAATTAATCCTTGCTTGTAAAGTACACAATTGTCCGTGCATTCCTATGTTATAACTATTCCCCATCAATGTGGGGGATTGTTGGGTATGTAGCAAGAATTGATGGGAAATAGAGGGAAGGAGAGGAATTTGAAAAGTTTAGAACTTGAAAGGTTGAGAACTTGTAAAGTCCTCTAATGCTTTATTGAAAAAGGCAATAATCCCTCATCGGTAATGGAAATGAAAATAGGAGAGTTTAAATAAATAAACACTCCTATTAATTGTTAAAAGGGTTGGAAAGAGGGACCCCCCTCGCGCCGTCGTCGTCGTCGCTCGCTTGCTTCGGCTTTGGCTTTGGCTTTGGCTTTGGCAAATGATCGATCCCAAAAATTATTTTCAATAAATTAGTTGATAACAGAATTTAACCGAAATGTTTTCAACTTTTTAGTTAACCCGACCCGACTCGGATCCGCGCGAGTGACCCGTTTTAAATATTCCGTTATATTCAAAATTTCTCGCCATGACTGTTCTGAAAGGTTGCAACTTTCAGGAACAGTCAATACCATTTGAAAGTTTGCAACCTTTCATTAATGGTCGTGTCAATTCTGAAAGGGTAGCAACCTTTCAGAATATATTATTCTTGCCTATAAATACCATTCAGTCTTCAGAATATTTCCCAACGAATTTTCTGATCTTCTTTCTTCTTAAAAAAAACACACATATTTCTTCGTGTACTTTCCTGCTGTGGATTGATTCGCTGACAGTAGAGTTTTTGGTATCTATACTCTACTGATTAAGATCATTTTACCCTGGGAGGTTATATTCCAAATCAAATCTCGGATACTAGAGGGGAATAATTTCCTTAAGTGGACACTGTGAATTCAGTGGACTTGATTTTCTTCCTGAATTTTTAAAGAGTATTCCAGATTCTGGTAAGTTTTACTGATTAAATTATTTTTTACAAATAAATTTCTGTTCATCTTATTCACTGGTTCTAAAAATCTCAGTTACTTCGTGTTTCTGAATGATTTATTACAACTAGTAATTTCTGATTTTCTTAACACAGCTTGGCAACAGCTACACATTTGGTGAGGTAGTATAATAGAAGTCTATTGCTGCACTTTGATGTTGGGAATTAAACACACAACACACACAAATAATCTAGAGAAAAGATAAACGGAACACAAACGGGACACATAAGAATTTAACGTGGTTCGGTTTCCCTACTCCACGACTGTAACAGGAGGATTTTATTTCACTTGTGCTCCTTTAGAATTACAAATACAAGGATCATATTTATAGGAAAACCAAATGGTTAACCTAGGGTTTCAGCAATTGGTCGGGCCAGCTCACAAGTCTCCACAAAGCCCAACAATCTCCCACTTGGAGGCTTGAAGAATTTCAACTGTCATCCACTTAGAACACTTGTATGTCTAGTAATCTTTTTCAACTCTCTCCTGCTACAGCGGCCTTCTCATCAGTCAACTGAAAGGCCCGTTGAAGCTCCCCGAAGCTTCAACACATCAGTCACGGCTGAAACTGCCCTTGACTCGTCCTCGGTCCCTACCGGCTCCCACTTGAGACACGAACTGCCGGATCCTAGAACTCCCTGAGAACAAACACTCTCCATACTCAACAAGAAATTTTCTAGAGACGTATCAACAGCTGGAATACTGGTTCTCTTGACCCACTGTCTTCTAGGAGCCTTGGCTGAAGCACGGCCGGTGCTCCCACTGCCACAAACGCCTCTGACTGGTCTTCCTGAACCTTTCCTTGCTCGTTCATCCTGAATCTGACCTGTGGCTCTGGGTTTCTTTCTTGCAAAGACAACCTTCTTCTGCCCACGAGATTCTGTGAACCGGACTTTGTTTTTCTTCTGAACTGGGACGGTCACTCCCTCAGACGGTAATCCGACAATATACAACGATCCTCTTTTTGTTCCACGAGCCATGACAAGATTGCCCCTCACGACCTTCCACTGCCCATTTCCGAACTTCACATGATGTCCCTGTTCATCCAACTGCCTAACAAAAATCAAACTTTTCGTCAAGCTTGGAACAACTCTGACATCCTTCAAGGTCCAGAAACCGACTGGCGTCTTCAGCACCATGTCACCCATGCCCGTAACATCAAGAGCTCTATCGTCTGCAAGCCTTACCTTTCCAAAGTCTCCAATAACCAGATTCTGCAATGCTTCACTGCTGTGGGTAGCGTGAAAAGAAGCACCAGAATCCATGACCCAGGAATCCACATTGCTCTCCGCGCAACAGATAAACAAATCCTCGCCGGCGCTGTCTTCTGCAATGTTGACTTGTTTGTCTTTCTGGCATTGATTCCTGAAATGCCCCACCTCCTTGCAGTTCCAACATGTTACACCTGAGCCATCCCGAGCCTTCGACTGACTCCTTCTTCGGTTCCTGCTCCCACTACCTCTGTTATTTCCTCTGTCTCTGACGACGTTTAGCATATCACCTGATGATTCTCCAGAACTCCTTCTTCTGACATCCTCGCCAAGAACGAGATCACGAATCTTCTCAAAGGTGAATCAATTAGGTCCCACTGAACTGGCAACTGCTGTAACCATTCCGGACCAACTGTCAGGCAATGATGATAACAGTAGTAAAGCTTGAACTTCTTCATCGAACTTAATGCCAACTGACAAAAGTCTGGCTAAGATCGAATTCAATGAGTTGATGTGCTCGGTAACTGAACTGCCTTCCTTCATCTTTGTGTTCACCAACTCTCTAATCAGAAAAATTTTGTTTGCTGCAGATGGATTCTCGTACATGTTAGACAAGGCTTCCAAGATGCCTTTCGCTGTCTTCTCCTTAAGAATGTTGAACGCAACATTATTGGTCAACGAGAGTCGGATAACTGACATAGCTTTCCGATCCAAAACTGCCCACTCTGCATCAGACAAATTTTCTGGCTTGTCACCCAACACTACGTCCAAATCTTTCTGAACCAGCAAATCTTCAATCTGCATCTTCCACCAACTGAAATCTGTACCATCGAACTTCTCAATTCGGAACTTCCCATCTTCTGCCATCTCAAAGGACTAAATGAGATACTCGGTACAACTAATTTCAGATCTTGGTAATTTCGTCAGAAATATTGCACCACAAAAACCGCACCTGCCCGAACTCAAATAACAAAAAACAACCCAATCCACGATCCAGAGAAAAATAAAGAAAGGCAAACTGCCGTTTTTCTTTTCTTTGCTTTGGACGACAGGATTTTTTTTTTTTTTGAACAGTCAACGACCACCACACAAAAAAATCGCACACACCTTTGGCAATTCCCTTAACGGCGTCTTCAGACAGCGGGCGGCGATTTGGACGATGCTCACGATCTGGACGCTCGCGGCTGGATCTGAGGCTCCTCGACGCGGCGGCCACTGGACGGCAACGGCGTTCTCTGCCTCGCTACTGCTGCGCGGCTTTCTCCCTCGCTGGGCTACGATCTGCGGCAGATCTCCTTCGATCTGGGCTGCCTGGTTCGCGGCGGCTGCTGCTCGCGAATGGCGGTTCCAGATCCTCGGCGTCTTGCACGGCTGTAGCTTGCGAACGGCTGCGGCACACTCCTTCCTGCACACAGTTCTTCACACAAGAACCCTAGGTGACAATTTCTCACAATTTGTGTTACAGTGTTGTTGAAACCTCGCTCTAATACCAATTGTTGGGAATTAAACACACAACACACACAAATAATCTAGAGAAAAGATAAACGGAACACAAATGGGACACACAAGAATTTAACGTGGTTCGGTTTCCCTACTCCACGACTGTAACAGGAGGATTTTATTTCACTTGTGCTCCTTTAGAATTACAAATACAAGGATCATATTTATAGGAAAACCAAATGGTTAACCTAGGGTTTCAGCAATTGGTCGGGCCGGCTCACAAGTCTCCACAAAGCCCAACATTTGACAGTCCAATAAAAGTAATAATACTACTTGTGGAATAACCAAAATCCATTCTGACTAAAATCCAGTTAAATTTAGTCATGTTGAATATCATAAAGATGTAATCAAAGTTTGGTATAAATAGGAGGATGATTTAGGCCAATTTTTTAAACATATCTACAAAGATTTAGCAATGCTCTTAGATTTTTGTCTGCAAATCATCATTGGGGCGCCTTGATAGGTAGCGTTAAAAGCCTCATCTCTCAATGAGGCTTCCAGTTCTCCCAAATAGATATCGGGATATATGTGAGCTTCTTTTTATAGGATCTTCGTTGAGTTAATTAACATACCTTGTATCGTTGTGCACATTTGCATTTTAGTTTTTATCATTCATAGCACCTTCAAATGCACTATTCCATTGGAATTGTTTCTGTTTGAAAGGATCAGAAGAAACATAAGACATAGATACAACAGAAATTTTAAATGTATAAAGTTCATATTCTTCCGTTTCAATTTGTTTGACATATTTTTCCGTTTTAAACATAGCGTTTCTTTTAAGCAACTCTTTCATTCAAACTTTGCACTTGACTCATTGCTTGAATAAGCAATAAGTTGTGTCAACAAAGAAAAGAAAAATATGCATATCAAAGAATGCTTTACAAATTCATATAAGAAACAACTCATCATATCCAAACTTCCTAGTTGGTTTCGAATTAAAGTTTTTTCTATGATAAGAAAAATCCGACTAGCCTCTGGATGCACATAAGGTCTAATTAATTTTTTTTGTTATTGCAACTTCCAATGTATCTAAACGAATAATATTAAAATCACTCTTCATCAATCAATGACTATAGATCTAAAGCAGTTTGGTTGGTTATATGAATTTGATATATTATTTTCTCTATTTATAGGCTGATTATGCGTAAGTGAATTATAATTCAATTATTTTTTCATAAAATATATTGAAGTCGCATGAAAAGAAACGAACCCTATTCATATATGTGTGAGTTTCTTGACATAATACATTTCTTGTGGTTCTTGACACATGTCGTTAAGATATGTATATATCGCTTGACATAGTAGTTTGTACTTTTGTTTCAATAAATATTAATATTATTAAGCTAATAATTGTGCTCTAAAAATGTACATGATTGAATATAGTAAAAGAAATTCAATTATCTTGTTGATAGTTGTGTCTTCATTTGTTTGCTAATGTTTCATATCGTCTATACCTATTTTAGGGTAGACAAGCATCGTTCTCATAATTAATATTGATGACTAATTCAATTTTATATTGATTATAAATAAAAAATTTAGATTTACAGAAAACGATGATTTAATTTGCTCTGTTTAAATAAAAATTTTATACCTTAAATCATCTATTATATAAGCAAATAGACAAATAAACAAAGAAATAATCTATTAAATTTTTATTAATATCTTTAAAGGTGTTTTCAAGGCGTAGCATGCCAAAAATGCCTTTGGGCACAAATTTAGGGCATAAGTTTATAAGGCGTAAGCCTTAAAATTTGAGGAGTAAGTTTTATATGTAAAAACGTAGTCCTTAGACGTTAATTTCAATTTTTATTATTAATTTTTTTTTATATCAGTTGATTCAAAATCAAAGTGTAGATGTGTTCAATGGATACAAATTTTAAATGAGATTTAGTAACTAGTTAGAGTTATGAATGTATTGATAATATAAAGATAGTTACGAAAGAACCTCTATATTATTTTATGCATGAATTAGTTAGTTTATGATATATTAGTTAAATGTATATTAGTTATTCTACTTTATATTATGCAAACATATATATCCACATAACTTATCTAGATGTATTAGTTATACAAGTTCTTAAATTATCAACGAAACATCCTATTAGTTCTATACATAATGTCATATTTTCTATCTATTTATCAAATATCATAATAAATTAATATACAAATATTTTAGTTGTTATCGAACTATAGTTTAGTGGTATATTAACAATAATACCCCTTAAATAGAATTTTAGAATGTCATATTTCCTATCTATCACCAAATATTATTTAAATTAATATACGAATAAATTATTTCTTATCGTCCTATTAGTGGTATATTGACTATTATGCCCAGAATTCTAGAAATTGTCGGACCTTCTAAATTTTATTTTTTTTCCCCTATAGTGTGATTTATAAATCTTCAGAGTACAGATTTTGGAGAAGATAGAAAACCCTAAAATTCTCACAGCTATATCGCCGCTCTCGTCCTTACATTTCACTCAAAGCTCCTTCATCATTTTGATGCCTACTTTTCAGGTATCCATCTCTCTTCTTCTGCTCAATTTTGAGATGTTTATCGCTTTTTCTCACCATTTATACTTGCTTTTTTCTCTGATTAGTGAAGCTGGGTAGCGTTTGTAGTTTAATTAACAATGAATTTTGTGCTGTTTATTGTCTTTTTTCGAAGTACCGAATGTAGTTGATTGTTTGTTAGTTGATTGGCTACTGTTAGCTGAAATTAGGTATAACAGTAGGGTTTTAGGTACTGGGTAGGGTTTTGGCAAATGGCGAGGTTATTGGGTTCTTTTGTTTGCATAAATTTGTTAAGATGCTGGTGTTCCCATGCTTGAAGTTTATGATATAAATAGATTGTGGTTTCTGTTTGCAGGTCGTTCAAGTTATTAAAGAATATAACTAGCTAAAATTGTTGAAGCTCAATTTTTCTCAATTTTTTTCAATTTTTGGGGGTTTTCTTTTTGAAAGGGTTGAGGGAGTGTCTTATCCACTTCCACTCACAAACCTTTAAACGATGAGTAAAAACTTCAACAATCCAAGCACATTTCATCTTCTACAAACACTGCCTGGATCCTTAAGCTGTGTGTCTTTACTAGATGTGTAGATGTGCCCGAGTCTGTCATGTATGATAGGTAAGATGGTTTCTAGTGTATTGAAGTGGATCCATTTTCTGTGCTCTTCTCTATTGGGCTTTGCACTCTTTTCTTAGCGTCTTTGGGTGAATTTAGTGATTCCAAGATTATAAATAATATTTGGGACCAAGTGGCTCGAATTTTCTCTGTTCTCTTTTGCAATTAGTTCTGTGTACTAATTTTTCCCTTTGAGTTAAGTATGTGTTATTAGATGGATGGGAATTTAGCTGAGTATAACCTTTAGGGTGTGCAGTTTTGCAGTGTATACTTAATGGTGGGGGTTATTCAAGATATGTTATGTTAACACACTTTACTTTTTTCTTGTTGGTGTCTATACCCTTTTAAAGGATTGTTAGCAATAAAGATACATATGAGGTTACTCTTTTGATGGTTGGGGCGCTATATCATTCTATATATTTGTAAATCTTGTGTAGGCCTTAGTATTTTTTTTGGTGTGGCACTTTTTGACCAACCTTTTTTGATGATTGTGTGTTGTGAGTAACTTCAAGCATATCTTTGGTAGAGGATGTGTGCTTCATTGAATTTAGCCATATGCTTCATTGAATTTAGCCATATGTTACTGGATATTTTAACAGCCAACCTTCTCCTTTGTTCTTTTTGGTTTTTGTTTGCGTCAAGTAAATGAATTTTGTTTGCATACAATATTCTGTAGTTAATTCCAAAGTGAACAATTTTGCACCAGTTATACAACCTCCTCCTTTGACATGCTTTCCCTTGTATCTTTCCCTTCATAGTTTAAGTAGAATTGCAACCTTCTTTATAGTTCATGCTCTTACTCCCCTCTTTCTTATTTGAAGATATACCTGCCAGCCTGAGTTCTCGAAGCAACAAGTTCCATAAACATGAGTAAGAAGAAACCGCAGGTGTTCCTTGATGTTTCTATTGATGGCGACCCAGTTGAAAGAATGGCTTTTGAGGTATCAAGCTATCCACCCGCTAGATTTGTTATCCCTAAATATACGTATTTGAACTCACATAACGAGATACTTACAGTTGGCTACCCTTGAGTTATCTTATTTGCAGCTTTTCACCGACGTGGCTCCAAAAACTGCAGAGAACTTCCGTGCACTGTGTACAGGTGACAAATATAAGAGTGCTGCTCATGTATCATATATTAGTCTAAGCCTGTTGGATTGGTTTTCTAGTTACATTCCCTTCTGTGACCTTTTATCCTGCCCGTATTCTGTTGAGTTCTTTTCTTTAACATACTTCTAATCTGCATTCAGACCTTATTGTGGTTCCATAACATGACTTGGGGTTTCAGTGCTGCAAAATTGTTCTCCGAATTTGGAAATTATTAGTGATAAACTCAATTAGACAGATAGAATGGGGACTGACTTTGAGTAATTCCTAGTTTCTCTCTTTTTGAAAGATCCAAAGTTGTATTTCTTTTTTGTTGCTAAATTGTTACATACCGTCACAAACACAGTGAAAATCTGTTAACTTTCTTGCTGTCTTTGAATTTTCTCTTTGTTAAGCTACAATAATTTCTTGTATGATGCTTGCCCATGTAAAAGTAACTACCCATGAGAAGAAGGACAAGTATAATACTTAATCAAAACGGCAAAAAGATTATAAATAATGAACTTGCTGTAAAATATTTTGTAACTAACTGGAAACTCCTTGTAAAAATAAAATGTACATTGACCGGCAAACAGTCTATGGATAAACAATCACTTGCAGTGCAGCTTTCAGGTTGATAAAATCGCTTAGATGTTCACTTTATTCATGGAAGTTTGTCAGCTCGCTCTTTAAGTTATCTCCTTAGATTTCTTCTAATAGAAAAGTGGTTCAGGTTACCTTAACAAGTTCCTTTGCCTGGGATAATGGCTGGTTGCTGTTGGCTGTAGGTTCAAGGTGCCATGGTCATTAGTTCCTTATGTTATAGGGTGACATAAATCGTCATCTTGTGGAACTGATCTTTGTCTTCTTCGTTTTCTTGGATGCTTTATCCATCTCCATGTTAAGTGCTGTGGTATCCTCAACTGACATAGGAAGAAATTGTTATTTTTCAGGGGAGAAAGGAGTCAGCTCTAAGACGGGAAGACCATTGCATTATAAAGGAACCTTTTTCCATCGTATTGTCAAGGGATCCGTAGCTCAGGTATGTTTGTAGGTTCTTGCTATGCTTGTTCTGTTGACATGTAGTTTGAATGTGCTCCATTGCACTCTTGCCTTAAAAGAAGTGCTCCATTACACAGCTCTTGGCTTTGTGGTTGAGCACGGTTAAGAAGTGGTGTTTCCTTTTAGTCAGATATCCTTGTTTGTGCTGTAGGATGCAGGGCTGATGGTCACAACTGCATTTCTTGTGATGTAGTTTTAAGGTTGTATTGACTGAGTCATTCGTCCTCTGTATTACCGAGCTTCAGCATATTACAAGGCTCATTGTTCATGTTATTTTGTGATATTTAACTAATTGTTTTTTCTCCTCTCTATTTCAGGCAGGTGACATGCTGAGACAAGATGGTATGCCTTTGATCAACATACTACATTAAGTTCTGTATATACTCAACTGATGGTCTGCTAAAATTCAGTGTTTGATGGACTAATCTTAGTTGATTGTATACTATTGTTTTGGGTTTAATTTTGACCATTTGTGTTTTTGCCCTGTTAAGGGAATTGTTGGTGAAATGAGGTCAGCAAAATTGATGTACCTGCATGCAGACAAAGACGAGGCATATGTTTTGGCTTAGTCTTTCTGGGAGTAGATATATGATATAACACACAGAATTTGTATAGGTTGAATGAGATGTAGGAGTGCTACTAGAGTATTTTACAGAAGGGAGCAGCTACTGAACAAGTTTGATAGAATGGTTGTGTAACTACAATTTATGTTAGTGAGTGTTGGGTCTCCAAAGCTCTAATTTATCTGAAAGATGAATTGTTTTGAAATGTAGGTGTTAAAATGTATGTGCGGGGTTATGACTTGATACAATTAGAAACCATCAAGACTTGAGTATTGTTACTTTATGTCTAGTGTGTCCAGAGACTCATATGTCCATGTGAATTTAACTACTAGGTTTTGAGAATCTTAGTTTTTGAAAATTCTAATTTGCTTTGACAACCACATTATTAGCATTGAAATGAAAAAACTGAATGGAGCAGAGTGAACGGAAATTCTTGTAATCAACATTGAACCCCAATCAATTTGGAGTCATATTTGAATAATTGGTTGATGTGATATTGTTGCCTTGTTCCATATAGAATACAGTCATCTGTTTTAGATTTGCAGCTTATTAAGTTGGAGCGAATGACATGCTTCTTCATTTCCCCAATTTACCCCCCTTTGTACACTCTATGTTCTTCACAGAATTTCCAGTATGTCCTATCCTTGGATGTAAGGCTTTCCTAAGGCATTTGAACCCCGCCCCCCACAAATGAGTCTATATGTTTTGAAGGAATCCTGTTTCACATTTGGGACTAAAATTTGTTGTTGATTATAGTATCTGTGTGTGTTATCTTTTTTATCTATATCCTGAGAAAAGTACGACGTTAACCAGTGAAATGAACTATACAAGTCTCTTCCCGTGATATGACCTGAGACACTGAAATATGAGTAGAAAGAATGGTGGATTGTAGTCTGGTTTTGTCAAGGACATTATTGTAGATTGATTGGAAGGGATGTTAATGCATGGTTGCACCTTTTTTTGAATGGTCTCTCAGTTGAGGACATTGTTGGCTGTGGTTAGTCTCTGGCATTCTCTGTTAGATTTGTGAGGATAATCATTTGGCATTGTGAAGGTAACTTGGATGAATTAATTAGTGAATATGTATAGTCTGGAGCCTCAAGAAAATAATTGCAACGAATGGAAAAACAAATTGCTGGTATAAACGGTGTTTCAGTTGCTTTATATATTAAATTTGCTAATTGTAAATCCTGTTACCTTTTGTTGAGTTCAAAATAATCTCGTATGCATATTTTAAAATTTAAGTGTTTTTTGACTCGGTCAAAACTTTGCAAAAGGCTGAATCGGAACACTACAACAGGTCCTGGTTAAAGTTTCTGAGTTGATGTGCCTACTTCTTTGCAGGGAACTATGGGGAAAGCATCTATGGGGGAAAGTTTCCAGGTGAGACCTCTTTTTGTATTCCCACCTTTATTTTGGAATTTGCCTCATATCTTATGACTGCTTGATGTTCGTCTCATGTACTGAATGACTGCCCTACTTTTTTCTTAGAGGACTAGAATATAATGGATAGTAAATCAAAACACAAATAACAGTGTGTGTATTCCTTTTTAGCAAAAAATCGTTTATCTTGAAAGAAAATGGGTTTTCCTTTTGTATTGCCTGTGAAGGTTGAGGCAGACTTTGATCTAATTCTATGCTGCTTGGGAGCTTCAATCCATTGGTATTGGACATTGTTCCTCTCAGATAATGGTAGGGGACATGAAGGCTATGTTGCCTGTGCTTTTGTCGATATTGTTTTTGGTTTTATACTTCATAGTAGTTTGAGAATTTGAAATTTAATTTGCTGTTTGCTTTTTTCCCTAGTGATTTAAGCCTTGTTTTGATTGTTCTGTATGGTTCATTTTGTTCAGAACAATCCCAGGGAAATCTATTATAACTTTACTGCAGAACTGAGGTAATTGGTTATCAGATCAGAACTGTAGCTGTATGGTAGAATTTCTGATTAGTCATGATTGCCTAGAAAAATTGTCACTAGGGCAAAATTGCAGATTGGCAAAGTTTAGCAGTTCCTTTTGTGAAAAAAATGGCCTGCTTGTAATTTTATGGGTAATAATACTTGCGTTATCTGTATATAATCATTTTATGTTCGCAGTTATATTGATACCTGACTATTCTCTAGGTGTAGGTGATCTTACAGAAATATCTTTTGGAAAGATTCAGTAATGGATCTTTCTTATCAATTTCTACATACAAAACCTGACAAACAATTATAGTTTTGGAATAATTGCTAGTGAGAGGGCATACTTTACAATTTAAAATTGTCTTGTTGGTTTTAGTTTTGTAAATCATGGTATAGTGCACTTGCTCAAGTGCAATTAGTTGTTTGCCCATTGCTTAATGAAATGGGTGTAGCATCACCTTTTTGGAGGTGCAATTTTGCAGGGCCTATAGATTTATCTCTTTGATGTGATAGCTTGAACTAATAAATCAACGGAGAAGGGTCACAAATGCCCACGGATTATCGCAAAAGGCCTAAATACCCTTCATCCACCTATTTTGCTAAAAATACCCCTTTGGTTACATTTTGGGCTCATTTATTTCTTTTGACCATTGATCAACACTGAATTCTGAAAACATTTATTTAAATTCCACATGTCAGTTTATTATCGGTGCGATTTTGAACTCTTTTCAAAAAAATTTATAAAAAAATGACCTCTAGAGGTCAATTTGCATGATCCCGGTTTTCGGCTCTAAAAAGCCCGGCCTCTTGATGTTGATCTTGTTAATAATAATAATAATAATAATAATTATAGTAGTTACTTTTTGTGAAACTGATCTTTGGGAGTCTCTGTGCATATTTCCAGGTTTTGGCACTGAAAAAGTCTACATCTTGAGGTTGATCTTGTTTAAAATAATTTTAAAAATGTTTTCCAGTTTTTTCACAAAAATAGATTGAAGAGTATAAACAAAAAAAAAAATCTGGTAAGTGCTCGGGTTGGGTAAATCGAAAAACCGGGTGAGTGGATTTATTTTAATGAACTTTTTTTAAATTCATCTTTGACCCTTAGTCAAAGGGCATAAGTATGGGAGCAGGTTTGAAAAAGGATCTTTATAACTACAGAGGTATTCTTGGCAAAACAGGTTGATGAAAGGGTGTATTGACCTTTTGCGATAGTCCATGCATATTTGGCCCTTCTCTGTTAAATCAATTGGTTGAAAGAAAAAAGACGGGCTTTGTAACAAGTGAAATTAATTTTTCAGATGAGTCGCCGAAGATAAAACATGATTCCCAAGGTCTACTATCTATGGCTATTGCTGATCGTGATGCACGTGGTTCTATATTTTCCATCACCTTTCAGGCTGATCATCATCTTGACAGGTTTGTTATAATTTCTCAAGAAAGTTTAGTGCCTCTTGTAGATGCTGATTGTAATTTCCTACTCTGCCGGAAGCTTTTGCTTTAACAGACCGCTGCATAATATTTTTCTTGACAGGAAATGTGTAGTCTTCGGCAAACTTGTTGATGGCCTTGAAGTTCTTAAGAAAATCGAGAGTGTGGGAAATGAAGAGGGAAAACCTGATGTAACTGTGAAGATAATCAATTGTGGCGAGTTACCTGATGGTGAGACTTCTGCAGTTCCATTGCTCTTGGAAGCTTGCTTTGAAATACTCCTTTACTGTTGTTTCTCCCTGTAGTTTTTGTTAATTGAAAAGTCCGCAAGTTATGAGGCTTTATTTAATTTTTCTTCTCCTTGGTGCAGATAAGAGAAAGCTAAATAAATTGAAAAACGGGAAGCACAAAAAATCTGCCAAAGAGAGAAAGAAAAAGAGGAGGAGATATTATACATCAGAATCAGAGAGCTCAACAGATAGTGATACTGAGTCTTCTGATTCTGAAAGTGATTCTGACTCGGATGTATCTTCTGATTCTGAAATTAGCTCATCAAGTGATGATAGACGGAGGAAGAGGAAGAGATCTAAAAGAGACAGGCATAGACGTTCCAAAAGAAAGGAGAAGCGACGTGAGAAAAAGCGCAAAAGACGTGACAAGAAATCTAAGCGCAAATCGAAAAGGTAGCTCTTCAGTTTTCTATCTTTTGCTCCATACATTGTTAAGTTGTGCAGTTTTAGATGCCATATGTTCAATAATGGGGGTAACAATTGGAATATTTCCTTTTATCTCTGACCAATAATTTCATTCCATCTCTTCTTAATGCGGGAATTTAAGAGACTGACTGTCTTTTCATTCCAATATTCTTTACCAGGGCATCAGACAGTCCTTCAGAAAGTGAGAGTGAACGTGATGGTTTAGACGAAGATGGTGTAAGACGGGCTTCCGGAGGAAAGCACAAAAGTATGGAAAAGAAAACAGGTACTTCAGAGAATCTTGTATTTGCTGGTCTCTAGCCCTCAGCTCCTTCGATCATTTCTGGTTTCAAGAGTCAATTCCAAGTCTCTATATGTGCATCAGATTTTACTCTTTCCGATGCATTAAAACTCTATTAATTTGTGAGTTGTAAAAGTTGGCATACGTTTGTATCTCTTGCATTTCCAACAAATGATGGTTCCGTCCAGTATAATTGCAGCAATAGGCCATGCATAGTGGTGAGAATGTTGTTAATTACTGTAGAATTTTTTGTGTAGGTATACAATAAAAACAATATTTTTCCAACTGATTCTTAAGATTTATCTGTAGTATCAAAAATGCTCACAAGCAATCAAGTCTAAGGTTGCATCAAATAACAAACCTAACTGCATGATTCCCCCAAAATCACTGTATTTTCAATAGTTAGTTTTATTTGACTCTTTTCCAAGTCAACGTTCTGTGTTGGGCATGTGCAGCAGGATTCTTTGAGTTTCTTTCGTATCAGGCAAGGTTCTCAGCCTATCATTACTGAACAATTCTAAGAGCCTGTTTGGATTGGCTTTAAAGTCGGTCAAACCCACTTTTAAGTCACTTTTTAGTTTTTGGAAGTGTTTGGCATGTTAAAAATAACTTAAAATAAGTTAAGAAACCATAAGTAGGTCTCAAGAATTTTTCGACTTAATTTAATTTGAACAATTAAGTCGATCCAAACGGGTTTTAATTCTGGAGGTGGGCAGACTGCAGTTGATCTTTTATTGATTGACACTGTTGTTCAAGCTTCTTTATGCACCAATAATTACGCAACTCACCAGCAAATTCTATTTCACCGTTTTGTGATTTTTCATGAAAATTAGATAAATTCTTGAGCTATCCATTTACCTCTCTTCTGTTTTTGGGTGTATTTTGTTATCACTAGTTGCTGTCAAGTATTGATCCTTTTTTCTTTAAATTTTTCTAAGATTTTTGAAGTTCTATAAGTTCGTTTCTGGTTTCATAAAGTTCTTTCTATGATGGCACTACATCTGATTCTTCATCTATATTTAAGAGGTTTTCTTGTACACTTTCTAGTTGATGGGATTATGTTTTGAAAGTCTCTAAGCTCTTGCATTTACAGTATGCATGTAACATTTAATCTGTACTGGTCATATTGCAACCTTATGGTTAACTGGTTTATGGACATTTTGCAGAAGGAAATCATTCTCCTTCGCTTGAGGAGGGAGAAGCAGTTTCTCTTCATCACAAGAAAGAGGCAACTGACATTTTTGAAGGAGAGGAGGTAGAATTTCCCAAGGAGAACGGAGAGCGTCAAAGCAATAATACCAAAATGGAAATTAGATCTGATAAACCTGTTGATAGGCAGCCTGATGTGGTGGATGATCACCCTGGCAAATCTAGGTTTACTCTTCATTTCTCATTGCTACTCGGTTATTCTTTTTGCTTATGGATTCTTTCAGAATCAGAATTTTATTAGAAGTCATTGAGCAGGAGCAGAAGTATTAGTCCCAAAAGGACAATGAGTAGGAGTATGAGCATTAGTCCTCGGAGGAGTTTAAGCAGAAGTCGAAGTGTTAGCCCAAAGCGCAGTGTGAGCAGGAGCCCAAGTGTGAGATCCAGACATAGTGTAAGCAGAAGTCCAAGTCGCAGTGGAAGTCCTCATCGCGTCTCACAGAGAAGGAGCAGCAGCATTGTTAAGAGTCGTAGTGGTAGTCCCGCAAGAAGCATTAGTAGAAGCCCAGTGAGAGGCAAGAGGGGAGGAAGTGTCAGTGTGAGTCCTCCAGCAAGAGCTCATTCACGCCGAAGGAGTAGCAGAAGTCCCTCAGCATCTCCTAGAAGGCAACTTACCCCAAGTCCACACAGAGCCTCATCAAGGAAGTCGGTGAAATCTAATAGTCGAACACCAGTTAAATCTTATAGAAGGAGTCCAAGTGGAAGCCCTGTTAGGTCTTCTCGAAGGAGCCCAAGCAAAAGTCCTGTTAGGTCTTCTCGGAGGAGTGCAAGCAGAAGTTCAGGTAGGGTTCCTTCAAGGCTTAGGCCCGCTGGAAGGAGCCCTAGCAGAAGCCCTGTCAAGTCTTCTCGACGGAGTGTAAGCCGAAGTTCAGGTAGGGTTCCTTCTAGGCGAAGCCCAAGCCGAAGTCCAGGTAGGGCTCCTAGCAGGAACAATCGACGCAGCTATTCAAGAAGTCCTGTTAGTGCAGGTCGTAGGGCAAGATCTCCGGTGTATGATCGTGCGAGGAGCTCTTCAAGAAGTGCTTCAGTGGATGGATCTCCCAAACGCATTAGGAGGGGAAGGGGCTTTAGTGAGCGTTACTCCTATGTTCGTAGATACAGGAGTCGGTCTCCTGACCGGTCCCCTGCTAGGCCATACCGTTATGGTGAGCGTGACAGGTGAACATCACAAACCTTTCTAATTGGTACAGGAAATTAAAATATATATCTTCTTTCATTAATTTTCTTCTTCTGGAAGATATTCGAGATACAGGAGATCACCTAGGCGTTATAGGAGTCCACCTAGAGGAAGAACACCGCCCAGGTTTGTTATTTCTGCTACATGCTACTTTTGTAAGATTTTTCTATGACAGGGAGCTAATCTGTCACTGCCAAAATGCAGATACAGAGGCAGAAGAAGCCGAAGCCGCAGTGTCTCACGTAGTCCAGTGCGTTACCGTGGTCGCCGTTATAGTCGAAGCCCTGTACAAAGTCGCTCTCCTGTGGACAGATATCGCAGGTCACCATCAGCTGAACGCCGTAAATCACCTTCTCGGAGCAGAAGCCGATCAGAGTCGAAATCATCTCGGGGCTCACGATCACCAAAGCAAGTCAGCAGAGGCAAGTCAGTATCATCCTCGGCGAGTCCCCCTGGGAAGGCAGGTCTGGTTTCCTATGGAGATGGATCTCCTGAATCGGGATAAGGAGTACATGTAGTTGCTGAGTAGTGCAACTGGACATACGTATTTGAGTTTTCACCATTATGCGACTATGGCTTGGCCAAATGGATAGTCTTTTCCTATGTAGTGGATTCTGGACGGCATTTTGGATACTTAAAACTTGTGTGCTTGGTGTTGTGTGCGTGTGATTTATGATGCGTTTGAATAATTTTTTATGCTTGGCTATTAGAATTGGCATATGGAGTAATGTTCAGACTATTTGCTTACGAATTATTGGAATTGCATCATCACGCCACATGTTATTTAGGATTTCTTGTATGGAGAAATTGGGGTTCTTCATGTCAGTGAAGGACTATTTTGGACTAGTCATTTGTTGGTTTTGGTTGATCTTGACAACTTCCATGGCTTGAATTTGCAGCGGCAGAGCTCTTGTTTTGTGGCCCATTGATATTCTTCGTCCTTCTCTCTGTTTCTTCTAGGTATATTTTGAAATAATTCCTTTGTGTACTGTTTAATCTGTGGGGATGATAGTTTATGATGCCACCGCCTAGCCATTCTGATATGAAAATCTAAATTTTTATGTTGCAAAGGTACTTTTTGCATTCTGCTTTGGGTGGGGGAAGTCAGTTTTGGGTTTTCCATTTTTTAAAAAATTGACGGTATTTGGTTTGACTTTGGTTTTTATATTCTAAATAACTGAAGGAATGATCGAATTGGTAAATTATATATGTATTTTATGATTGTATATACATAGTTAGGCCAGCAAAAGGTCAATTTAGTTCCAGCTGCAAAAATATGACTCAGGTAATTGTTCTGAATATGCCAAGGTTCAAACTGATTTTTAGCTCCCATGATGTAATTGACATTCAATGCTCTCTCTATTTATTTACATCTACTTAACCGTCCTGATGACATGATTCGATCAAAGTTTCAATATATTTTGTTTTTCGTTTAGATATCTGTAATATTATTATTTTATGGGGTAATCCTTTTGAACTTCTTTTATTGAAACAGTTTATCATTAGTTATCAAATCATGTATTTTATCTTTCTTTGTACATGTTTTTTAGAGCAAGTCCTCTTATTTTGGCTTTCCAAAAGAATATGACTACATCTGTGTACTAGTTTCACTGATGGAAATATGCTAGCCAGTTAGTACATCCTAATAATACATACAGAAACTATCAGAAAATAAAAGAAACCTATGAATGGAAAAAGATTGAGAACACAATAAGAAGATACAAAAGGACAACTTGTTTATATTTTAGAATTCAATTGCTAATAATCGAATCTAAGGTAAAACACATAATTTTCATTCGATAACTTGTGACTTTTCTGTATAAATAGAGGGATAGAGAAAAACGAGTAGAATGCAACCATTCAACTAAGATCAGGCTTTCATAAACTATAAATTGATATACATTTTTCAGTACTTATTACAATATAGAGTATTCAACTGCAGTATTTTGGATTTTTCAAGTACATCCACCATAACCAAACCCTAATTTCTCACCAGCAACATCATATACAATTTCCATTGTCTGCTGTTGTGTATTCCCAAAAATCCCAATACTATCATCATCTACATTTCCAGCGAAAGCCAAGCAAACCTGAGATGCACCGTTTACGATGAAAATACCATTTGATACTATGTCCATCTTCGTATTCCCATTGAAGTTGAAGCTGATTTTTGGAATACTAATGGTAGTGTAATTGCTTAAATCATAACAAGTATCAAGCAAAGATAGATCTGGTGCTCTGGGATACTTGCTCATGAACTCCCGGAAAGTTGCTCGAAGATTAGAATAAGCCGTAGAAGGTAACCGGGTAATCACAGTACCGGAATCAATGATGGTTCCGGCGTTCTTAAACACCATTGGACTGATCGCTAACGATTTTCCACCTACAGAAATACCTAAAACATCAATGAAGTAAAACGATGTTCCTTGTGATGAAGCGAATGGTGTGAACTGGAGGTTCGATTTAGCTCCATTTTTGCCGAAACTTAAATGACCATTAGATCCTCTTCTGGTAGGAAGACAGTAAGAGAAGTATTTCCCGAATTTCGCAGATGTTTGTGATACAATAGAAAGAGGATCACGGCCTAAACCGATTAATCCGGCGGTTTTCCCGAATAATCCTTTGTTATCTTGCCCACAACCGAACATAAATCCATCAAACACATCTGATGCTGATAAAGTTAGCCTATCCTTCGCGAAAAACCCAATAGAGAACGATGAATCACCATACTGGATACCGTAAACGCAGGTAGATGAAGAACAAACAGGACTATTACCGGTAGCTGATTTAAGCCCAGAACAAGCTGTGGAACTGCAGGAAATGTTGGAATAAGTTGAAGAAGACGATGGGTTGAAAATTGGTTGTTGTTGAGGAAAACATGTTTTGAAACAGGGTTCGCATTGAGTCCATGTAAGGTCACTGCCGGTATCGAAGATGAGTGTGAGATCCTTCTTCGGAGTTCCGATTCCGACGGTGACAATGTAGTTTCCGGTGCTGAGAGCGATGCCTGGTTGCGCCGGGAGAGTGGTTTTCGAGTCTTTTGCTCTGTACTTTTTGGAGGTTTTTTCGGTCTTTCGGAAGAGGTTGAAGTTTTGGGCTGCGATTCGGGTTTGGATTGAATCCACTCGGGCCTGATCATGGGCCAACATTTCTGTTAAAGTTGGGCCTTTTTCACCCTTTTTGTTGAGTTGAGAACATGGTCCATGTTTGTTGATGACCTCCAATGATGCCCCTCCTCTTTTACCTAAAAAAAAATGATAAATATAAAACAATTCAATCAAAATTAAAATTAATGTAATAATAGTATGACACGTTATTATAATCATAAAATGTTATAGTGATGTTATGTCATGTAAATTGAAAAGATCGGAGTATCTTTTATGTGTGTTTGTGTTAGCAGCGGTGGAGCTAATAACCTGCATGCAGGTTCGGCTGAACTCAATAGATTTTGCTTAAACATTATTATTGTATCAATAAGTTTATTGAATATGTACAAATATTAAATTTAAAGCATATTTAAAATTGTTATTATAAAATTTAAAAAAAAGACTAAAGTTGAAATCAGTTATACGTGTCCGTGCGGAGGAGAAGTTGAAAAATATTTTCCAATATAATAAGTTGGAATTATTGTACATAAAACAAGTTTACATACACCGCAAATATAAGCAAGTGACTAGTAGAATATCATTCTTTAAAATTAAAATCTAAGAGAGATAGTTATAGTTGTTAAATTGCATTATATATATATATATATATATATATATATATATATATATATATATATATATATATATATATCAACAAGACCAACATGAAGTCTTTCTTTTAAAAATAAATAATTAAAAGTTGGTCAAATAAAAGTCAGGAAACATATGGAATAATTTTCTCTCAATTTTTTTATTTATAAAAATGACGATAACAATAATATACCTAGTAAAATTTCATAGATAGAATTTTAAAAAAATAAAGTGTATTTCTCATACTCCTACCTCGCAGAGATAAAGAAATTATTTTCCAAATTAATAAAATAAAGACAAAGACTATGATTTTCAACTCTCATCATTTGGTTCCTAATTTTCTTAATTGAAAAGTTAGGCAGAAATTTAATACTTTGATTGATAGCAACTAAAATCATTAATATATACTGATTGCATTTTGACTTCTTGTTAGGTTGTATTGTGAATGAATCTTCACCAAATTTTGGATAAACTTTTGTTTATTTTAATCTTCACCATTAGTGAGTTATCTCTATTCTCTTTTTTTTTTTTGAAAAAAAACAACTTGTCCCCCTATAATTGTTTAACTTCTCAGAAACTTTCATGACAAGGTGGAGCTCCAAATAATTGAGAAAGTGAGACAAGAAATAAAATAAAATAACAAATATAGTGAATATGAAAAACATCAATAATTGCAAAGTAACATGATTAATCAAGATCCTTTTAATATAAGTAGGACTATAATTTAAAACTTATCAATCATTTTGTAACTAACTATTTGATTCATGTGAATTCATATATAGGTGAGTTTGTAGAGTAATTAATTCTTTTGAATTTTTAGAATGTCTCCATCAATAATCTATATTGGAAAAACTTTGGTCCCCAGCATAAATGTAATTGTTTATGGTAAATTAATTTCAATTCGAATATATTAGTAGATGGATTATTGCTTTATTTTTAACCCCACAACATTTGAAAAGAAAATATCATCCATTCGTTGACCACAACCCCACACCCATGCAACCCCATTTTTCAACCCCCCCCCAAAATAAAATAAAATAGACAATTAAAAAGGAAAATTACAAAAATAAAGTAGTTGATGAGAGGTAATATTACATTCATTTTATTTTAGACATAAAGCTTGACTAATCGTAAAATTTAAGAATTAAAAAAGCTTTTTTAAACACATAATTAAAGAATACTTTTTAAATTTAATTTTGTGAGCTTTATCGTATTATGATTGTAGTTTCATAATTATGAGAACGTGCCGTAACATTTTTACTAAAACACTAAATAAAAAAGAATGCCACAGAAAATGAAACGAAAGGATGAAAAAATTTCCCCTCCCCTTCTTCCCTTATCTAAGCTTAGGCCACCACACCACTCTACACCAAAGAAAAAATCAAAGTAGATGAATATTTAAAATGAATCTAAGCTTAGGCCACCACACCACACTACACCAAAGAAAAAAATCCAAATAGATGAATATTTAAAATGAAAATGGTGATATAGCAATGTATAAAACATTAATATACACATATTAGTTAGTTTAGCCAAAACTAAATACATATTGTTTTGAGGATATAAAAGGGAGACTTAATTAATTTACCTTTGCTAGAAGGCTTGCAAGAAGAAGAAGGAAGAATAGAGGTAAGTTGGATAGTGTGGAAATTGGATTCAATTGTTTTTCTTCCTTCCAAAGCATTGCTTTTCTCCAAAGAGAATGAAAGCAAAATGAGAAGAAAAGAAGAAGAGAACAAAACACTTCTAGTGGCCATTGGTGAAACAAATAATAGTATTTGGATATTTGACAAAAAGCCCTTTCATCCTATGCTTATTATATAGAGAAGTTTCTTCTTTTTGGACTTTCCACTTAGACAACTCTATTTTCTTTTCTTTACTTTTCTCTATTATAAAATACTAATATTTTGGGGGGGGGGGGGGGGTTGTAGGTGGTGAGGTGGTAGCCGGCGCAAGGGACAAAGGGAGAGTATTAGTTTCGATTTCAAAATCACAATCTTCAACATAGTATTATAACAGATTTGAATTTTTAGAGTGCGTGTAGAGGTGGTAGCCGCCGCAAGGGGCAAAGGGAGAGTATTAGTTTCGATTTCAAAATCACAATCTTCAACATAGTGTCATAACAGGTTTGAATTTCTAGGGTGCGTGTAAAGGTGGAGAGTTAGGTGGTGGGGGTGGTAGCCGCAGGGGCAAAAGGAGAGTATTAGATTTAATTCAGAAACTCCATCTATTATAATACTATGTTGAAGATTGTAATTGTGATCGTCTCATATAAAAATTTAAATTATTTGAAAAAATATACTTTTATTATTAATTTAATTGTATTCTACAAAAATTCATTAAATATAAATAAATATTTATTTGTAAATCCAACAACTATGACAACTACTTATTCAATGGCAAATTCAGAACACATAAGCTTTAAATTGTGATTGAGCCTTTTACGGTGGGTTTATTTCTATTATTAAGGAAATTATTATATTGTGAAATTGGTAAATTTAGGTAATTTTGCATATAATAAGACGTCAAGGATCTTAAATGGAGTGAGAATGAAAGGCAACGCTACCATTCCCTTCAAGTATTAAAGTTATCACTTTATCCTTCTCAATTGATACCATTTTTTCTAATTCCTCTAAAAAAAGGTCATTTATTATGGTTAGAAATAATTTCACTTTAAAATTTATTTTTCATTTTTAATGAAATAATTTATAATCATAAAAATATATAATAATTATTTTAAACCACAAGTTTAATTTTTTTTATTTTTTTTTTCTTAAATATCACCCATGTTAAACGATGTCATGGAAATTGAGAAGGAGAGAGCATCTAATTTGAGATAATTATCTCATGGATTGATTTATTTAAATATATGTATATATTATTTTAGCTAGTTCCCTTGTGTGGATATATATATATATATATATATATATATATATATATATATATATATATGAAGTAAATAAAAGGCATAATACATATATTGAACCCTAAACTTGACTTTAAATTTTAACTTTGACCTCTAACTTTCATTATGCACAAACAGATACTTTAACTATCTAACTTTTAAATAAATAAACACATAAGTCCTACATGACAAAATACACATAGGACACCTCGTTGGACAAAAAATATTATATATGATGACATGTAGGACATGTGTGTCTATTTGTTCAACTTTATATAAGTTCAAGTGTCTATTTGTGCACACCCAAAATTGAAGAGTACAAATATAATTCAAAGCCAAGTTAAAGGGAATATTTATGTATTATGCCTAAATAAAATAATCCTAAGAGTGAGGAAAAAAATAGTACTGAAGTTTCCTTGATAGACATAATCTAAACTCTTTTCTTAGCGTGTTTGATTTTTAAAAAAATGTAAAAAAGTTTTAAATACATAACTTATTATTTTATCATATTTTTAAAAATTTTCTATCATTTGAAAAAATAACAATAAAAAAACTCTATTTTTGGTACATCATTTTTATGCGATTTATCAGTTCTAATATATCATTTTACGCGATTCATCGATTGAATGCATCACTTCACGCGATATTTCGAGACATACACGATGTATCAGAATTTCGGGGGATGTATATGAAATCGAGATGAGATGTATCAGGACATCGAGAGATGTATCAGAAATAGGGACGCGATTTACGAGGACGCTTTGAGATATTGTATCCAGATTCCACCAAATTTAATGAATTTTTGTAATTTGAAAAGAAAAAGGAATAGGATGTAATCAGTTCATAAAACTAGGAGAAGCTGTGTAAAATTCCCCGAGAAAAGTTTAAACATTTTCCAGTTTATGCTTAACGTCCTTCCGGAGGGCCGTGCCAATTTTAATACATAAATACAACTTGAATTTCAGTTGACATCTATGTATACATCCTACATGAAAATGTGTGTAAAACACAATCGAATTGATTCGTATTATATTGTATAAAATATCTGTCTATATATTTAACTTAAAACAAATTTAGGTGTCTAGTTATGCACACTCAAAAATATCAATTGAAATCACGACATAAATTATTAAATTTCCGCAAAAACTACTTGCTAATGACACCATAAATGTCTTTAAGAATTCCTTTAATTGATATGAGAATTTAATGAAAAAGAGTTCTAAAGAATCCATCAATTATATAATTATCATAATTAACAGTTGGCAAATTGAATATGAGTCTTGGACAAAATGTGAAAGCTTTTCCAAGGAGTCACCATTCACCAAGTCATATATCCACCAACCAATAATACATCACTTTGCTTCATGTTTTGCTCTTTCTTACACATTTTTTCTTCATCTTTTCTTTCTTTCTTTATTCAGTATCCAACGTTTTTATTAAAGTTCGATAAATTTAAATTTACGTTACATAAAATCTATTTGGAAAAGACATTTTCTATCAAGGTTTTTAAATATTATTAGCAAGGTGTTATTAGAAGGTTAGTACTTAAGAGCACAAATTGATATTATACTTATATGTTTTATATTATATTTTCTAGTTTTTTCTTTTCAAATTACAAAGACTTTTAAGGAAAAATAAAATAAAACACATAAAAACTAAGAAGTCGAAGTGTTTGCAACAAATTAATATATCGAAGTTCGTACTAAGGTTTGTAAATAAATTAATCATTTTGATGACGCTTGCTCTTTGGAACTAAACTCCATGAGTGCATTATCAAATATTGTTTTTGATATCCAAAAACCTCAAATCCATTAAGCTATTTCCACTAAAAATTTAATATCACACTGACTTCTTTAAAATATTAACTTTATAAATATTTTATTTTATTCTCGTACAGTGGTGCTTTTAAATAATTATAAAATATAGCAAAATCATATAATTTTATACTCTCTTCGTTTAGTTAAAAAAGAATTATCTAATTTGACTTGAAATGAAATTTGAGACGATAAAAATAGACTGAACCATCTTGTGGTCTTAAATTAAACTTATGTCAAATGTATCAAATGCACTTCAATCTTTTGGTCTTACACATGTCATATGAAAAATTGAAATTAAAACGTTATGAAAAAAAGAAAAGAGGTCATTTTTTTAACTAAATTAAATTCATGTTAAATGTACCAAAACACACTTTAATCATTTAATCTTACAAATACTATGTGGAAAGTTAAAATTAAAATATTACGAAGAAATAATATTTTTTTTTAAAACGAAGGGAGTAATATATACCGCCGGTCACTCCTTGACCTCATCCATTTGTTGTTACCGAAGTTCGTTGACGTTTTAGTTGGCCACTAGAAAATTGATGTTGCTTTATCGAAGTTTATAATACATACAATATTTTACATTTTATGTATAGCTCAGTTAGTTATCTACATGAATTTTTATCTTATTAGTGAAGGTTCGATTATCCGTAATTCCCTCCCCGTTCCCTTCAACTACATACACACATCTAAATCCAATTTTTGCTTTAAAAACACATTACTAATATATACAAGGCACTAGACATACGATCAATTAACTTTTGCTTTCAGTGTATTTCGTTACACTTCAAAAAAATCCATATATTTTAGAAAAATTAAATGCTAATAGCATTACCTTTTTTGTCTCATATTGGTTAAATATTTTTTTACATGCAAATTAAAAGATCATAAATAAGAAAATAATGTTACTAATTCACCCTTTAAAAAACTTCTTTGAAATTTTTACAAACAAATCTGAACACTTTAAAAAAAATTAAAGGGTAATATAGAATATTTTTTTGATTTAATAAAATGATTAACTCATATGAAAACTTTTACTTCTAAATATTTCCTATGTTTGATGAGAATATATTGAAAGAGGTCGCACTATTCTTTTTAGTTTTTTGATGTATACATTGGTTGACTTTTTACATTACGTTGACTTAATTGTTCAACTAAATTTACTTACAATATTTCTCATGATTGAAAAAAAAGATGAAATTTAAATGAAAAAAGAGATAGTAAGAAAATAAGAAAGATAAATGTGTAACATAGTGATTTTATCTGTTTCAATTTGTGTAAATTATAGGACCCTCACATTGTTTAGAAATATAAATAATATAAAAATATTAAGTCCAAAAAATTAATATTGCCCTCGTACAGTTCAAATAAATAATTGACAATTTCATTATAGTTTGAGAGATTCCTAAACCTTATCCCTAGTAACCATCAACTATTTGGAATCATTCTTAAAGAATTTAAATTCCAACACTATAGAATTTATATATTTTAGTATGTGAAGATATTGGAAACAAGTATTAATTAGTGAAAGACTTGAATTTCTCCATTATTTATAACATTAATAATAGTATTAACGAGTATCATCTTAATTATAAACTTTGTTTCTTTAATTTGTTGTCCTTTTATATGGTGAAAAGACGTATTATTGGTTAAAAAGTTGCCCTATAAACTACAAAATAACCGTAGTTTTTATTAGCTTTTACCAATTTTTGCCGATATAACTAGATAATCATGGTAATCAGTCTATACATACAAATATACATATTATATATATTTATCATACATTTATTATATACACCGACGATACACTACAAGTGGTTGTAGTTAGATAGCGCAAAATGAACTCACATTTAAAAATCCTTCAATTGAATGGTTTTGTGTTATACTCCCTCAGTCCAACAATATAAATATAGAAAAATTAATGAAATGCACGTCTTATGTTTTCCATATTTTTAATATCCTCTTCTATTTCAAAAAATTTCTTATTCCTCTCCTAATGTATTCAATATATTCGAGCAATATATGTATCTGAGCTACATATTATGTATTTATCCGATTTATTTTATAGTGTATTCGAGCTAGTATTTAATATATCCGAGATACATATTATGTATCCGAACTAGTTTTTAATGTATCCGAACTACATATTATGTATCCGATTTGTGTTATAATGTGTCCGAGATAGCCTTTAATGTATTCAGCAGATACAAATTTTAAAGATTATTGTAAATAGAAAAAAGAATAGGGACAAAATGTAATTTACTCTTTATAGTATGAAAGTAATGTATATTATACAAATAATTATATATTTAGTGTAATTGAATGAGTAAATATGAAAAAAGTAATGTATACAAATATTACATCTCTATCTCGTAGAGATACGGTAATTTTTCACGCGTTGGTTTAGTAGGGACCAAGACATAAACAAATGGAAGCTGTCGACTTACAACGTCAATTCAAACTATGTAGTAATTTATCATGCGAAAAAATATTTTTGTTGTTATGTACCCAACTATACATGTTTAATTTAAAATTATAAATTTATATCTTATTATTTTTCAAAAAATATGATTCGAGATTTAAAAATTCTACATGTAAATATTTAATTAATAAAGAAAAAGACCAGAAATTTTACATTTTGTAAAAGAAAAAGAGGCATGCTTGATGTAAATATGTTACTTGTAACATGTGAACTACTTATATTAATTAAGAATAAATTATTACTACTATAGTGGATTAGTGAATTTATTAGTGGGAAAATGGTATATAATAATAAATTATTAATTTAAATTAAATATTATAAATATATTTTGATTTAATTGTATCTTATAATAAACTATAATTATTTTCGCCACTCTTCTTGGTGGAATCTCGCTCGCCATTTTCTTTTGGTGGCAGTCTCGCCTCTCTCGCTTTTTATACAAACACAAATGTATAAAATGTGTTTGTGTTTGTATAAAGCGAGAGGAAATTGTATAAATACATATTTTTTTGTTCCACTCTCTCCTCTCTTCCAGATCCCGCTCGCCACTCTCCCTAATCTCGTTCGCCACCCTCGCCTCTCTCGTTTATACAAACAGGATCGAAATGTATAAATTGCGTTAATGTTTGTATAAGGCGAGAGAAAATTATATATATACATGCAAATAGATATATTTTCGTCCTATAGACTTATAGTTATACAATAAAAATAATCCCATGCCCAGTTTCTTTTGTCTTTCTCTCTTTCTCGTTTTATATAATTCGATTCAATTGTGTATTTACTGCCCAAGTCTCTTTTGCATTTCTCTCTTTCTCATTTTATATAAATTAAAACTGTATATAATCGTCCTATACACTTATGATTATACAATACAAATATTTCCCTACCCAAGTCTCTTTTGCCTTTCTCTCCTTCTTGTTTTATACAATTCACTTTATATAATTTCTCTCTTTATTGATATATACAATTTATTTTATACAATTCACTTCAGTTATATATGTATAGCGAATAATACATATATATGTTTGCTATTGAGTGCAATTATGCTAATTTTGCAATAGCATATAAATATGAATTTTGTATTTGTTATATGTGAAAGTTTCCCTTTATTAAATTATGTATATTCAAAAATTTAAATATTTATCATAATGAACGTTAAGAATTGAGATATGTAATTTTTTAATATGGCATTTAGCATATTGTGATATCTTAGTTATGACTTACGATTTGCTCATTTGAAAAAGATTGTATAAGAATTGATAAAATTTTGATAAATCTTATAACCTATAGCAATTTCATATTTATGAGAAATAATACAACATATAATTATTTCCAAACAAAATTTTAATCTTAAATCAATATCATATAAATTATTTAAAATCATGATTTTATATAGCAGGTTGAAACGGTCTCTAATATGAAATGTTAAATCTTGAACATTAACTCTTTTCCTTTTGTTCATTTCCCTTTTATCTTTTTAGAAAATATTATTTTTATTAGTTGGAAAAATGACAATATAAATAGGCCCTACTTAAAATATGCAATTTATCCTAATTGCTAAATATAATATTATATTGGTTGGTCTATAGTGGAAGTTGTGTAGATAAAAAGTTGTTTGTAGCCAACTAATGTTTGAAATTCTGCACTAACGATTTGTTAATATTCTAAAATCCATCATTTTCCTTTTCTTAATTATCATGCTTAATGGACTAGTTTTTTTATTTTTAATTTTAATTTGCCAATAGTGAGTAGTGACCAATTATTGTGTTGATCAAATTTCTGTCTGGTTAGTGGTTAAGAAGCAAATTTAGTGTTGTCAAAAAGTAAAAAATTAATGAAATTGACTTAACCCAAAAAAAGAAAGATTAAGAAGTGTAGGCTTGTAGCACTATGGGTTGGTGGAACTTTTAACTAGATTAATTTATGGTCTACTACAAAATTTCTTCTACTTATATGATCAATTTATACGGAAATTTTGTATATTATAACGTATGAAATCGGTAAAATAAGCAAGTGATTTGTGTAAAGTTGTTTTTTTTATATTCAAATTATCAATCACGCGAATTTTTTATGTTAAAATATAGGAAATCATAATATAGAATATACACGAGATATTTTATTGTATCGTTCTTTTATTCAGGGCCGGCTCGAGGCTCTCAAGTCACAGGCTTAAAAATTTTGGGGAGGATCAATCATTTTATCGGATATTTGATAGTAGTATTGAATTTGTTTTATTAATTCAACGAAAAAGGGTCAAAAATAATCTTAAACTACAAGAAAAGGTTTAAAAATATTCCTCATCCATCTTTTGGTATAAAAATACTCTTTTACTCATCTTTTTGGTCTACAGTATTGGATTAGATCAAAAAGATATGTAGAAGGATAAATTTAGATCAAAAAATAGATGAAGGATATTTTAAAATCTTTTTTTGTAGTTCTGAAGTATTTTTATCCCTTTTCCCTTAATTAAATATATGTTGAATTGTTGAGGCATACAAAAGGAAAACGCTCCAAACATAATAATTAATTCAGGATTCAAGTTGAATGAGGTAAGTATAGATGGAAGCGGAATTAAAATGTCGAAAATATTTTAACCAATTAAATATAAGAAGATTTTTATATCTTTTAATAATATTTTTTTCTATTTAAAGCACGTTCCAAAATCGAGATGGAACTATCATATTATAGATTTCAAATTTGACAAAATTCAATAATTTTGAAGAATTTTTTATAGTTACTTTAAGAAATCTATATAATATGTCTCTTTCCCACATTGACTGGTTACCTTTCTAAAAATATTCATATTAAATTACTTGATTACTTACTAAATTAAAATAAATTTAGTTTAAAAATTTCAAGTCATCTTTATGCTTAATGTTCCTCTAATTTCTCTTTTGAAGCTTAAATAACATTAATGTCTCTGGAATTTATCTTTTCAAATAATTATTATTGGTATTTTATTTATTTCTCAAGATAAACATAATATTATATATAAAAAGAATCTTTCCGAATAATTCATTATATACTTAAGTGTTCATTTGTACTCTTATTTACTTATACCTTTGACACATCGTATGTAATATGTTATCATAAATTTTATTAATATTCATCAATATGAATAAAGAGTAAATTAGTCAAAATTAATCATTTATAACTTTTTATGTACATAAAAAATGATATTTTTTATGAGACATAAAAAAAGATATTTTTTATGAGACATAAAAAATATAAATAACTTATTTTATTTTAAAAATAATTTAAAAACTCAAAGTTCTACCTAACAGAAACAAGTACTTAAAGATGGAAATAGAAAGAGTTCATTAGCCGCAACTTAAGCAGCACATTTAGGTTTATTGGGACTAGAGAAACGTACACATTTAAAATTATAGTTATATGTCATATAAAAATTAAAATGCTGATTTTTTATATTTCATATTAATTGTTTTTTTAAGGCAACACATATTTATTTATTAAGAAAAGTATTAAAGGATATAACTTAAATTAGAAAAAATCCTTCTAAGTTAGAAATTTGGCCAGAATGTTATTTAACCTATGTCATTTTATTTTATTTTTAATATTTTACCTTTTTAACATTAATATATTATAATTAAAAATGAAAAAAAGTTAGTTTATTTTAAAATAAGAAAGACATTATAGATTTTTAATTTTTATCTAAATTTTGATCAAATTTTCTGGTCATGCAACATTATTATACTTTATTTATTTTGAACGAATTGAATTGTTTAGGTGATTCACACCCTTTAGAAAAAAAAGATTAAACTATAAATAAAACATAATTTTTCATTTTTGGTCTCTTATTGATTATTGTCAAATTTATAATTAAAATAATTATTAATTATAATATAATTTCAATACTAGCCAATAAAGGATAAAATTGAAAGAATATTCCAAAAATAATCTTAAAGATTGAACAATTAAGTTAATTTGAAAAATAAAAATGTCAATAGTTCAATTAATTTGAAATTGAGGGAGTATTATTTTTTGTGAAATCATAGATGCAATTTTGTAATTAGTGCAATTTATCTCCTAGAAAATATTAAATTATCATTATAGAAAAAGATAAATATGTAAAAGTTACAAATATTCATCTTGAACTTTAAACAATTCAATTATTTTAAATAAGGAAAAAGACCTCAAAGTTCACTTAATAATATATATAGAAAAACTGTCGTTAATTATTTGTCCAATTCACTTATCCCTTTTTATTTGTCCATTTTGACAAATTAAAAAATAATTTTTTTTAAATCTATTATATCCTCAATAAGTTAGAATTCCTTAAAAATCTTAAATTTTGAACTCATTCAATTCATAATCGATTGGAATAAAATAGTAAACTTACTATGTCAATCATTATTTCTTAATAAGTATATCTATTAAAAATAAACAAATAATTAGGGGCAAAATAATACTACCTTCGTCCCATTTTATATGTCACTTTTCAGATTTCAAAAGTCAAATAAGTCTATCTTTGACTGAAATTTTTAATAGATCTTATAAACATTTTAAATTATTAATTATTTGATTCATAGTACTTTTTACGTAATTTACAAATAACATAAATTTATTTCAAAAAAATTGAAGATTCTATATATAAATTTTTGATTAAATTTAAATTATTTTAATTATTAAAATATAAAATGTGTAATATAAATTGACACATAGAAGTCCTAAATAAGAAGTTTGTTAATGGCTAGACTTTCAAAGTCAAAGGTGGATTAAAAAAAAAAAAAACTCATCTAGTTGGATTGCTAACAAACAAGTGCACCTCCTTACCTTTAAATTAAACTAGTATTGGCACACCTACCCACTAGCTAGTCTCTGTCTCTAGAAAGAAAAAATGATGGAGGTTAGTGTTTATTTTTTGTTTTCAATTAGTTGGTTAGATTATGTTTTATTTTTAAAATTTTAAAATAAAAATAAATATGTTTAATATTGTAAATAGTATGCAGATAATCTTTGTTATATTTTTTTTGGTGTTCTTGCAATTCAAAAATTAGAATATTTTTATCTTTTATATCAATGGATATACATGTATTATAATTTTATTTATTGATTTGATATTTATTAAATATCTGATCGACGGATAAGATTGTGTCACATGTCCCTATTTAGTCTTCCGTAAGAGTCAATGTTATATATACTCTAGTTTTTAGACTGCAGAAACATCAAAATTCCGAAAGTATAATAAAAAATATCTATATACCATTACGATAGTTTAGAGATAAATTTGAAAATTTTTCCTTTTAAATTGAATAATTTTGTTAAAAGAGTTGTGTCTGACCATAAATACAAATTGAAGTCATTTTAAACATTTTATAAATAATTTAGAGAAAAAAAATATTTTTATAATTTCTTATGGTCAAACGCCCTCCTTAAATTGCCAAAATTGTAAGGAAATGGGGAATTCAACGACATTCCTTCCTATTGTATTTTTTTAAAAAATAAAAATTATAAAGGGTAAAGAAAGAGGGACTACAAGATGGGAATATAGGTAAGGACATGATATAATATTTGAAATTTTGATTTGAAAAATTTAATATTTACTTTTTAAAAGTATTATAACAGTATCATACCAAATTTTTGATATTTTAAAAGTTTAATTTTACTATTTTATGTTATGATATAATTTGTTCAACTTCGATTTGTTAATACTTATATAATATGAAATTATAAACGTTTTAAAAGATATCTCAATTTTATTATATTGACACTTTGCACATATAGATTATTTATTCAAATGAAAGTACAAATAATTTTCTTGATTAATCAATTACATTAGAAATATATATTAATCAGGATAGAATAATCAAAGCTTCAATGTCTAAATATTTATTTTTATACTATTTTTGATGATATATTTGTTAGTATTGCAATAATATATAAAAAATTATATGTGCAACTATATAATAAGCACGATATTCAATATCCTCTTATAAATATTCAATACTACATCAAATATAAAAAAAATCAAAATATATGTGAAGAATCATACAAAAAAATCATAGTATTGAATATTTGAATTCATAATATCAAAATTTCAATTTAATATCTGTTGTATTATACTTATATGATATATCTAAATATAAATAATTAAATTAATTAACTAAGCTATTAAAATTTTTAATTTTGAATAACTTAATTTTTTGAATCATTAAAATTTTAGATTTCAAATTACTCAATTTTCTGGATCATGGAAAAAGTTAAGGAACAAAGCGGCGCCTCTGAGTTGGTCCTGCGTGTGTAGTACTCACTCTCATTATCATCAAAGGATGTCACACTGTGAAACTACCAATCATTGACGAAACGACGTGTAGTTTAGGAGTGTCGATTGATATTGATTTTATTATTGAAAATTAAGTTTATATATTATTAATATATTTTATTAATTTTTATGTGATTTTATTTCTTTAATACTTTGTAATTATAATTAAGAAGAAAATTATTGAAAATATTCTTAAATTCGACGTAAATTATAAGTTTCATCTTTAAATAATTAATAACCTTAAAAAATACTCTTTAATTGACACTACAAGAAAACTGTAAATTATATAGAAATTTTCTTGGAAATTTATATGAAAATTTGTATGAAAATAAGTTTTTTTTGCGAATTTTTATACTCATCTTTATGTAATTTACAGCTCTTTTGTAGTGTGATTAACTGAATTTAAATACACTCTCGATTTTATAAAATAAATAAAATATATTCGTATTTCAATACTTTTCTAGATTTTTTATTAAAAATATCATGTTCTTCAAAGAGTTTGAGATCACTTGCTATGTAATATCACAAATCAGAGGTATACCAAAATTTAATAAGTCAGATAGATAGAAATTTTATTACCGTCAATAATTAAAGAATGAATTTAATAATTTATGTCAAATCAAGAGATATTTTCAATACCTGTAATTGCTATTAATAGATGACAATTGACAAATTGATTCAGTTGCTGATTAGAATGATTTAGGAATCTTCCTTCATTAGCTTCTTGTTATTAATTGTCCCTTCTATTAATTGATCTATGTCCTGCGTAAATTGCGTTACAAATTTTTATACATACTCAATAGTTTGTTTCGAATATTAGTTATGTGCACTTAAATTTTATTTTACGTAGCGATTGATTAGTGTAAGAAAAAATCACTTTATTTAGAAATTCACATGAATAATGTTATGAGAAAATATATGCTATTATTTTATGCAGAATAGAAAATAAGATTGTTAGTATATGTATAATTACTACGTGAATAATTAATATATGCATAACTAATTCCTAAATTACTAATATTTGTATCACTCTAACCAGATATAACAATCCCTAAATACATGACATTGGTCGTTCATTTTTACTTGAATATTTCTAACTTATTGCTTGTTTGACATTGCTGCTAAAAATTGCTTATTTCTAAAAACTTTTTTTTAAAGTTTTTCAGAAAAATGCTTGTTATAAAATTAATTTGTGATTGACTAATATTTTTCAAAAGGTGCTTTTGAGAGTCGAGCTATGAAAAATGAAAATTATCATGTACTTTTAAAATTAAAATTAAAATTATTTTATAAAGAGAACCTAATTTGAATATTCATTATAAAAATAATAATTTAATTTGACTTTTATTAAATTAAAATGTCCGTACATATTCAAATTTTAAATCAATACTATACCCCTTTTTTGGAGGATTTAAATCTTTAATTGTTATTTTTTTTTTAATTTTGCAGAATATTGTTATTGCCTTTTCTTTTTGCTTTCTAATTCTGCAAAATAATATGTAAAATAATACATAAAATATAAAATAAGCAATAATAATTCGTAAGGAATTTATCAATTGATGAGAATATACTTTCTGTTAGTAACAAATTAGTGGCTTTAGTTAGTTACAAGTCACAAGATATTAGTTATAAGTTGTTAGTTACAAGTTGTTACTTTCCAATAGTTAGTTAGAAGTTAGTTTTGATATTCATCAATGTTATATATACTCATATTGTATTCATTATAATTCAACACATAATCAATACAAAATACTCTTCTTCTTCCCTTAATCTGCTCTCATGTTAAAGCTGCAAGCTTAAGCTTTCAAGCTCACGTAGGAGATCATCAATGGAGTTGAATTGATGGTGATAATCTCTTCATGGTATCAGAGCATTGGTGTCTAATTGGTCCTGTTTCGAAGTCGAACTGTGAGCCATTTTTGTTGTTGTTATCAACTAATTTGATTGACTGATTCAGAGTTGTATTGTGATTTTTTTTGGTTTTGGTTTCTTCTTCTTTCTTTCTGATCGAGGAAACACATTCATAGCTGGAATTTAGTAAGTTCTAGACTGGTTTTTTTGTGTTAGATCTATCACAGATATTCAAATACAATGACTGGCACTCAAGTTGGAGATGTTGCTTCTAGTTCAACCACATCTCGTTTGGATTTTTCCAGTCCCTTTTATCTGCATCCTTCAGAGAATGCAGGATCATCATTGTTACCTGGAGTTTTCGATGGTACTGGCTACAGATCTTGGAGAAGAGCAGTCCTCAGAGCACTTTCAGTTAAGAGTAAAACAGGCTTTATTAATGGAACAATCGTGAAGCCTACATCTAGTGATCCTAACTTCATGCAGTGGGAAAGATGTGATGATATGGTCACATCTTGGATCTTGAATTCTTTGTCTCCAGAGTTGCGAGATAGCCTGCAATATGTGAATAATGCTGGGGAGTTATGGGTAGAATTAGAAGAAAGGTATGATCAAACAAATGGATGCAAATTGTACCAGTTACAAAAGGAGATAAATGAACTCGTTCAAGGTACTCTAGACATTACTAAGTACTACACAACAATGAAAAAGCTGTGGGAGGAGATGAGCACAGTTGACATTAATTCTCAATGCACATGTGTGTGTTCTTGTGGAGGTAAATCAAAGCTGCAAAAGACTGAGCAAGACAGAAGATTGATATATTTTTTGATGGGGTTAAATGAAATGTACACTACTGTTAGAGGTAGTATTCTCATGATGAACACTCTTCCTAGTATGGCTCAAGCTTTTGCTATACTGTGCCAAGAAGAAAAGCAAAGAGAAGTAAAGCCTCATAATCATACAGCCTTGGATTCTACTTCTCTCAATGCTTATGGACAGTACAATAACAATGCAAGTTACAAAGGATTCAGAACAGATTATAGTTCATCTAAAGGGGCTGGATCCAGTTCTAGTAACAGTATGTCTAGAGGGAATTCAAGTGTCAACAGGTCTATTTTAGTATGTGACTATTGCAAGAAATCAGGACACACGAGAGATAGATGTTATAAACTCCATGGATATCCATCCAATCCAAAGTTTCAAAAAGGAAAAAGAACAAGTACTGCAGCAAATGTGTGTGCTTCTGATATGAGTGAACAACAATCTGAGGAAGAGCCTCAAATGGGAAATAAAATGCCAATAAGCCTATCCAAAGATCAGTATGAACAATTACTCAACATATTGGGAAATAAACAAGCTGGAAATGGAGGTTTCAATTCTGATGATTCAAACAACATGATGAATGGGGCTGTGAATTTGGGAGGTATACTTGCTTGTTATTCCTCTATAAAAGATATAGGTGATCTTTCTTGTGAATGTGTTAAGCTAACTGCTGGCTCTTGGATAATAGATTCAGGAGCATCACATCATATGACTTATGATAGATCCACTCTCACAAATATTAGAACACTTCCATATCCTTTCTTAATATCACTTCCAAATGGTTACAAGGTTAAAGTGACTCAAGTTGGTGATGCTTGTTTAAATCCAGTGTTAACTCTAAGCAAAGTGCTATTTGTACCCAGCTTCAAGTTTAATCTCATTTCTGTTCATTGTTTAGCAATACAACTTAATGGAGTCATCAGTTTTGATAAATCTTCTTGTTTATTGCAGGGCCCTTCTCTGAAGAGCCCTCTGGAGCTTGGTAAGGCCAAGAATGGCCTATATTTCTTGTGTCAAAAGTGTCACAATTGCTGCAAGTCTGCTGAAGAAAAGCCATCTCACTCTAAATGTCATCTTGTCTCAGAGTTTCACAATGTATCTTCTGTAAGACAATCTCAAATTTCTACTGAAAATAAAGCAGCTTGTAAGACTGTGTCTTCTTCTCATTCTAACAATAAGTGTTTTTCATTTGCTGATGTCTCTAGTCACACACACAATGATAATGAACTTCTATGGCATGCTAGATTAGGACATGTACCTTTTGTAAAGATGAGAAATATAACATCCATACCTGTAAACTTTTCTCCTAAACAACCTTTTACATGTAACATATGCCCTATGGCTAGGCAAACTAGGATGCCATTTCCAGAAAGTACATCTATCACTACCAAAATTTTTGAACTACTACATGTTGATTTATGGGGACCATATCATATTCCTACTCATGATGGTTACCACTATTTTCTCACCATGGTTGATGACTACAGTAGGTCCACTTGGACACAACTACTAAGATGCAAAAGTAATGCCCTTCAAACCATTAAAGCCTTTGTGTCCCTCATAGAAAACCAGTTTCAAACCAAGTTGAAAGCCATAAGATCAGACAATGGCTTAGAATTTACCTTATCTGAAGCTGAACATTTCTTTCAAACCAAAGGAATTATACACCAAAAGACATGTCCATATACACCCCAACAAAATGGGGTGGTAGAGAGGAAACATAAATACTTACTTGAAACAGCAAGAGCACTATTGTTTCAATCAAAGTTGCCTTTAAGATACTGGGGAGAGTGTGTTTTAACTGCCACATACATAATAAACAGACTACCAACTAAACTCCTTCAAAACAAATCTCCATATGAGATATTATACCTTAAGCAGCCTACCTATTCTCATCTAAAGAGTTTTGGTTGTCTTTGTTTTCCAACTGTTTTAAAAACTCACAAGGATAAATTTAAACCAAGAGCCATTCCTCATATTTTTGTTGGTTATCCATTCAATACAAAAGGATACAAAGTTTTAAATCTAGCTACAAAGAAAGTTTATATATCCAGAGATGTTGTTTTTCATGAAAAAATGTTTCCTTTTGTTCATGTTCCTGATAATGACTCTAGCTTCAGTTCTGTATTAAAGATGCTTACTCATTCTGCTAATATACCTTGTATGCCTGGAAATACAAACATATTTGCTACTGATGAAATGCTGGACAATCTAACACCACATGAAGTCACTGAAAGTCAAGTAACCAATACCACTAACATACATGAAACAACATCTGTTGATTCTACAACACAAGAGCCTAGAAGAACTTCCAGAACAATAAATACTCCTAGTTATCTAAAGGATTATACATATACTCTACCTAAACTACATTCCCTCAATACTTTTGTCTCTCACAATAACCATGTATGCTTCACTAGTCTTTGTTCTGATAGTCAGCAGCTAGTCACAGCTATTTCACATGAAAGTGAACCTAACACCTTTGAAGAGGCAATACTGCACCCTGCTTGGCAGCAAGCCATGACACATGAGTTTGAAGCTTTGCATGCTAATGATACTTGGGAAATGGTCATGTTACCTGATGGAAAAAGGGCTATTGGATGCAAATGGGTATACAAGATAAAACATAAGGCTGATGGAAGTGTAGAAAGGTTCAAGGCAAGGCTGGTAGTAAAAGGGTATACACAACAAGCTGGAGTAGATTACACAGAGACATTTTCACCTGTAGTAAAGATGACTACTGTTAGAACACTGATCTCATTGGCTGTTAAGAAAGGCTGGAGCTTGTATCAACTAGATGTGAATAATGCATTTTTGCATGGTGATTTACATGAGGAAGTTTACATGACACCTCCACAAGGTCTTACAACAAGATGTGATTACATGGTATGCAAGTTAAAGAAGTCTTTATATGGACTAAAGCAAGCAAGTAGGCAATGGTATGAGAAGCTAGCAGACAGTCTGTGTTCAAGGGGATATCAACATTCAGACAGTGACTATTCCTTGTTTTACAAGAAGAAGGGTAGTTCCTTGGTATTTGTTGCTATATACGTGGATGATATAATCATGACTGGGAATAATGTTGATGAGATCAATTCCTTAAAGTGTTTCCTGCATGACCAATTCAAAATAAAGGACTTGGGGAAACTACATTACTTCTTAGGCCTGGAGATATTGTACAGACATGATGGTGTTATTGTTTCTCAGAGGAAGTTCACCTCTGATCTTCTAAGAGATTTTGATATGTTGAGTTGCAAAACTACTTCATCACCACTTGATTCCACTGAAAAATTGAAGGCCACAGATGGTGAATTATTGACTGAACCTTCTCAATATAGGAAATTGATTGGCAAACTTAACTTCCTAACTAACACTAGAATGGACATATCCTATAGTGTACAACATTTGAGCCAGTTCATGCAATCACCCAGGGAACCACATTTGAAAGCAGCCTACCATGTACTTAGATACTTGAAACAAGATCCAACTATGGGTATCTTTATTTCAAACAAGGCTGATCTTACTGTGAGTGCATACTGCGACTCTGATTGGGCTGCTTGCCCTGAGTCAAGGAGATCTGTTAGTGGTTACTTAGTTCTTATGGGAGATAGTCCTATCAGCTGGAAATCCAAGAAGCAGGCAACAGTATCATTGTCATCTGCTGAAGCTGAATACAGGGCAATAAGACAGGTTGTGGGAGAGCTAGTATGGTTTGAGAGGTTGCTAAGTGAGTTGAATGTGCAGTGTTCTCTGCCAATACATGTTCATTGTGACAGCCAAGCAGCAGTTCACATTGCCAAGAACCCAGTTTTTCATGAAAGAACAAAACATATTGAGATCGATTGCCATTTTGTAAGGACTAAGCTTCATCAAGGGTTGATCACACTTCATCATATATCCACAGATTCACAATTGGCTGACATCCTCACCAAAGCCTTAACTGGAGTTAAACACAATTCTTTGTTACACAAGTTGTCTGTGTTTGCATCACCTCCAACTTGAGGGGGGGTGATGAGAATATACTTTCTGTTAGTAACAAATTAGTGGCTTTAGTTAGTTACAAGTCACAAGATATTAGTTATAAGTTGTTAGTTACAAGTTGTTACTTTCCAATAGTTAGTTAGAAGTTAGTTTTGGTATTCATCAATGTTATATATACTCATATTGTATTCATTATAATTCAACACATAATCAATACAAAATACTCTTCTTCTTCTCTTAATCTGCTCTCATGTTAAAGCTGCAAGCTTAAGCTTTCAAGCTCACGTAGGAGATCATCAATGGAGTTGAATTGATGGTGATAATCTCTTCATCAATAATATGTATATATGAAAAAAATATTTTAACCTCGGAAAATATAAAAAGTATAATTCTTAACTTCTCCAAATAACATAATTCTACTTCTGCTTTCATTTGAAAGCAATTTTACTGATTTTTCTAACGCTTAATTTTTTCTAAAATATTTTTGACCTCTCAGTAACGACAAACATGATTTTAATCTAGATCAATTATCATGTATTTCATAACTTAAAGTCTTTATAAACTCGTCAACGTTGGGGAATTACCTACTGCAGAGTTACTGATTGACTACTATTTTCTTCATTACAAAATAATAATAATAATAATAATAATAATAATAATAGTAATAATAATAATAATAATAATAATAATAATAAAAATAATAAAAATTGCGTATGGAAACTAACATCCAATTATCTATGGAATGTTAGTTATATTGCTTTACTTTCTTTTTGTTTGTCCTTTTTTTTTACCAATCAACGTCCATTTCAATGGATTAACGCGTTTTCTTGAGTGCACATTGCATCTTTCTTGCTTGCTAGGGGCGGTTTTCAATTTTAATTTACATCGTGTAAGATTCATTTAAACAGGAAATATACTATTGATAGTGGCGGAATCAAATAAAAGAAAGAAAGAAAGTCTAATTGAATCTTATTTAAAGAGGAAATACACTATTGTTATTTGTTAATGAAATCCTCTTCACACGAAGAAAGATTATGATATAATAATGAAAGTTGTTGAAATTTTTCAACATGATATTAGTCTGATGTCTTAAAAATATCTGATTAAGAATGAAAAGAATTTGATAGATCTCACCGGCCAAACTCATTATTATAGGGGCAATCAAGTTAGAAGCATTATGTTCATAATAAAATGGAAAAAATTGTACATTATTATTAATTGGCTGATTGGCCACTCTTAGCATAAACTTAAAGTGGCTTTTAATAAAGTGCTCTTACTCATTAATAAAAATACTAGAAAATTTTGTGATTACAACAACATTCTGGCAAAAAAATAAATATGAAATATCGAACTATATCATAATCCGAAAAATACAGCAACTCCCAAATTTGAACTTTTAAAAATCTGTTTGCCTATTTCTAATTAAGAATAATATAGTCTTAAAAATATTTTTAAAACACCCATTTTTAGTTAACGAACGTTTAAAAGTTAAAACTCAGCCACATATGACAAGAAATGAGATCAAAATCTACCAAAAACTTTAGGATAAAAGTGCAACAATAATGACATATTTAGATTAAATGTGTAATCTAAAGAGTATATGTACATAACCTTTCCCTTAATAATATTTCCAAAGTATTGTTGGGAATTAAACACACAACACACACAAATAATCTAGAGAAAAGAGAAACGGAACACAAACGGGACACACAAGAATTTAACGTGGTTCGGTTTCCCTACTCCACGACTGTAACAGGAGGATTTTATTTCACTTGTGCTACTCAAGAATTACAAATACAAGGATCATATTTATAAAAAAACCAAATGGTTAACCTAGGGTTTCAGTAATGGGTCGGGCCGGCTCACAAGCCTCCACAAAGCCCAACAATCTCCCACTTGGAGGCTTGAAGAATTTCAACTGTCATCCACTTAGAACACTTGTATGTCTAGTAATCTTTTTCAACTCTCTCCTGCTACAGCGGCCTTCTCATTAGTCAACTGAAAGGCCCGTTGAAGCTCCCCGAAGCTTCAACACATCAGTCACGGCTGAAACTGCCCTTGACTCGTCCTCGGTCCCTACCGGCTCCCACTTGAGACACGAACTGCCGGATCCTAGAACTCCCTGAGAACAAACACTCTCCATACTCAGCAAGAAATTTTCTGGAGACGTATCAACAGCTGGAATACTGGTTCTCTTGACCCACTGTCTTCTAGGAGCCTTGGCTGAAGCACGGCCGGTGCTCCCACTGCCACAAACGCCTCTGACTGGTCTTCCTGAACCTTTCCTTGCTCGTTCATCCTGAATCTGACCTGTGGCTCTGGGTTTCTTTCTTGCAAAGACAACCTTCTTCTGCCCACGAGATTCTGTGAACCGGACTTTGTTTTTCTTCTGAACTGGGACGGTCACTCCCTCAGACGGTAATCCGACAATATACAACGATCCTCTTTTTGTTCCACGAGCCATGACAAGATTGCCCCTCACGACCTTCCACTGCCCATTTCCGAACTTCACATGATGTCCCTGTTCATCCAACTGCCTAACAGAAATCAAACTTTTCGTCAAGCTTGGAACAACTCTGACATCCTTCAAGGTCCAGAAACCGACTGGCGTCTTCAGCACCATGTCACCCATGCCCGTAACATCAAGAGCTCTATCGTCTGCAAGCCTTACCTTTCCAAAGTCTCCAATAACCAGATTCTGCAGTGCTTCACTGCTGTGGGTAGCGTGAAAAGAAGCACCAGAATCCATGACCCAGGAATCCACATTGCTCTCCGCGCAACAGATAAACAAATCCTCGTCGGCGCTGTCTTTTGCAATGTTGACTTGTTTGTCTTTCTGGCATTGATTCCTGAAATGCCCCACCTCCTTGCAGTTCCAACATGTTACACCTGAGCCATCCCGAGCCTTCGACTGACTCATTCTTCGGTTCCTGCTCCCACTACCTCTGTTATTTCCTCTGCCTCTGACGACGTTTAGCATATCACCTGATGATTCTCCAGAACTCCTTCTTCTGACATCCTCGCCAAGAACGAGATCACGAATCTTCTCAAAGGTGAATCCATTAGGTCCCACTGAACTGGCAACTGCTGTAACCGTTCCGGACCAACTGTCAGGCAATGATGATAACAGTAGTAAAGCTTGAACTTCATCATCGAACTTAATGCCAACTGACAAAAGTCTGGCTAAGATCGAATTCAATGAGTTGATGTGCTCGGTAACTGAACTGCCTTCCTTCATCTTTGTGTTCACCAACTCTCTAATCAGAAAAATTTTGTTTGCTGCAGATGGCTTCTCGTACATGTTAGACAAGGCTTCCAAGATGCCTTTCGCTGTCTTCTCCTTAAGAAAACGAGAGTCGGATAACTGACATAGCTTTCCGATCCAAACCTGCCCACTCTGCATCAGACAATTTTCCTGGCTTGTCACCCAACACTACGTCCAAATCTTTCTGAACCAGCAAATCTTCAATCTGCATCTTCCACCAACTGAAATCTGTACCATCGAACTTCTCAATTCGGAACTTCCCATCTTCTGTCATCTCAAAGGACTAAATGAGATACTCGGTACAACTAATTTCAGATCTTGGTAATTTCGTCAGAAATATTGCACCACAAAAAAAATCGCACACACCTTCGGCAATTCCCTTAACGGCGTCTTGCACGGCTGTAGCTTGCGAACGGCGGCGGCACACTCCTTCCTGCACACAGTTCTTCACACAAGAACCCTAGGTGACAATTTCTCACAATTTGTATTACAGTGTTGTTGAAACCTCGCTTTGATACCAATTGTTGGGAATTAAACACACAACACACACAAATAATCTAGAGAAAAGAGAAACGGAACACAAACGGGACACACAAGAATTTAACGTGGTTCGGTTTCCCTACTCCACGACTGTAACAGGAGGATTTTATTTCACTTGTGCTACTCAAGAATTACAAATACAAGGATCATATTTATAAAAAAACCAAATGGTTAACCTAGGGTTTCAGTAATGGGTCGGGCCGGCTCACAAGCCTCCACAAAGCCCAACAAGTATATGTGCCACAAGTTTTAGATTTAAACTTAAATTAATCAACTTACAATAGGAACTATACTTAGTACAAATTTTAATTTAGTTAGACTCTAATATAAATATCAAATATCGAACAAAAAATAAAAAAAAAGTAAATTATAGTTGCTATAATTTTTTTTCTATACAATATTTCATGCATGATGCAGTGCACTATAAAATTCGTGCTGCTAGGACAGCTAGGCAGACAAAATAAAATGGTTATAGAGATTCTTCTAAACCTCATTTCCAATTAAAATGTTAGGAACTTCATTTTTCAACTAATATTATAGTTTACTTTTTCAAGATTTTGTCATTTGCTTCCAAAAAAAGTATAGTCATTGTCCACTTGGTTAGTAGAATACAAAAGCAAAGAGCCTTAATTTTTCCTAACAAGTTAGATACATATAATTCATATATAAATAATGTGCCATTCAATTATGCCAGCATGACAACTCTTACTTGTCATATTCCATTTCCATCCAAACAAAATAGTCTTCATTTTTTTTTTTTTGTGTAAAAATGTTTTGCCCTTCTAAAATTTTGTGAAAAAACTAGTAGTAAATAAGAGTGGCTTTAGTAAAGTATGTTGTTCATCTTATATTTCTAATAAAGATTTCTAAGATGTTTAGAATAAAACTTTGAAGAACTTGATAAATAACAATAAAGTTTTAAGAGTATTATTAAACTAGAAAATCTAAACTAGTAGAGAAAATAGTATCAGAAATAGATTAGAAATAATATAAAAATATTTTTTTCAAAGAAAGAAAATCGAGTCCACTAAATGTTTCAGTGTCCCCTTAAGAAAATTGTTCTCTTCAAGTACCCGAGGTTAATGGAATATATCCTCGATCAGGATAGAACGATCTTACTTATCGGTGTATCGGTACCTAAATCCACGGTATCAGCAAATCACTCAATGATAGTATAGTATACTTAAAATACTAGATTTAGTAGCAGAAGAAGAAGTCCAGAAAAATTTGTTCAACTAAAATGAGAGAAAATCTCTCAATTTATAAAAAACAAAGGATAACATGGGCGGAGGCAGTGTATAATGAGGGGTTCGTCCGAACCCCCTCAGCGAAATAATATTACTATTTATATATGGTTAAAATTATTTTTTCGGTATGTATTATAGATGTCGAACCCCCTCCCACTAGTTTGTATGTTTACTTCTCAGATTTTGAACCCCCTCACTAAATTTTTTTGGCTCTGCCACTGAAGAGTAGTGTGAAAAAATTCTTACTGTGCCTTGCCGGAAAGGTCAGAAACCTTTGGAAAAGTCACAGTATTTTGGAAATGTCACAATCTTTCATAAAAGTAACAATTTTTCATAAAAATCGTAACTCTTCATTTTTTATTGACACTTTTTAAAACCCAATAAAATATAGTTTATTTTTATTTTTTTTAATAGGCATGAAGAGTTAAAACAACGGTTAGAATGGAACCGAGGGAATATGAACTAGTTTACTGATTATTTGTAGAGATTTTTTGAAGTGACAATTACAGCCTAAAAAGTGTTACTGCCCTAATTTAGCGGGTTCAGTTACTAAGCAAAAACAAACGGGTCAAAATGAATTGAGCCCATACAGTTCTAATTGGGCTAAAAAATGGATCGAGATGATGTAGCTTAAATTGAAAAGGAAAACTTTCAAAAATAGCAAACATTAGGTATTTTATAGTTGTACTTTGCTTAATTATTAAATAATAACTAAGTGCTAGAGAAGGAGCAAGGAGGGAAGCGAACGAGATCTGGAAGAGAGAAGAGAGTGTATTTCTTACGAATTTTGGAGGAAAAATACAAATACAAACTGATTTGTAATCTAAATAAAACATATTAAGAGGAGTGAGGCGAGCGAAATCGAGAGAGGGAGGAGACAGATGAGTCATATTGAGAGAGGGAGGAGAGAGGATTGTATTTTGCATTTACTTTGCATTGTATTCTATATTTATTTCGTTTCAATTGTATTTTGAATTTATTTTACATTGTATTCTTTATTTATTTTGTATCAATTGTATTTGAAATACAACTAATACAATGATATTCATCCTCATTTGATAGGGAGGATGATTGCATATTGTATTCATATGAATACAAAACAATTGATAAAAAAATACAAAATAAAATTTTTCGAATACAATTACAATAAAAAATACAAAAGTCTCACATATATTTGATTACAATTGATACATAATATATAACATTTGAATGGATTCCTTCTTATTGGCTCGATAGAGAGAAATAGAGGGCGAGAGAGAGGAGAGGGCAAGAGAGAGAGAGGAGGGGGGAGAGAGAGAGGGGAGAGGGCAAGAAAGAGAGAGGGAGGAGAGAGACGAGGGAGAAAGGGGATGAGTACTGAGAGAGAAAGAGAGAGATGGTGAGAGAGGAAAGGGCAAGAGAGAGGGAGGAGAGGCAAAGGAGAGAGGGGAAGAGTTTTCTATAAAAACAAGGGAAAATGCACAAGTACCCCCTCAACCTATGCTCGAAATTTCAGAGACACACTTATACTATACTAAGGTCCTATTACCCCCCTGAACTTATTTTATAAGTAATTTTCTACCCCTTTTTAGTTTACGTGGCACTAGTTTGAAAAAAAAAGTCAACCATCGTTGGGCCCACAAGATAGTGCCACGTAGGCTAAAAAGGGGTAAAAAATTAATAATGAAATAAGTTCAGGGGGGTAAAAGGACCTTAATATAGTATAAGTGTGTCTCTGAGATTTCGGGCGTAGATTGAGGGGGTACTTGGGTATTATCCCTAAAAACAACATATTGCTCTTTTTTAAATATATTTCTAAACTATCCTACTTTTTCTTAATTAGTTGCTAATTTTGACTAGTTTCATAATTTTTCCAGTTGGAAACTAACTAAACTCTGACTGGTTGAAAATTAATATATTTTTTTTAAAATCTTACATCTTTCCATTCCTCAATAACTCTTATCTCTTTTTTTTCCTTTACATTTTTGCCCAAAAAAAAATTCTCTACTTTCTTATATTTTTTTTATATACAAATATATGTAGTAGTGAGATGCACATAAAATATTAGAGATCGTTTGTTAAGGTGTGTAAAAATAAAAAATATTTATGAAATAAGGCAAAAAATGACTATTGTCTTTCTTTCAAAAAAATACCTTTTTTGGTACATATAACTATTCCCTTTCTTTCGAAGACAAAATCTTTATGGTTACATAGACGAGTCTAACCAGTATCGGATCTAAGATTTTAAGGTTGTGGGTGTTCTGAAGTGAAACTGTAAAAAATATGTGTTAACAATGAGATTCGAACCTTGGTACAACAACACTAAAAGAGTCTTAAGTACCCATCCTAGAACCATTGGGTCAATTATATGATTTATTCATTGGGTACTCTATGTTAATTTTATACAAATAACTATCGATTTCTACATAGATATATATATTTCGTAACGAAGTTAATTGGTGCTCGAGCACCCAGCGGACACCATGTGGGTCCGCCCCTGAGTCTAACCAGTTATTACCGTCAACTATCAGTGATATTGGCCAAACCCAAATTACACACATTGAATACAACAAGATCAGTTGATCCACAGACTTCTTATTTCATTACTATCCGAAGAAATACTTCCGATAATTATCGAACTAAATAAAACGAAGGCAGTCTAGGACGCACTATTAATTACTCTATCTTCTCCATCTAATACACGAGTTCTCAATTTTCATATGTAATTACTGAACCTAAAACAAGACGATCTCTCTATCATACAATACCTACACAAGGCCCAACTCATCTTGGATGAATTGTTTGCTATTAGACGACCACTTACTCTTGCAGACCAAAAAAAGTATCTTTAAAGGGTTGAGGTCAGTGGCTTACTTTGTACACTTGTAACCCCACATAGTTGAGGCGTGTGAGAAATGTTTGGATGTAACGTAAGATAAAAAAATAAATAAAATTACAATAACATGGGTTCGAAGTGGTAATAGGACTGTAGTTTAGTTAAGGTGTGTCTTTGAAATTTCGATTATAGTCTCGAAAATTACTTGTGCCCTATAACAATTATTTTTCTTGCAAGTGTAAAGATGCATTTATTTTTCTTATTAATGGATAATTTTTCTTATAATTGAATAAATCACTTGCTAGTTTTGTCTTTAATTTTGAAGTTATATATGGTCACATGTAACAATTGATATTTGATATGTTAATGATAACATATTGATCATTTATTTAGTATTATTATCATTGTTGATATTGTGATAAACAATCATTTGGTAGTTTTTCATGTTACCTTTATGATTTGTTAACATTCACAAATATCAGTAGTTAATGTTAATTATTTTTCTTATAATTGGATAGGTCACACTTGTCTTTAATTTTGAAGGAGTAAATACATCAAATTTCCTTTGAGCTTGATAGTAAAATTTACTTTAGCACTTTAATTATACATGCGCTTATGTAACACCCCAAAAATTCTATGACCTAGACTAGAGTCTCACATCATGATTAATGATGATTCTAGACCTAAATAAGTGTAAGAAACTTGATTGAGAAGTATTAGAATTTAAATGTTAAAAAACGACCATGACGTCTGGTGAACTAGTAACCTAAACTAATGTGGTGCTAGTGGTGGTAGGATGGTCCAAAAAGGAGTTTCTAAGTGTTTAACCATGGAAATATGATGGAGATGGATATAGGTGCCTAAGAGGGGGCTTAAGTGATCAAGGCCAAGGGAGGAGTGCCAACCTCCAGGGGCAAGCCAAAGTCAAAGGCCAAGGCTGCCCCAAAAAAGGAGGCTACTGCCTCAACCTTCACGAGCATGACCACGGCTTGTGGTCATGACCACGAGCAAGTGGGGGGCTCCTGAAGATGCCTTGGCCATGGAGATAGGATGACATCTTGGACTAGCTACTATTCAAGGCACCACGAACCACTTCACGACTCGTGGTGCACTTGACGGAAGAGAGGCTTGGTTGCCTTAGGCATTTAGGGAAATGGAGAGTTTGGAGGGGTTACTTCCCAAAGCACCACGAGCCACTTGATGGTTCGTGGTGCATGTTCACGGGAATGGAGAGGTGATCGTGAAGACTACTTAGAATCTCCTAGGAGTGCACGTTTGGAAAGGCTACTTCCCTACACTTTATGATCACCAAAGCAAGCCGTTTAGCACTTCACGACTCATGAAGTGGGGCGTGAAGGCTGGACGGGATTTTAAGTTGTGGTCAAGTTGGACTTTGATTTTAAAAGTCCAACTTAGTGAGGGGTATTTTGGGTATTTTGGGGGTTGACTATATATTAATTTTAAGTCATTTATCATTCAATTCCCACATCAAAGCCTAAACACAAATTGAAACCCAATTACTCCCACTTCTCTCTACATTCTTTCTCCACCCAACCTCCATTGAAAAGACATTGAAGCTTGAAGAAGAAGACCAAATCCCCCTAGTTTTACTCAAATTCGTGGCTAATAATCTTTAAGGTATGATTCCTTTCACTCTTGCGATTCCTTTCCACAAGAGGTCTCTCCAAAAAAATGATTTTCAAAATACTAGGGTTTTTCTTTACACATTGGTCCTTTTTGAAAAAGGAAATTATGAATCAATTGTGATGAATTATGATCAATTAATGTTGTTTAAGTATATATTGATGGTTAATTGTTGATTTTCTATGAGTTCTCCTTGAACCCGTGTATTTCCCAACTTCTGAAAATCTTGTATTGAGTAAGGTGAATTGTTGAAGGGGATAAACATGTCAATGGGTTACTTTGATGTTAGTTATGATATTACTCAATGAATTTACCTTGTTTTATGTATTGGATATATTTTCTTTTGTGATTGAAGAATGAAGTCCCATGAAGGGCAAGAAGGTTTGAATGTTGGTTCTTTCTTGGACTTAGAGTATGAAAGATGAATTACTCAGATAGTAATGATGTTGTAGCTAATGTGTTGTTGTGGTGTTGATGACAATTTCCTCATCCTTAAACCTATACACTTGAATTGGCTATGAAGTATGTAGGTATATTATGGTATGATTATTATATGATTGAAAGGTAGTCTCACGATTATAATGAAGTGTTAAAGTGAAAGGTTTACTCACTTGCTAGTGTGTCGAAAGTGAAAGGATTATTCTCACTAATGATTACCCAAGAGCTATTATGATAAATAGTTTACATAAGGGTCTAGTAAAGGCTAATGTGAACTTATGTGATGACTAAAGATGGTTACTAAAGGGAATAAATGCTTAGCTCCGAAAAGGCATGAAAATGAGATGGGGATCTCACGTTTAGTAAGTCCGGCTCCCCACATGGGTTCCTCACGTTTAGTAAGTCCGGATTCCCAATATATGTGTTGTCTCATGAGATGGAAACCCCCACATTTAGCAAGTTAGGGTTTCTAGTAACAATCTCCTTGAACCTTAACTATGTGTCTACATAGGACTTTAGCTTAGTGGATCTATCTAGATAGCTATGTATGAAAGGTTACACCTTAGGCAAGTGTTAACCCTCTCTTTTCGGCGTGAGAGTTATACACCGAATGCTATGCAGCTCTCATGGTCTCATGTCGATTATTGCAACTTCTTTCCTTAATTCCTAAAAAAGAGTCTGTAAATAAGAAAATAGGCATTAAAAATAGTGTCAATATACGTTGTAGTTCTCTAACTTTTTATGGAGGTCCTCATAATTGTTTTTTAGATTCTTTTGTGTACTCTGAGGCTCCCGATACAAGGGCTAATTACAAAAGAAATCATGGAATTGGTGATTCCTAATAAGGGATTGTAATGCGAAAATAGGCGATATAAAAATGTTGCGAGTATAGGTGAAAAAATAGAAAAATTTGGATAATTCCTAAAAAAGTAAATGTGGAAATGGACATTAAAGAAATGGGATGAAAGCATACAGTGGTTCCTTATCTCATTATGGAAGTCCTAAAAAAAATTCAATTTTTTTATTGGGTGTTCCGAGGAGCCAAATCAATAGGCTAATACACACGAAAAATTGAGGAATTTAGGTAATTCCCAAAAAAGGCTTGTAAATACGGAGATGAGTGTTAAAAAAATAGTGTGAATATACGCGGTGGTTCGTAACTCATTAAGGAGTTTTCATAAATTTTGTTAAAAAAAGTCTTGTAAATACGAAAATAAGCATTACAAAATGGCGTGAGCATACCCGATGGTTCCCTACCTCATTATGGAGGTCTTCGTAGGGGTTTTTTCAAAAAACAAATTGGTTCTTCGAGGCGCCAAATCATGGGCTAATATAAATAAAAAATTGGGGAATATGAGTAATTCCTAAAAAAGGTTTGAAAATGTGGAAACAGAGGTTAAAAAAATGGTGTGAGAATACGCGGTTGTTTTCGAACTCATTAAGGAAGTTCTTATAAAGCTTTTCAAAAAAAAAAAATTGATTGCTTTGAGGCGCCAAATTCATGGGTTAATATACATGAAAAATTGGAGAATTTGGTTAATTCCTCAAAAAAGGCCTTGTAAATGTGGAAGTACTCATTAAAAAATGGTGTGAGTATAGGAGGTGGTTGCCCATTTCATTATAGCGGTCCTCATAAAGTTTTCTTTTCAAAAGAAACTTTGGATGCTGAAGTGTCACGACGCAACACACAAGGCTAGGCGAGCACCCACTCTAACACCTAAGTAGGAGAACCCTTATACCCAAAAGTTTAAACATGCGGAAAATTAACGAAATACATGTATATAGAGATCGAAATCTTTATAAACAAATATTTTTCAACGAACTAGTTAAGACTTGTAAAGTAATTAGTCTAACAGGTACAAGAGCTACTAAGAGTAAAACTTGGACAAAATAACAAAAGACACAGTTCCCACCAGGAAGAAAGAAGAATAGAAGCTGCTGAAGAATTTCTTCGTCTTCACCTAATGCAACATCATCAATCCTGCGTCTAGTCTATGTCAAAGACATAGCAAGAGTAGTATAAAAACAACTCACGTACTGGTAGGCATCATTGGTCAACTCAACGCCCACCTCATAATATAAGAAATAAATAGTAAGATCATGCATTAAACCACTCGCTTCTCCACCCTTGCCCTCTCCTAAACACCTTCAATTTACACCAATGCTCTAAATTTTAACCAGTTTACCAAGTACCAACACTTCCGATTTTATTAGATCATAGCCTAAACATGCTAACCCTGTCAAACATTCCCAAGTATTACCACCTTTATTCCTACCCGTCGATCGTGTCATACCCCTAAATTCTCATCAAATTGCCTAACCAAGCCATGTAGTTTCGTTACCTCAAGCTCTAACCTTAGCCCACTTTCTTTTGATACTTACCCAAACGAATACCCCTCACTATTCACCAGTTGCCTTGACCTTCCACAATTGCCTTACAAGTATACATTAGAGAACATATCCACATCACCACATATTCGCATGCATACACATAAATCCACCAACACCCACACATCAAGGATTTCACACACACACAATATTATATAACATGCTTCACAATACACATTTACCACAAGTAGTTGGTCCTTTCACGGAACCCAAACTCAAATAGTTAGCTTGTCAGAACGTGGCAATCCAATCCACTAGTTGCGTCGGAACGTGGCAACCGAATCCAAGTTAGATTGTTGGAACGTGGATATCTGATCCCTATTCACATATCACAACTCTGAATCACACAACAAGAGGTTATTCACGGTATACAATCATTCAATTGTCCTTAGTTACGGTTAGGACGATCAATAACACAACAGTCACATACATACATGCATTATAATGGAGCGATCACAAACATATATCACACGAACTTGAAATCACAACCATTCATTGCGAATTACTTCTTAATTCCTAACTTACAGTAGCCAAGCTCAGCCCTAGTTGTTTACTAGGATTCATCATTAGGTTTGACCTAATAACTAAAATTCATCAATTTTATGAATTCAATAGATTGAACATAGCGTACACCCATAATCTTGTTCCACCTTATCGATACTCTTGTTTTTGAAGCAATTATATTCCAGAAAGAAATTCAGGAAACATTGACAAGTCATTAAAATATGTACTTAAGCACTAACCCAATTATATTGAATTATAACAACTTCCCACGAAATTCACTCGGTACACAAAGGTCTACACATAATCCATACTATTGATTTCATACATTACATGGTAAGCCTACTTAATGCATAAGACCTAGACCACCTGGATGCCAAGCGGTTGTACGGGGTTTTTGACTTCGTTTTCAGATTTTTCGAATTCAAGTGAGTTTGGCCAAGAATTTGAAAGATTCCACCATCCCTATGCTAAAATATCCTTCTCCTTCCTTCCCCAGTTTAGTGCAAATTTTCTGAGGTTTTTAGGGTAATTTATATTTTTTCTGGATATTTTAGGAAGATGGAGAAAATGAGATTTCTTGTAATTACATTCTGTCTAGCCTATTCCGCTGTAGCGGCAACTTACCCCGCTACAGTGTTGCCGCGCCAACGGCGACTATCCTGCTGTAGCGGGACAGGGTTTAGATTTTTTGTGGATTTCTTCCTTTCTAAATAACGCCGTTTGGGTCGTTATATGAAGAGGCGCTAGATCTATGGGTTAATTCACACGAAAAATTAAGGAATTTGGGTCATTCCTTAATGGTGTGAGTATATGTGGTGGTTCCTAACTCATTACGGAGGTCCTCATAAAGTTTTTTATTATTTTTTGGGTGCTCTGTGGCGCTAGATCCATGGTTTAATACACATAAAAAATAGAGGAATTTGGGTAATTCTAAAAAAAAGTCTTGTATATGCAAAAATAGGCGTTAAAAAATGATGTGAATATACACGATGCTTCCCCAATTCATTAAATTGGTCCTCGTAAAGTTTTTTCCAAAAATAAATTGGGTGCTCTAAGGCACCAGATTCACGGGTAATACACACGAAAAATTGGAGAATTTAGGTTATTTCTAAAAAGGGCTTGCAAATGCGAAAATACGTGTTAAGAAATGGTGTGGTGTGACTATATGTTGTGGTTCCCCGACTCATTATGGAGGTCCTCATAAAAAAAATTTAAATTTTTTTTAGGTGTTCTGAGGTTCCATATCCAGCTCATTATAAAGGTTCTCATAATTATTATTTTTAATTTTATTTTGGGAGCTCTGAGACACTTTATCCATAGGATAATATGCACGAAAAATTGAAAAATTTGTTAATTTATAAAAAAAGGTCTTGTAAAAGCGGAAATAGGCGTTACAAAAATGGTGTGAAAATCGTCATGGTATTTGTTAAGAATTTTCAATTTAAAAATCCTTTCTCTGTCCTAATTCCCATGCGTTTTACCCCCATTTCAATCCTTTTCCCTTATATAAAACCTCAACAAGACCAAAAATAAAATATTCTTAGCCCATTTTCAAAAACTCTCAAGGACTTGATAATTGCGGCATTAAATCCCTTTTCACGCAATTTAGTTCTTATTTATTTTGATTAAATAAAAAATTTAAGATTAACTTGTTGATAATATTGTATTTAACTTGATGCTTGTTGTATGAAATCTTTAGGTCAGGTGTGCCTTTGGGCGATGCATTGCCACTGGAGGGGGGGGAGTCCGGGTGGGCATTTGGGTAAGGCTTGCTGAGGGTGGGGGGGAGGGGGGAGGGGTGGGACATTGGGCGAGGTATAAATATTTGATTAGAATGCATTCATACGTGCAACAAAATAATCATTTAATTAGAATGCTTTATTTGATTATTTTATTTTATTTCCGACATGGTGTTGCAAGCATTTCAAGGTCCATGATGTTTGTATTTTGTCATTAAGATCTTGGTTTTCCATTTTGTGTTGGTCTACTTCTCTTTGCCTGGGTTATTTTTTTTTTGTGATTTTGGGTTGGTCAAGTTCTAACTAATCCATGATTAAGAGTAGAGTTCTTGTTATAGATCGATTCAAACATATTCAGTTTCTTCGTCAAATGGTTGCTTTTTCTAATTGTTGACATGTTATTCAGAAGTGTATCATGATTAGTCCTGAGTTATTTTGTTTGTCTTAGTTTATTTTTAGTGGTTATGAACCGCTGTCAATGATCAGTATTCAATGTGGTGATATTCATTCGTTGTCATAAGTTAGTGTATGAACTCGAATCTGCAGTAACTTAAGCTTGATTTGTATGTTCATTTTGATTCACATATTTGTCTTGCTTTGATTTTCATGCCTCATATGTCAAATCTTGTAGTTTTCCTTTGTTAATGTCGACATCCTTTTGGTGCCCCCTATGTTAGTTACTATCTAACTTGTTCAAGTTAAATGATTGGGTAGTGAATTTGTGAAGTAACTCACCATAAAGTTGAAATTTGACTAAATGATTTTACAAACATCTCACATGATGCCTTCCCAGATTAGTGTAAGTTTGTAATTTTCAAATTAGTATATGTTTGCTTATGTTCTACTATATTGATTTAATCAAACATTGTTATACAGATTCTCTTTATCATCGTGCTTTTGGATATTAACTCTTGTTTTTCATTTTCTTTCTTTGATGCATGTGACTCCGAGTCCACCGAACATTTTCAATTTTTGTTTTGCCTCTTCTTCCTTTCACTTTAAGCTAAGGAGGCTCAAGTCTTGCCCATTTTCGAGTCGGAAACAGATGTACGAGAGGCTGAAAATTACTTGCAAGTGATCAAAAGTCCAAAAAATGGGTTGCATACACTATATATAGGGGGACGAAAAATGGGCTCAAAAGCCCTCAAAATATCCAGCCACGATTGTGATATAATTGGGCCAAAGCCCATCTCTTTTTTGGCAGCCTTAATGTTAGTTTTTCAGGACATGTGAAAAAGGTCGAAAGAAAATCAGCACATTAGGTCCAAATTAACCATATTCAAAATTCCCAAAAGATAGGTACTTTTGAAAAATAAATAACTAATCTTTGAAAAAATATCATGATTAAAAAAATGTGTTTTTCCTTAAAAAATTGTCTAAGTGTAAATGTTGTTTATTTCTTTAAGTAATTAAGGAGGCCTCGGGGAACGACAATATAAGGTTGTGTATGTGTGCAAACCACATCCCCCCTTCCCCTACTCTTTCCCCCTCCAACCCCTACCACCCTCCAACCCCATCAACCTCCTCGCTCCCCCAACCCCTTACCCCCTCCCGCTGCCCTACCCCTACCTCCCTCCTCCCCACCCCTACTTCTCCTCGGCCTCACCCCTACCCCCCTCTCCTGCCTCCATTCTCCCGCTACCCCCACCACCACCACCACACCTCTCCCCACATTCACATCCCACTCTTTCTCCCGCTAAACCCCCTCTTCCCACCCTCTTCCCTCCCTCCCCTCCCTTCCTCCCTCCACCCCCTTCATCCCTTCTCCCCTCTACCCCCTTCCTCTACCCCCTTCCTCCCTTCCGTCTTCTTCCCCTTATCCCCCGCCTACCCCGCCTTCTTTCAATCCTTCCCCGCCTACCCTGCCTCGAACCCCCTACCCTAATTTATCACTATAATCAAATAAGCTCTACTGCTAGAAAACTCGATAAGCTCATCATATTTATATAAAAGAACTAGTCGTAGAAACAAGCGTTGCACGTTTGTTTTCTAATTGACATTAATTAGAAAAGTTAATTCATACAAGTAAATATATCATAGTGGAGCGTACATATATTCATCGTTAAGTTCAAAGCTAAGTCCTTTTGTATGTAAGTTTGACTAAATTATAACTCTCTTAACAAAATATAACATGAAAATATTTTGTCAGATGTTGAAGGTTTGATATTTTTAAAGCTTCATGAATTTTTTTATTGTTATATAAGAGGAATTAATATATTTTAATTACTATACGTAAGTTTTAATAATTAAAAAATCATCTATCAAAAGATATGTAAAGAAAAATATTACAAAATGTCTTAGGTGGTGTAGCATTAAATCTAAAAAATATTACAAGTTCAAACAAAAAAGAAAGAAAAGTAATTAAATACATGACATATCCATAATAAAGGATATCACATTAAAATCTATAAACAAAAATATTGTCATAGTAATTGATTTACATTTTGTTAAGAGTCAACTTGCTATAGACAAAATGTTCCATATATATAAAAAAAATCAAAATCATTAAAAAAGTATATAAAAAATTAAATATTATATTCTAATACAATAAAATTCAATGTAACATTTGAACTAGTTCTTACTTTACATTATTTTTTATTTCATTTTTACTTGTGCATTAATTTTTGCACCTCTTCTGTAATAGTTAAGTACATGAATATTATAAACATTTGAGATTACATATAAAAAAAAAAAAATTACAAACATGCAATTTTAAAAAGATAAATAATTATCAAACAATGAAAAATACGTAACTATAAATGTTTAACAAAGACTTACTTTTTACGAATCTAGTTGTGAAAATACTATGCGGAATTTAGCATGCTTATCCTCAAAACAATTAGTTATAAATATAAATTGGGATTACCTTGATTATATTTATATCCTAAAGATAGAAGAAATGAATACTATAAAAATATAGAAATCAATTACGAAGTTATATTTAAACTCAAAAAGATGGAGATATGAAATAAAAATTCAAATACAACTTCATATTGGAGAATATTCATCTTGTAACTATAACAATTTACATATTTCTCAACCAAAAGAAGATGAATATGCATGAAATTTTAAAGAATACAAATAAATGAATCAATAATAATTCCTACCATTTCAGATGAAAATATGTAATTATATAGACTAACCTAATGTAGAGTGTAAAATGATCACAAATTCATATAAAAGAAGGAAATACAAATTATGTTGTGTGAGCGTCTTTGATATACCCTTCACTAACCCCCACTTATCTTACAAGTTAAAATTAAAAGTTATTAGACTCTTCATTATTCACATTTCAGATCTTGCATTAAGTCGAAGTACATGAATATATGATTGCATTAAGATCTTGGTTGATGCGCGAATCTAAATATAACTATAACTTAATTTTTAAGTAATTAAATATATATTAATGTTTAATCTATAGTAGGAGTAAGATAAGAGTAAAATGGTAATCTAACTTTGAAGTTAGAAACTTCTCATTTATAATAATATATATGATGTATGATAATACTTTCACCATATAGACAATTTTAATAGAAAAGGAAACAAAAGAACTACTACACTGAGAGTGTGTTTGGTATGAAGGAAAACATTATCCGGAAATTATTTTTCAATTTTCTCATTTTGGAAAATATTTTTCAAATCAACTCATTTTCTGCAAATTTAAGTAAAATGATTTCCCTTCAAAACTTAAGGAAAACATTTTTGAAAACTCTCTTCTCCCCCCCCCCCCCCCCCCCCAAAAAAAAAAAATTAAATTGTTTCAAAAATATTTCAACTTCAAAATTTTCCTTTTTAACCCTACCCGCGAACCCCCCTCCCCCCCCCCCCCCAACAAACACCCCAAAAAAAAATTTAATTTTTTTTTAAAAAAATATTTTAAACTTCAAAATTTCTTTTTTTCACCCATACCCTCTACCCCCTCCCCCACTCGTCCCTCTACCAGCCCCCTCCCCCATTACAAAAAAAAATTTAAGTTTATTTTAGAAAAATATTTTCAATTTCATTTTGTACCCCTATCCACAACCCCACTCACCCCCCACCCCCACCCCGCTACCCCTACCCCTCCAATAAAACATTATTTTAAAAAATATTTTCAACTTCAAATTTCATTTTTTTCACCCCATCCTCGATCCCCCCCTTCCCCCCCCCCCCCCCCAAGTTGTTTTAAGTTTGTTGTTAAAAAATAATGTCAACTTCAAATTTTCATTTTTTTCACCTCTACTCACCCCCTACAAGCCCCGACCCCCCAAAGAAATTTAAATTTGTTTTTTAAAAATATTTTCAACATCAATTTTTTTATTTTTTTTCATCCCTACCCTCAATCCCCCCTATCAGCCCCCCACCCCACCCACCCATAAAATATTTAATTTTGTTTTTAAAAAATAGTTTCAACTTCAAAAATTATTTTCTATTCTAGTAAACACTAAAAATCTTTTCCGGAAAAGATTTTCTATTCACCAACCAAACATGAAAAAGTAACTAAAACGTCTACTTTATATTCCAGAAAATTCCTACAAAATACACCATGAATATGTTTTTATAAAGAGGAAAAAAAAAGTGATGGCGGCTAATACAATAATTTCTCTACCAAAACTGTAACTGTTCGCAACAGAAGGAACCTAATACTGAAAATAGAATCTTAAGAAAACTCTGTTTCTTGTACTTGAAATATTAGAACAGTATTGTTAGTAACAACCTTACTAAGAAGAGATGTAATGTAGGCCCTCGCAATACCATATCCAATGACCTTCTTGTGCTTTGTTCACAGTATTTCTTTTTTTTCAATTTATATTAAAAGTGTATGATTAGATAAATAAACTAAGAGAATTTTTTTTTAGTTGAAATCATCTCGTAAAAGGGTAAATGAATGACTATTTTATTAATATAAGACATAAATTTGATTATGCTACTACTAACTCCAACATCATATTTATCATCATGAGTTGTTATTTATATCTACTTCTGGAAAATCAGATTCAAGTACATGAGATTGTGTGCTTCAAGACCACAAGTTTCAACATTAGCTTACCTGTGATTCAAATTGTCAATGAGCAGAATTTCTAGAATCATACTCACATTGCTATACTTGGATACAGGTTTGGTCATCTTCACTGAATTTTGGTACAAATCATTTACAGTGTCTGATTGACAATTTCTACTACAAGTGTTTAGGTTGCAAATCTTTCATTCACATTTGTTTTAAAAGTATTCATGCCACTACAGTATAACTTTACCTGAATAACCTTGAAACACAGATATCTAGAAGACTACGACTGGTCTGAGTTCTTCACTAATGAAACAGAACAATTCGATACTCAAAACCAATATCCAAACAAAAATTAGTCTTCTTATCATCAGTGGATAGTCTTTACAAGATAAAAACAATATTGTGATTTCTTTAAGCAGGGGAATGTAAAGTTAGCATCGAAAAAGTGTAACAAAATAAGATCCATCCCTCCTCACATTAACCAAATAACCACACAAGTCATTTTAACTCCTCATGATCTATTTTAATGAAGCTCCGAAATCGTTTGTTAGATTTTTACAAATTACAAAGGAATTTGTGGCTTGAGAACCAACCCTTTACACCAAAATAGATTTAGATAAATAACATTGGATTTTGTAGGGGGAGACACAAAACAACACAAGTAGGATACAACACCTACTAGGATCGACTTCAAGACAATCAACCAAATATACTTCACCAATTTACCAAAAGAAATTCACCACTATATTAACCAAGCTCAAATCAGCAAATCTTCAATTAAATCACAAGCAAATATGAATTATAAATATGCAAGTGACACACGAGATTTATACGTGGAAAACCCCTTCGGTGTGAAGGATAAAAACCACGGGACTTGTAGGAGTCCACCCTACTTCTTCTCTTATTATGCAAATTGAGGGTAAAAACACCCAAATCAGTCTACAAGGATGTTACAGCCCACCAACAACAACATACATAAGAGTCAACACAAAAGAGAAGAGAAATCGGAAAATATCACCCAAAAAATGCAGGTTACGCCAGCTGCAATAACAGACGATCAAGAACTCCGATTGACGATCTGAACGGTCAAAATGTAGTGCTATGTGTTGTGAACCAGCTGTGAAAATTTCAGAATGATCCAATGGCCGGATCTCCGGCAAACAGAAATTATGTCACGCTGTCCAGAGAAACCAGCAACCTTTTCTCTCAAAATTTTCTCTCAAAATTTTGTTCTCTCTCTATCTCACATCTACACGTCCAAAACAAAACCCCAGCCCCTTAACATCAGCTGCCAAAGACTTCTAGAAGAAGTCAACATAGCCCAAAACATATGGGCCTCCCATCAATGGGCTGGACCCTTAACAATCTTCCCCTCCAGCCCAGTTCGGGGAGACCAAACATAAAAGGTCATCAAGAAGACATACCTGCAAGCTTGGAACAAAATTCAAGCTTGCTTCGAGGGACCACCTTTGTCAACATATCAGCACCATTCTTGTTGGTGTGAATCTTCTTCAACTTCATTAGTTGCTCTTCAATGACAACACGCAACCAATGATATCTCACATCAATATGCTTTGTGCGAGCATGGTACATGCTGTTTTTGCTCAAGTCCATAGCACTTTGACTATCACAAAACACAACATACTCGCTTTGCTTCAAACCTAACTCTTGAAGGAAACGCTTTAACCAAAGCATTTCTTTGCTTGCTTCCACTGCTGCTATATATTCTGCCTCGGTTGTAGACAATGCTACACACTTCTGTAGCTTGGATTGCCATGAAATGGCTCCCCCTGCAAATTTGAACAAGTAACCCGAGGTAGACTTCCGGTTATCAAGATCTCCAGCCATGTCAGCATCCGTAAATCCCTCAAGAATAGGCTCACCACCTCCAAAACACAAACTCAGATTTGATGTGCCTCGCAAATATCTTAAGATCCACTTTACAGCTTCCCAATGAACCTTGCTCGGATTTGCCAAGTATCTGCTAACCAATCCAACAGCATGTGCTATATCTGGTCTTGTACACACCATGGCATACATCAATGAACCAACAGCAGAGGAGTAAGGAATATGAGACATACATTCCTTTTCTTTATCGGTTGTAGGACAACAACGCTTGCTCAACTTGAAATGAGCTGCAAGTGGTGTATTAACTGGCTTGGCATTCTTCATATTGAACCTTTCAAGCACCCGTTCAATATACTTTTCTTGTGACAACCAAAGCTTACCAGCTTTTCTATCACGAGCAATTTCCATACCAAGAATTTGCTTCGCAGGACCCAAATCTTTCATATCAAAGGACTTTGACAAATCCTCTTTCAACCTGCAAATCATCTCAACATCTTGTCCCACAATCAACATATCATCAACATACAAGCAAAGGATAATGAAGTTACCTTCAGAGAATTTTCTAAAATACACACAAGGATCTGCAGTAGTCCGCTTGTACTCATTACTACTCATGAAGGAATCAAACTTGTGATACCATTGCCTTGGTGCTTGCTTGAGTCCATAGAGACTCTTTTTCAACTTGCAAACAAAATTCTCTTTTCCCTTAACTTCAAATCCTTCCGGCTGCTCCATGTAAATCTCCTCATGCAAATCACCATGTAAGAAAGCAGTTTTAACATCAAGTTGTTCAAGTTCAAGATTCAAACAGGCAGCTAGTCCCAAAATCATACGAATGGAAGTCATCTTCACCACTGGTGCAAAAATCTCATCGAAGTCGATGCCCTTTTTCTGATGGCATCCCTTCACCACTAATCTTGCCTTCCGCTTCACTAGCTTGTTGTCAACTTTCTTGTTCTTAAACAACCACCTGTTCTTCAAGACTTTCTTCCCTTTTGGAGGCTTCACCAAGTCATAGGTTTCATTCTTCTTCAAAGAATCCATCTCCTCTTGCATAGCCTTGAGCCAATGGTCTTTGTCTGAATGTGACAAGACCTCTTGAAGGCTTTCAGGCTCCCCCTCATCAGTGATTAGGATGTATTCTGAACTTGGATAAAGTCTTGAAGGTTGACGAACTCTGGTCGATTTTCTAAGTGTTGGCTCTTCTACCTGTGGGCTGGATTTCTCCCCCTGATTAGAAGACTCTCCGTGTTGAACATCTACAGCTTCATCATCAGGTTGTGGTACAACAGCATCAGGTTGTACCTCTTCAATATGGTCATGTTCATGAGCAATTTCATGACCATCCTCTGGAGCATCACCTGTTAATTGATCATCTGCAGCAGAAACATGAGGCATGGGCATATCAATAACATCATGAGAGAAATTAGAATAATAAGTCTTATCAGCACCCAAAAGATGAAAACCCATCTCGTGCTCATAAAAGACAACATCTCTACTTCTCACAACTTTTTGCTTTGCTGGATCATAAAGTCTGTAACCAAACTCTTCATCACCATATCCAACAAACACACAAGGAGAAGTCTTGAAATCAAGCTTCAATCTATGTTCCTTCGGCACATGCATAAAAGCCTTGCATCCAAACACCCTCAAGTGAGAATAAGAGGGGTCTTTCCCAAACTAAACTCTCTCGGGAATATCAAACTCTAAAGTAACTGATGGTGCTCTATTTATCAAATACACAGCAGTTCCAACTGTTTCACTCCAAAATGACTTAGGAAGATTGGACATTCTAAGCATGCATCTCACTTTCTCAACAATGGTTCTGTTCATCCTCTCGGCAACGCCATTGTGTTGTGGGGTACCCGGTTCTGTTCTCTCATGTCGAATGCCATATCTGGAGCAATATGCTTTAAACTCATTTGAAGTGTATTCACCTCCATTATCAGTTCGAAGACGCTTCAGTTTGCAATCTGTCTCCCTTTCAACCATTGCATGAAACTTCTGGAAGATACCGAACACCTCACTTTTGTGCTTCATCATATAAACCCAAGTTCTCCGAGTAGCATCATCAATAAAAGTAACAAAGTATTTGTTACCACCAAGTGATTCCACCTCTATAGGACCACACACATCAGAGTAAACCAACTCTAACTTCACTTTCTTTCTTGTAGATTTCCTCGGAAAAGAAACTCTGTATTGCTTTCCTGCTAAACAATGATCACAAGGGTCAAGTGAAATAGTAACATCAGCAGGAATAAGAGACTTACCGGCCAACAGCTTTATACCCTTCTCACTAACATGCCCCAATCTTCGGTGCCATAAGTTAGGAGAAGTTTTCTCCTCAATAGCATTCAACTCACCACTACACACTTTCAAATGTGTCTTATACAAGGTGCAACAAAGCTTGCCACGAGCAACAGTCAAGGAACCCTTAGACAATTTCCATTTACCCTCACCAAAAGTGTGCTTGTAACCCTCTTCATCAAGTACGTTAGCAGACAATAAATTGAGGCGTAAATCTGGAATGTGGCGAACATCTTTCAACGTCAAATAGCACCCAACATTGGTTTGGACTCGAATATCTCCAATGCCAACAATACTTGCTGAGCTCTGGTTCCCCATCTTCACACTACCAAAATCTCCAGCTCGGTAGTCAATAAAGTACTCCTTATTAGGAACACAATGATAGGAAGCTCCTGTATCAATAAGCCATTCGGTGTCAGAACTATCAACATGACAACATTCTCCGATAGCACATATCAAAGAAACACGATCATCAGAACTGGAAGTTGTAGCAGCTGTATTCTTGTCATCACCCTCTTTATGATGGTCATTTTTCTTATTTTGCTGGTCTCTTTTCAACTTGTAGCAAAACTTTTGAATGTGGCCAGGCTTGCTACAATAGTGGCATATCGTAGGTTCTCTCCCATCCTTGGACTTTGACCTATACTTTGACTTGCCACGCCCTTTGGGACCTCTACTCTTGCTTCTTCCTCTATTCTCTACCACAAGTGCCTGCGAAATATCAACACCCATCTCCTTTCTTCTAAGCTCTTCATTGAACATGCTCTCTTTGATGACATCCAATGAAAGCGTACCATCTGGAGCTGAGTTGCTGATGGACACAACCAAAGTTTCCCAACTGTCTGGCAAAGAACTCAAGAGGAATAAAGCCTGCAACTCATCATCAAGAACAATTTTCATAACAGTCAACTTGTTAATAATATCTTGAAAGTCGCTAAGATGCTCAGAAACAGACTTCCCTGGCTTCAACTTGAGATTAACAAGCCTCTTAATCAACGAGGCCTTGTTATGAGCGGTCTTCCTCTCATAAAGACCCTCCAATTTTCTCCATAGTTCAAGCGGCTCAGTCTCCTGGGATACATGATTGAATATGCTAATATCAATCCACTGTCTGATTGTCCCCAAGGTCTTTCTCTTCAGCTTTTCCCATTCTTTATCTATCATCTTCTCTGGCTTAGTGGGCTGGTCATCTTTCTTTGTTTTATCCACATCAATTGGGTCAAACAAATCCTTGCAATATAGCAAATCTTCCATCATCGGACGCCAAATGGAATAATTGGTTGATGTCAGTTTAACCATAGAGTTATTTCCATGCTCCATGTCTATGGTTTAACACTCCGCTCTTGATACCAAATGTAAGGGGAGACACAAAACAACACAAGTAGGATACAACACCTACTAGGATCGACTTCAAGACAATCAACCAAATATACTTCACCAATTTACCAAAAGAAATTCACCACTATATTAACCAAGCTCAAATCAGCAAATCTTCAATTAAATCACAAGCAAATATGAATTATAAATATACAAGTGACACACGAGATTTATACGTGGAAAACCCCTTCGGTGTGAAGGATAAAAACCACGGGACTTGTAGGAGTCCACCCTACTTCTTCTCTTATTATGCAAATTGAGGGTAAAAACACCCAAATCAGTCTACAAGGATGTTACAGCCCACCAACAACAACATACATAAGAGTCAACACAAAAGAGAAGAGAAATCGGAAAATATCACCCAAAAAACGCAGGTTACGCCAGCTGCAATAACAGAAGATCAAGAACTCCGATTGACGATCTGAACGGTCAAAATGTAGTGCTATGTGTTGTGAACCAGCTGTGAAAATTTCAGAATTATCCAATGGCCGGATCTCCGGCAAACTGAAATTATGTCACGCTGTCCAGAGAAACCAGCAACCTTTTCTCTCAAAATTTTCTCTCAAAATTTTGTTCTCTCTCTATCTCACATCTACACGTCCAAAACAAAACCCCAGCCCCTTAACATCAGCTGCCAAAGACTTCTAGAAGAAGTCAACATAGCCCAAAACATATGGGCCTCCCATCAATGGGCTGACCCTTAACAGATTTTTAATTAATATAGTAGCTGAGAGTGAGTAAATTCTGCAATTGGGATTAGAAGCCTGTAGTTATCTTCAAAGTACATAAAGTGAAATTGTGAAGCAGAATCATCAGTTGCTTATTTTCATATACTTTCAACATATAAACATATTCAACAGAAAACAAGAAGTAATGACTGCTAATACAGTAATTCGTCTACCAATATGCAATGTAGGGCCTCGCAACCTTCCCATATCCAATGGCCTTCTTGTAAACTGGTTTGCGCATCATACCAAGTTCTGCTTGAGACTGTTGCTTTACTCCATACTTGTTCGCCTGCTGTTCTCTCTCAATAGGACCACAATCTTTGATTCCTCTATCTCTCCTTGTCGATTTCCCGCTTCTACTGGACTTCTTTTTTTCAGTCTGAATCACCTTCGACTTCTTATGTTTCCTGAATTTACTCTCAAAAGCATTGGCATCACTTTCACCCAATTCATTACCTAAATAGTTTGCTTCCCTCGATTTTCTTTTCTTTACAGAAACTTCCCTCCCTTTACGTGCTTTTACATCAATTGAAGTACCACGATTTTGAAAGTTACTTTGGATGAGAGAATGATAGAGGGCATGTAGAGCACTTGTGGTATGATCCTCACTAATGTCACAACAGTTCATGCCAGGAAGCCAGTCTAACATAGTGCAGACCCAACTCTGAGACAGTTGATCGGGTTTTGTACCATAGGGGAGAAGTCTCCGCTTCCGACATGTAGAACATCGAATCCAATCTTCTTGTATAATGAAAGGTTCTAGGCGGTGTGCCTTATCAGAAGCAGTGTGTAGATCACTACTCTTCGGGGCAGCAGTTTTATCAGAAGAACGAAACTTAATCCTAATCCTAATGGGTTTGTGAGAAGAATCAGGGGTAGGGGAAGGGAGTTTTTGAGATATCTGTGGTTGAATTACAAGTTGATCACTTGCCAAAAACGAACCATAAACACCAAATATTGGTCCCAAATTCTCACCTCCTTCAAAATCTTTCATATAATCGCCCAAAACACTTTGAATCTTAGCATCAATGTCTATATGAAAATTATCATGTATTTCTCCTTCTTCAACTTCGTCTTCTTCCATGGAATTTTCAGATCATTATAACCGTAAACTAAATCATCATAAATTTCTCCTTCTTCAGTTTCATGTTCTTCCGCCATATTTTTCCTAGTTCTAAGCTCACAGTTTCTAAATTTCTTTGCTAAGTTCACAAAAAAATCTAATGTATGTAGCAAAAACCTCCTGAGTAATTTGGTAACCTATTTAATATAGTAGACACGCTAATTTTACAAGTAAAAACAATTTGGTAATTTATGACCCATTAACTAAATAACCAGATACGTTAATTTTGTAATTAAAAATTAATTTGGTAACTTATGACCGACTAACTATATAACTAATTCATTGGTCATCATATTTAATTCTTCTCATATTTATTATTACTAGTACTCAGGACTTGCATGTTTGACCCCTAATTGATATTAGAAAAATTAATTTATATAGCTAAGTTCAAATTCAACTCCTTTCATATGTAAGTTTGACATAAAAATATAACTCTGAACAAAATATAAAATGAAAATCTTGTGTTAGATGTTGGAGATTTGATATTTTAAATACTTCATGAAAAATAATTTTTTGATTATATCAGAGGAATTAATATATTTTAATTTACTAAATATAAGTTTTAATAATCAAAAAGGAAATTGTCTATAAGAAAAAGATAGTATGAAAGAAATATAATTACAAAATGTTTGGGCGGTGTATCATCAAATTTATAGAAAAAATTATAATTTCAAACGAAAAAAAAGTAAATAAAGACATGGCGTGAATAAAAGACATCACATTAAAATATATAGACAAAAATATTTTCATACTAATTGAATTACATTTTGTTAGAAGCCGACTTATGATATACAAAACCTATTATATGTATAATAAACTATAACAATAATAATAATAATAATAATAATAATAATAATAACAACAAACAGAAAATAAAGTATGAATACGTTAAGAATAAAGATACACTATATTGCTTGAAATATATATATATATATATATATATATATATATATATATATATATATATATATATGAATTCTAAAACAATATTATTCAACGTAACATTTAATCATTTTTTTACAATACATTATTTTTTTAATTTATTTTTCTTTTGCACTTAGTTTGTACCTCTTGGTAACAATTAAGAAGATGAATTTTTTAACATTTGAGATTACATTTAAAAGGAAAAAGTACAAATTGTTGTAAAATATGCCGTGGGCCCCACGCAATGGATAAGTTTGAACATTGTTGTAGAAGATGCCGTGGGCCCCACACAAGTGATTAGTGTCTCGTGGGCCCCACACAAGGGATGAATTGCACAAAATCTCATGGCTATATATATAGCCATTTTACACGTTAATTGATACAGACAATTTTTATGAAATATACTACTTCCTAAATTTTCCTTCTTTAAGTATATTAATTGTTAGTAAGTTCTTTTATAACACGTTATCAGCACGAGTCTCTGCCAGTTCAAGTAAAGACTTTTAAAGCTTCGGAGGTATAAATTTCCTTTTCTTAATAATGTCTAACCTCTCTAAACTTGAATTTCTTGCTCTAGATATATCGGGAAAAAGCTATCTATCATGGGTACTCGATGCAGAAATTCATCTTGATGCGATGGGTCTAGCAGACACCATCCAAGAAAATAATGAAGCATCGAATCAAAACCGTGCCAAGGCGATGATATTTCTCCGTCATCACCTTGATGAAGGTTTGAAAATGGAATATCTCACTGTTAAGGATCCTCTGGTATTGTGGAACAATTTAAAAGAAAGATATGACCACCTGAAGTTGGTCGTCCTTCCACAGGCACGTTATGACTGGATCCACTTGAGACTTCAAGATTTTAAATCTATCAGTGAGTATAACTCTTCCATGTTTAAAATTATCTCACAATTAAAATTATGTGGAGAAAATATCACTGACCATGACATGTTGGAGAAAACATTTTCCACTTTTCCTGCCTCAAGTATGCTTCTGCAGCAGCAATACCGAGAAATGGGATTTAAAAAATATTCCGAATTAATTTCACATCTCCTTGTTGCTGAACAACATAATGACTTACTGATGAAAAACCATGAAAGTCGACCTACCGGTTCTATGCCATATCCTGAAGTAAATACGGCAAATTTTCACCAATCTAGGCTTGAAAAAGGTCGTGGCCCCAGTCGTGGCCGTGGTCGTGGTCGAGGAAGAAATTGCAATCATGGTGATCGTCTTGCACTAAACAATAATCTTCAACACAAGCAGTGTAAAAAGAAGAATGAAAAACATGATGTAGTGCAGAAGAAAAATTCAGACAACAAATGTTATCGATGTGGAGGAAAAGGACATTGGTCACGTACCGGTCGTACGCCAAGGCACCTGGTTGAGCTATATCAAGCTTCCCTGAAGGAGGTGAAAAATAACGCTGAAGACAACTTTATCTCGGAAGATACTGTTGAACCCATGCATCTGGATGTAGCGGATTTCTTTGAGAATCCCAAAGGAAAGATAGATCACCTGATAGGTGATGGATCTGTGATAATGTAAATATGTTTCATTTTCGTCGTTTGTATGAACTAGTATGAATATGTTTTCCTAGACTTGTAAATAACTAAAAGGTTGTGTAATGTTTTTGTTTAGTAATAATATTATAATGTTTATTTCGTTTATATCGTTTATCTTGAAGAATATATGGATACCTCAATGATCAATCATGAAGATTTTGTGTAATTGATAGTGGAACAACGCACGCCATATTCAAAGATGAGAAATACTTCTCCTACTTGCTTAGAAGAAAAGCGAATGTTACTACAATTTCTGGTAATTCAAACTTAATAGAAGGCTCCGGAAGAGCTACTATATTTCTGCCTAAAGGGACAAAACTCGTCATAGAAGATGCTTTGTTCTCTTCTAAATCCCCAAGAAACCTGTTAAGTTTTAAAGATATTCGCCGAAATGGATATCATGTTGAGACAATAAGTGAAATGAATGTTGAATACCTTGGTATTACCAAGATTGTCTCAGACCAGAAATATGTGTTGGAGAAATTATCAACTTTATCTTCTGGCCTATATTATGCAAAAATAAGTACGATTGAAGCACACTCTATCGTAAACCAGAAGTTTACTGACTTAAAGACTTTTGTGCTTTGGCATGACCGAATAGGTCATCCTGGATCAATAATGATGAGACGAATCATTGAAAACTCAAATGGACATCCATCAAAGAACCTGAAGATTCTTACAAATGATAAGTTTTCATGTGCTGCTTGTTGCCAAGGCAAATTGATTACTAGGCCATCACCAATGAAGGTTAACATTGAATCCCCTCAATTTTTAGAACGAATACATGGGGATATTTGTGGACCTATTCACCCATCTAGTGGGTCATTTAGATATTTTATGGTCCTAATAGACGCATCTTCAAGATGGTCTCATGTGTGCCTCTTATCATCTCGCAACCTGGCGTTTACAAAATTATTGGCACAAATAATACGATTAAGAGCGCAATTTCCAGATTATCCCATTAAGACAATTCGCCTCGACAATGCTGGCGAATTCACATCCCAATTTTTTGATGCTTATTGCATATCGGTAGGGATAAAAGTTGAACATCCTGTAGCTCATGTTCATACTCAAAATGGCCTTGCTGAGTCATTTATTAAGCGCTTACAATTGATAGCAAGACCTCAACTTATGAAAAGTGAGTTGCCTACTACTGTTTGGGGTCATGCTATCTTACACGCAACATCACTTGTTCGTCTCAGACCGACTCATTATAATAAATACTCCCCATCACAATTAGTGTTTGACCATGAACCAAATATTGCTCATCTTCGAATTTTTGGATGTGCTGTATATGTGCCTGTAGCACCACCTCAGCGCACCAAGATGGGCCCTCAAAGAAGGTTAGGCATATATGTTGGATTTGATTCACCCTCAATAATTCGCTACCTTGAACCATTGACGGGAGATTTATTCACTGCAAGATTTGCAGATTGTCGATTTGATGAAACAAATTTTCCGCAATTAGGGGGAGAGAAAAAGAAACTTAAAAGTGAAATTGCATGGAAAGTTTCATCATTATCTCATTTTGATCCACGCTCCCCTGTGTGTGAACAAGAGGTCCAGAAGATCATCCATTTGCAAAACATAGCAAGTCAAATGCCAGACGCATTTACTGATTCAAAAAGGATAACAAAGTCACATATTCCTGCAGTAAATGTGCCTATCCGAATCAACGTCCCAAAAGGACCATCTACAAGTGTCATAGCTTCTGAATCACAAATACGCCTGAAGCGTGGTAGACCATTGGGTTCAAAAGATAAGAATCCTAGAAAAAGAAGTACAAAAAATGACGCTACAAAAGAATTCACGAAGAAATTCAAGATCTGATTAATCCTGATATTCCTGAAGAGATCAGTGAACCCGAGACTCAAGTAAATGAAGAACTCTCAATAAGTTCTACAGGTGATGAGATAAGTTTAGATCGATCAAAAATCATAGTGGATAATGTTTTCGCATATGATGTTGCACTTAACATTATGATAGGAAATGAGGATCTTGAACCTCTATCTGTCGAAGAATGTCGACAAAGATGTGATTGACCAAAATGGCAAGAAGCAATTCAATCAGAATTAAATTCACTTGCTAAGCGTGAGGTTTTTGGACCAGTAGTCCAAACGCCTAGTGATGTTAAATCAATTGGCTATAAATGGGTCTTTGTACGAAAAAGAAATGAGAGAAATGAGATTGTAAGATACAAGGCACGCCTTGTTGCACAAGGATTCTCTCAACGACCTAGTGTCGACTATGAAGAAACATATTCACCTGTTATGGATGCAGTAACTTTTCGATACCTCATCGGCTTAGCTGTACATGAAAATCTTGAAATTCATCTAATGGATGTGGTTACAGCTTACCTTTACGGTTCACTAGATAATGAAATTTATATGAAAGTTCCGGAAGGACTTAAAATGCCTGAAGCATATAAATCTCGGGAAATGTATTCAATCAGATTACAAAAGTCATTATATGGCTTAAAACAATCAGGGCGCATGTGGTATAATCGCCTTAGTGAGTACTTGATAAAACAAGGTTATATAAACGATGCCATTTGTCCTTGTATATTTATTAAGAAAACAACATTGGGATTTGTTATTCTTGCTGTTTATGTTGATGACATTAATCTCATTGGAACTCCAGAAGAGGTTCAAAAGGCAATTGAATATCTAAAGAAAGAATTTGAGATGAAAGACCTTCGAAAGACAAAAAATTGTCTTGAACTACAAATAGAATATTTAGTAGACGGGGTCTTCATCCATCAATCTGCCTATACTGAGAAAATCTTAAAACGATTTTACATGGACAAAGCACATCCATTAAGTACTCCAATGGTTGTCCGATCACTTGAAGTGAGTAAGGATCCATTCCGACCTCAAGAAGAGAATGAGGAACCTCTTGGTCCAGAAGTACCTTATCTCAGTGCAATTGGGGCACTTATGTATCTTGCTAATGCTACGAGACCCGACATAGCATTTTCTGTTAATTTATTAGCAAGATATAGTTCTTCACCTACACGAAGACATTGGAATGGAGTTAAACATATATTGCGATATCTAAGGGGAACTAGTGATATGGGTCTGTTTTATTCTAACAAAGATAGTGCAGATCTTGTTGGTCATGCAGATGCAGGTTATTTATCTGACCCACATAAAGCTCGATCACAAACAGGCTATCTGTTCACATACGGAGGTACTGCTATATCATGGCGATCTACGAAGCAGTCTATTGTCGCTACTTCTTCAAATCATGCTGAGATAATAGCCATTCATGAAGCAAGTAGAGAATGTGTATGGTTAAGATCAGTAATACATTTTATCAAAGAAAGATGTGGTTTGAAGTGTGACGTCAAGATACCCACCATACTCTTTGAAGACAATGCTGCATGCATAGCTCAATTAAGAGGAGGCTTTATAAAAGGAGATAGAACGAAACACATTTCACCAAAATTGTTCTTCACACATGATCTCCAGAAGAATGGTGATATTGATGTGCGACAAATTCGTTCAAGTGATAATCCAGCAGATCTATTTACCAAATCTTTACGAGCCTCAACTCTTGAGAAGATGGTTCACAAAATTGGAATGCGAAAACTTAACAATCTGAATCGTGGTTTTTATCAGGGGGAGTAAAATACGCACTGTACTCTTTTTTCCTTAGTCTAGGTTTTATCCCACTGGGTTTTCCTAGAAAGGTTTTTAATGAGGCAGCAAGTAATGCGTATTATGTATGTCTATATACTTACATAGACATACAAGGGGGAGTGTTGTAAAATATGTCGTGGGCCCCACGCAATGGATAAGTTTGAACATTGTTGTAGAAGATGCCGTGGGCCCCACACAAGTGATTAGTGTCTCGTGGGCCCCACACAAGGGATGAATTGCACAAAATCTCATGGCTATATATATAGCCATTTTACACGTTAATTGATACAGACAATTTTTATGAAATATACTACTTCCTAAATTTTCCTTCTTTAAGTATATTAATTGTTAGTAAGTTCTTTTATAACACTAATATGTTGTTTTAAAAAGATAAATAATTATCAAACAATGAAGAAGACATAATTATTATTCTATGGGATTTAACATGTTTACCATCAAACTAATTAATAAAAAATACAAAATGTGAATATAAATGGTAAAAAGAATTAATTTGAATTAATAATAAACTCTAAATGGATTAAAAGGTAATGACCTAAGTTATAAATTTATTTATATATGAAATAAATGGTTAGTAGATATAAATATATGAATGTTTTTACAAAATTTAAACTTACAGATCAATTCTTGTATTTGAAAATTTTCAAATCATGATTTAAAATTTCCTAATTACGATTTTTGGAGAAATTTTTATTTGAAATCAGTAAAATTACATATTTAAACGTTAATTTCATTTCATAATTTTATATTAAAAATATATAAAATTTCATGTCTAAACGCCTCTTTGGAATATGAATTTGAGATTTTTATGATCATTTTCAAATAAGTGAATTTTTTTAAAAAATAAATAAATAAATAAATTTGTTGAGTGTACCTTCCTTGCTCTTCTCACGTGTTATCAACAACACAATATTGTCTTCTCTTCAACCCTCTTCTCTCTCTCGCCCAAACTGAAGAAATCTCAAGATCGAGAAAGGAGAAAATTGCTAGCAAATTAGATTTCACAATGTCAGCAGCTTCAACTATGGCGGTTATGGGAGCATCAAGCTCGTGGTCGAGAGCTTTGATACAGATCTCACCTTACACTTTCTCTGCTGTCGGAATTGCCATTGCTATTGGTGTCTCTGTTCTTGGCGCCGCTTGGTAGTGTCATATTTGTGTGAAAAGATCAAATTTTTATGCTCTTGTTGTTAAAGGGTACTCAAATCTGACTACAAGTTTTTGACTTTGTGATTGTAGGGGGATTTACATTACTGGAAGTAGTCTGATTGGTGCTGCAATCAAAGCTCCTCGCATCACCTCCAAGAATCTCATTAGGTAATTTCATTATATTACACTTTTCCCCATTTTTTTCCCTGTGATGATTATCCTTGTGAATCCTGAAATGTTGCATTTGATTTACTCTCTCCTTTTCAATTTGTTTGTTTGATTTTGACTCTGACATAGAGTTTAAGAAAATAAAGAAAACTTTTGAATCTTGTGAATGTATCAAACTATTGTTTAAAATTGTGGTCTTAAAGGTACCTGTACAAAGTAAGAATTAAAGAGTTGTCAAAAAAAGAGATTCTTCTTGGAACAACTAAAAAAGGGAGGTAAGACAAACAAATTGAAACATAGGGGAGTATATATAAAGATTATCCTTGTGAATCTTGAAATGTTGCATTCGACTTAGTAGAGCTTTTTACAGTTTTAGGCTTGTTCTTTAAGAAAATACTAGCTTGATATTAACATGGATGGACACAGGAATTCACTAAAGTAGTTCAATAAAAGATAGTGAAATTGTGCTAGACTTCGTAGTGAAGGAATTAATAGATGTGCATACAACCACATAAATAGTTCTATTTTTTGGAATGTAATTAGTAATACCCATATATAAACAGTAAAATTATTTTGGAAGATGGATTTAGTTGAACCCGCCTACATAGGTCTGCCCTGTTGATAAATAATTCAGCCCTCTTCGAGTTTTCTCTTGCATTCCATATTTATCTTCAGATGAAGAATGCCTTAATTGTTGGCTTATTAGAAGCTCAAATGATTCTGTTAAGGTACCATATGCAGCAGATTGAAATCAGACGCTCTCGATAGGGTTAAATGCATTAACCAGTTTATATAAATAACACTGAAGGAACCAACCGTATACGCTGATTTTAAGCTATATGAATAGCTATACAAACTAATTATCTAGGAAACAGATAACAGATTTAAATTTTAATCATACCTTATTCTCACTTAACATATCAGGTATTCTTGAAATGCACAAGCAGCCTCTCTCTCTCTCTCTACATATATGTTCAGTATATGTACTTGTATGTTTGATGATTTGTCATTGTGATCAAGTTTTAATAATATTAACATTACTAAGAAGCACCATTATGCACCCGTTTTTTCTTATGAAGGGAAAATAGTCTTGGGTAATAAACTAAAAAACAACCAAGTCTTGGGTAAGAATCATGACATAGGAATTATGCACCTTGTGAGACAAGTCTTGGGAAACAAGCAACCACCCAAAGATGTTACCAGTAGTATACGACCTGACTAAACATCAAGATCCTCAAACGTTTGTATCCTATTTCCCTAGCAAAGTTCTGAGTTACCAAATATCATTACTACTAAGCTCTTAAGACTCAATAAACATATAGTTACCTACTCAAGTTCCAAATTTCACTACTTGTACTATGAAATCTGAATAAAACTTCTACTGTATTACTTATATAGAAGTTATATTTAATACAATCAAAATATTATTCTTATTTGTTTTTTTTGAGAAAGTTAACATAAAATATTATTCATATTTGTTGGAGTGTTATATAGTGTCTTTGTACCTAATAACAGATGATATTGTTGTCTAATGTTCTTTACGTACCAGATTCGTACTCTTTGTTATCCTGTCAGATTTTACACATGTACACTGGTTGAAGAGCACCCTAAGGACTGATGATCTCCAGCTAACTACTTTAGTTGTAGATTTAGCACCACCCTGTCTTTCCATAACCCAAATTTCCTATGTGCTTGCCTAGTTATTGGCCATTTTAGTCTTTTTTTTTCTGGTTTACTAGAGTTACATGTCCCATCTTTCACTTCACTCTGTCCCGAAGTTGTTCCCTCTACTCTCTATCTGGCAAAAGAGAAAAGGAAAGGAATTACATGTTTTTTCTTTCATAACGTAAATAGTTCTAATAATTTGGGAAAATTCCCATACACAAGTAGTATACCCATAAAATCTTGTGTTTTCTAGTGCGAAGATGAGTTCATTGTTCTCTTTTTATAGAAATTTCAACCACTCTACTGTTCTGTTAAATTTTATGATGCCCTTGTAATAAAACATCCAAAAAACACAAGAGGACTATGCTTAAGTGTAATTTATGCAAGTATCTTCACATACCTCCACGAGATTAGCGTACCTTCCAATGGCATTGATGTCTCTCCTTCACATGTATTTGATAAAGAGAGAAATGCAAACTCAAGCTTCTCCTTGACTTCCTCAGAAAGACGGAATCAGCTACCTTGATGTAGAGGCTCTACAGATCTCTTAGTTTGTCGTGTTATTAGAGCTGGGAATTTTTCAGGGGTTGGAACAGTATATGGTGGAATTGTAGTAGTGCTGAATTACAGTGGAAGCATTTTGTTAGTGATATTGTCATAGATTTTAACATTTGCTGTCCTGATATGTTCTGTATAGGACGGATTAGAGATATGATAAAGTCTTGTTTCAAATATGTCACTAGAATTAAGCAAGAAAAAAATTGCAATAAGCTATTAAACAAAATTGTGATATGACTAAGAAAATTAGAAAAAATAAACAACAGTTTTATTAGAGTAGTATAAAGATGTAAAGATGGATTTTTTTTTTTAAAATAGGGATAAAACACAACTATCCCCCAGACCATAACTGAAATTCCAGAGACACCTTAACTAAACTAAGGTCTTATTACCCCTGAACTTATTCTTTTTGTAATTTTGTACAATTTTTGTCTTACGTTGCACATTCCGTTACTCCACGCAATTGAGGCGCGTAGGAAATATTTGGATGTCACGTAAGCCAAAAAGATGCGCAAAATTACAATAAGAAGGGATTCAGGGGTAATAGGACCCAAGTTTAGTTAAGGTGTGTCTGAGATTTCGGTCATAGTATAGGGGGTACTTGTACATTTTCCCTAAAAAATATAAAGAGTAATGTGTGTTAGTGTTTGGAGAGAGAGATGAGCAAAGGGTCAAACCACCCATTGATGTTTTGGGATAAATGACGTCCGATGCCCCCCACTCCACCCCGTGGTATTAAATTATCATGAAGAAGGAATTTGAATTCCCTCGTCACTCCCAAGTTCAAAATGTTAATTGAATCAGTCAACCAACTAACCAATCTCAATCTCAAGTTAGTAGAGGTTGACCATGGGATGTTTTTTCTAGGTCCACACTATTGAGGATTATTTCCTTTCAATACTAAATGATTTATCAGCAACACAAATTTGGACCAAAGTTCTTGGTTATAATAGTTATTTTCCAATATTCTACCTGAACTACAAATCCAACTACCCTGAGGCCTTAGGGATTAAACTATACAATAAGGTGGCAGCATAGTGTTCAACTGTGTCATGTCAATACTTACTGTATTGGGATATCTCTGTCTCATTTGTGTCATGGGCAGCGGTATTATGTTCGCATTCTCAAAATACTCTATTGCCCGACTCACTGTTTAATACTTGTTCCAAAGGATTAATCAAACTTACGGTCATTAGATACATGTGACTTGTCCTTTTCATACTGAAACAAAAGGCTAACTTATCTTTACTTCTTGTAGTGTGATTTTCTGTGAAGCCGTTGCTATCTATGGTGTTATTGTGGCAATTATTCTGCAAACTAAATTAGAGAGTGTCCCAGCATCAAAGATATATGCAGCGGAGTCCCTTCGAGCAGGATATGCAATATTTGCTTCTGGAATAATTGTGGGCTTTGCCAACCTTGTTTGCGGGTTTGTAATTTTTTCTTATTAAAGGAACTTGTTTGCATACAGCGTTTTCTTCTGTTTCACTTGACCATCTCCCTAAATATCCCTATAAACAGGCTCTGCGTAGGGATTATTGGTAGCAGTTGCGCATTATCAGATGCACAAAATTCCACCCTTTTCGTCAAGATTCTTGTGATTGAGATTTTTGGCAGTGCACTGGGATTGTTTGGAGTTATTGTTGGAATAATCATGTCAGCTCAAGCAACATGGCCTTCTAAAACAGCATGATTGCGTACTTCCGCTTTCTTTGTGCTGCCATTTGGAAGCTGTATTTGCTCTCTTGCCAATAGTTTATTGTTTTTGTAGGAGTATTAATTGAAGAGGTTCTTGGTTCTCCCATTGTATTTGCATAAATGAAATCGACATAAGCTAGGCCATGTCTGACCTGCAACCAATATGTCATTTACACTGTTGTATTATTACTTCACTAGAACTGAAGAAACATGAAGGACTTGTAGTTATTTTTTTTTTCCTGGAGAGTGCTGCGTGTATTTATTCTCAGCAAAGGAATATTGTTTGTACGCGGATAGCCGCTGAAAGTTAATAAGCTCCTGCCTGAGCCCTGAATGAATGCAAATTTGCTTTTCAAATGGACTACTGCATTTGCCCTTTACATATTTGTTATTCTTCACAATAGGCCTGGGGACTGGAATTTCCTCTTATTCTTATAGCCCCAAATGCCTAAGTTGGTTGTTAAACACACAAAAATAGTATCCCTACTCCCTCTTGACTAGAGATCATACTTGATGCAGCCAAGAATGTGACCTAGTGATTAACGAAATGAATTGAGACTTATGAAATCTCAAATTCAAATTTTAGCAAAGAGAAAATCAGGTGAATTTTTTTCATATGTTCTAACCATGGTGGATAGAGTTACCTATTACATGTTGGTGGTGGATATTTAGAAAGTTAGTTTGAACATCATGATCGTGAAAAAAATAAGATTGTAATGATAAGTAGTAGCTACGCCCTCCGTCCGGAAATGTTTGTCATGTTGCGCTTATCGAAAGTCAATTTGACTAATTTTCAAAAGTAAATTAGATCACATTAATTCGATATTTTAAACAAAAGATATTTTAAAACTATATGAAAATACTATAAATTACAATTTTTTGCATATTAATATGATGAAAAAATGCATGTTAAAATATTAGTCAAATTTTTTATAATTTGACTCTAAAAATAGAAATTATGACAAACAATACGAGGGAGTATCGTTGAACCCACGGTCTAATTAATATACTGTCCAAAGAGATAGTCCATTTATTTATAATCTCATTTTTGAAGTGATAAACCTTGAATATAGAACTTGCTTTGAACTCTCTTTCCCTAAATACTTAATTCATTTTTTCTTTTCTTTTTTTAATTAAAAAGGATAATTTTTATTTTACCTATTATATCCTCAATTAAATTTTAAAAAAGGTAGTACTTTTTGTAAATTATAAATTTTTAATTCATCCACTTTCATAATTAATAAAAATAAAATAGTAAACTCACTATGTCAATTATTATTATCTTAACAAGTATATCAATTCAAAAGTGAACAAGTAATTAAGAACAAAGAGAGTAACGGGCAACCGAAGGGATGGATAATCTTTTAGAGGCGAAGAATTTGAAGTTACCAAGAGGGAAGCAAAGCTTAAAAGGTTCCCTTTCTGCCACTGAACCAACAAAACACTCTGCTAATGGGTTCCCAAGTCATTTTTCTTATAATTTATTGGATTTTTTCAATACAAATGCAAGATCTGCCCAAAAGTTAAAACTGTAACATCCAATAGACATGTTTGTACTTCTCAAATCATGAGTGAATATAGGATGATCTGCATTTTCAGCCAACACCACTTTGTCAGAAAACCTGCTCTGTAACGAGGAAATTTATGTACTGGCAAGTATGAACTTTATTCTCACTATACTACATTCATGAATTTTATACAGATACAACAACAATAACACTGGCCTGCTATATGTTTGTGCACCAGAATAGTCATTTGCGAGATGGACATATACACAAAATGCTCGTCTCAATTATGCATCCAACAATGCTTTAATAACCAGGCCAAGATAAAAACCAGTGATATTACTTCAATATCAAAGGAATACCGTAGAAATGAGGCATGTTTTTCTGCTGAAGCTCTTCACAATCTTCTGGACTTGCAGCTTTTGGATCAAAGGACGAATGATCTGAAAGTGATAAACCTTGTTTAATACGACCTAGTCTCCTTGAATACAGAACCTGCTTCGTAGTAACTGGCAGCCTAATAGACTGGTATTCTTCAAGGGCAGAGTTCAGATTTTTCACTTCCCACTTCTCTAAGCATTTGCCTAAAACAGCTGCATCCAGTATCGACATGTTTGTACTTCTCAAACCATGAGGAGTAGTAGGATGAGCTGCATCTCCAATCAACACCACTTTGTCCCAAAAAATCTGCTCCAGAGGATCACAATCATATAACACATTCAGGAAAGGCTCCTTAATTTCTTTAATTACTCTGACCAATTCAGGAACCCAAGTCTTCTCAGCTTCTTCATGCATGTTTTGAACCAAGTTTTCACTAACCTTCATTGTCACAGAATTCCCCTGGATTTCATAACAAACTATTGGTTTTCAGAATCAATACTCTCAATATAAACAGACTATAATCAAGATACTGATCTGGAAAAACAAGCATAAAGTAATGGTACCAAAGTCCCCCAGTCTACTCCTCTAGGTAACACTCGAAATGTGTTGAACTTACATCATTAATTGTATATCAGATATGTGGTTCAGAAAATGATCCGTCCATCCACTCTCCAAATCTCTAGTTATTATCTGATCTAATGGAACTATATGTTGATCCATTCATGATAAATAACAGTTCTACATCCACTTTAAATCAATCAACTATTAATCAATTTTGAATCTATTGGTATTAGCTATATCACATTGTTTTATTCAGGTCCATATTGTTCCAACGCTCACTAAATAAGAGGTACACACTCCCTTCATTCCAGTGGCAGGATGTTCTCTTTAATCCATTCCAAAAGAATGGAAACTTTCTAAATTTGGAAACAATAACTGAACTTCTCATTTAATATTATGGCATGTTTATGACACAAGTTTCAAAAGTTAAGCTTTTCTTTACTAAACTCTCTGTCCAGTCAAACTATGCCATATAAAATGAAACGAAAAAGGTATCTAACTGTTTTACATTGGTCTTCAGCTTATTAGAACCCACAATTCTCCTCTGTTATCAGGGCTAATGTTAACGATCATTTAGGATAGAAATTACTTTAACAACCATATCACTGGATTTGACAAGCTTATTACCTTGAGGTTTGGTTCAGGCTGATTAATGTACCATATCCAATTGAACCTATGGTTCAATAATTCATAAAATACGCTATGAGTTCCAGAGCTCAGGTCAAAGTACAGGCATTTTCCAAGATCTGGATACACTTTCTTAAGGTTGATAATGGCTTCTGAGTGCTTCTTATTAGAAAAATCAAGAACCCCTCTCCACGCACAGTAACCTGAATATCTAACAGAACATAGAAGTCACTAAAAACACCAAACTGATGCATTTCATAGTCTAGAAGACGGGAAAAGAAGAACATTAATTTACTTTTTAAACTAACCTCAGCTTAAGGTCAGGAAGGAAATGTTGTCTGATTGAAGACAGACAACCATCAGCAGCAATAAGCAAATCAGCAACAAAGTTGATTGTAGTACCCGTTTCAAGAACTTTAGTTTCGACTTTCACTTTTGATTTGTCATCATACATGGAAAAGGAGAGGAACAAATAACCCCATAAAACAATATCTAGCGGTAGTGCACCGTACAAAAGGCTATGGAGATCAGCCCAATAAGCTGCTCTGAAATTAAAATGTTCATCCCTTGCCAATGTCTGGCTCTCTTTTGTTTGTCCATCAGTTGCCTGGTTCTGTAGTTGACCATAAGTAGTATTGATAGAAAACTACTGTATTTTATATATAAAAAAATCTGAGGAAACCAAAAAAAGGATTACAATAATAGAGCACAAACTCAATGGAAAAAAATGAAAAAATACTATTGGTTGAGTGTCATGAACTTTCAACTTGTTGGTGTGGTTTCGATTCCTCACCTTGTAATCTATCTCCCCATTTTCCCCATACCCCAAATCTCAATTTGAAGTAAAAAAAATCAATATAGCTGGGGAAAGTAACTACTCTATAACTTACTTGATCGATGACGAGAGGCAAGGTAGTTTGTTGGAGGAGTTGGGGTTGTTGAATCCAAGATTGAATGATTTTGTGAGAAAAAGGGTCAATTCCAAGGCCAGCACCAGTGGGGCTACCAGTTGGAGGTTGTGGAGTTTTCTCAATAACCACAACATCCCAACCAGCTGTGATCAGAGCATGTGCACAGCATATACCTGCTATGCTGCCTCCAACAATAACTGCCTTCGGTTTCCCCATTTTGTTTTCTCTCTCTTTTTCTGCGAAAAAGCCTTTGGTCTGGGTGTGCTTGTACAAGTTTATAATCCTATCATACAGTAACGTTATTACTTTCTCGGTCCAATTTTATCCATTTTTATTTGTTATATTGGTATTTTTAAAAATTAATTTGAAAAATTTTTAAAGTTAAATTAAATTATATTAATTTAATATTTTAAATAAAAAATTAAAAATTTTAGTTCTGATGTATAATAATGGAAGTGATTATAAGCCACAACATAATTAACATTCAAAGTCCTAAACACTGAAACTTTCTTATCAATAGTCATACTAAATATAAAGTTTGTTATGATACGCAATTATATAAACTATAGCTATAACATATATGTAATTTTTATATTTGTTAAATCTAAAATTTACTCGATTTTTAAACTTGGTGATTTCTCTCTATTTGTTTTAGTTTAGATGGGCAAAATTATATGTTATTTGGGAATTAATTAAGACACACGCCAACTAACTGGAACTAAAAAAAAGAAAAAGGAAAGACGTGTTTTTCTTTCTTCATAATGAATAGAATATTCTATACAGTAAGCAAGTCATATTTCATATAGCAATAAGCTCTATATTACTATTATAACAATATATAATTTTGAATCATCATATATTATTATAAGTGGGAAGCTTCAAAATAAAACGTTGAATTACCGTTTTGTCCATTTAGTAAATTAAAATTTAACTAATTATTTAATTAAATAATATTGGAAATTAGTTAATTATGATATTTTGTTTAGTTAGTTGATTAGTATGGTTAGTTACTCATTTAATTAGTTAGATTGTATAGTTAGTTAAATTGGAAAGTGTGTTGTAACTAAATTCTGTTTTAGTATACATGTATATATACACATAGAATGTACATACAAAATAAGTGTAAAAAGAATATTAAGCTTGAATAAAGTTTTTCTCTCTGTTCTTCTTCCTCAACCGATATCATCTACACTTCTTCTTCAAGCTTTTTCTTCCAAATTCTAACATGGTATCAGAGCCGCGAGTCTACAATATCAGATTCACATTTGTTTTCTTCTTTTCCGCCATTGATAAGTTTGATAACCATCGAATTTTAGAGCTATGGTATCGGAAGTTATTGCAAGTTCAAGTTCAAGTGTTTCAGCAGATACTCTTGAAGGAATTGAGAAGAATCGTAATCATCCTCTTTACTTACACCCTTCAGATACTCCAGGCAGTGTATTAACTTCAATCCAACTCACAGGAACTGAAAATTACTCGTTATGGAGCAGGTCCTTGATGATCAATTTGCGTGCGAAGAGCAAAGTAGGCTTTGTACTTGGATCTTGTCGAAAGTCAGACTATAAACCTGAATTAGGGGAACAATGGGAGAAGTGTAATGCATTTGTTTTGGCTTGGATTATGAACACAGTTTCTAAAGAATTGTTGAGTGGGATTGTGTATGCATCAGATGCAGCCATGGTTTAGGCAGATTTGAATGAAAGATTTAACAAGGTTGATGGTTCGAGAAGTTATCAACTTCATCGAGAAATATGTACTCTTCATCAAGGTAATCTTACAGTATCAGCTTACTTTACAAAATTAAGACTGTTATGGGATGAATTCGATGCATTGGTACCCCCTCCTACTTGCGATTGTGATAAATCAAAAATGTATATAGATCATTTACAGTTTCTGTGACTATTTGCTTTCTTGATGGGATTAAATGAAGTATACAGTCATGCAAGAAGCCAAATCTTGATGATGAACCCTCTTCCAAGTGTAAACAAAGCATATGCTATGATTACTTCAGATGAAAGTCAACGTATGACTGCTGTGAATAGAGTTGGTGGAGATATTCATGAGTCGATGGCATTATATTCTAAGAAAATTGATGACTCTTTAATGCAAAATAATAAAGGAAAGAATGTTAGTGCCAATTATGATTCTATGGCAATGTATGTTGGATGAGGGAACTATGGAAATACAGGGAATAGTAGCAATTTTAAACAAAGGAAGAATTGGCACTTGGTATGTGATTACTGTAAGTTGCATGGTCATACAAAGGATATATGCTTTAGATTGATTGGATATCCACCAGATTGGAAGTTCAAGAAGAAATTTGGACCTGGTCAAGATGTGCAAAATGCAGGGAAAGCAAATCATGCATATGTTGATAATCAGATCAAAGATGAATTTGAGTCTGTGCAGGGATTGAATAACAGTTCAAGAAATGTAGAACAAGCTGCAAAGATGGGGCAGAATGGACATGAAAATCAGCTCACAACTCAACCTACTTTCACTCCAAATCAATATAACAAGATTCTACAGATGATAAATAAAGAGGATTCACAAGATTATATGGCAAATACTGCAGGTACTTATAAACTTTTATCTGTATATAACACCAAAGATAAAAGAAAAGATAATGAAGATTGGATCATTGATTCTGGAGCCACTTGTCATATGACTGCTAAAGAAACCAAGTTAGATTATTCTGTTTCTGTAAAAGATCTAGATAAACAGGTTCATCTACCTAATGGACAAGCAACTTCAGTAACACAAATTGGTAGCTGTAAAGTGTCAATTGGTGACACATTGACAAATGTGTTAGTTGTTTCTGATTTTAAATATGATTTATTATCAGTATCACAGCTAACTAGACAGTTGAATTGTTCTGTGAATTTTTTCCCTGAGTTCTGTGTGTTTCAGGACCTCTCAAATGGAAAGGTGAAGGGGATTGGTAAAGAGAGGAATGGTTTATACTACCTACCCAGTCAAATTCAAAAAAGAGATGCACATGATGAACAAAATACATTGACAAGCAATATGGTTTTTAATTCAGAAGGCTTCAAATGGCATAATAGGCTGGGACATCCATCCATGAAGGTGTTAAAAAGTTTGTCCTTGATTAAAAGAGATGAAGATATTAGTGACTGTAACAATTGTAAAGTTTGTCCACTAGCAAAACAAACTAGGCATCCTTTTCCTTTAAGCATGTCAAAGACTTTTGTTATTTTTGACTTACTTCATTTGGATGTATGGGGACCATATAAGAGTCCTACATATGTTGGTTATAGATATTTCTTGACAATTGTTGATGACTATTCTAGGATGACTTGGTTATTTCTGATGAAATTCAAAAGTGATATTTTCCAGATATTGCAGTGTTTTTTTGTCATGGTTCAGACTCAATTCAATAAAAAAGTTAAGAAGATCAGGTCAGATAATGGGACTGAGTTCTTCAATAGTGATTGTAGAGCATTGTTTGAGAAGTTGGGAGTCATTCATGAGAGTAGTTGTCCTCATACTCCACAACAAAATGGGATAGTAGAGAGAAAGCATAGGCACATTCTTGAAGTAGCAAGAGCTCTAAGATTTCAAGGTTCTTTACCAATAAGATTTTGGGGGGAGTGTGTCTTGGCAGCAGTATATCTGATTAATAGGATGCCAACTAGTGTTCTAAGTGGACAGTCACCTTTTGAAGTATTTCATGGAATACAGCCTGATCTAAGTCACTTAAGAACAATTGGTTGTCTTTGTTATGCAACAAATCTTGTCAAAAATGACAAATTTTCAACCAGGGCTGATGCATGTGTGTTCATGGGATATTCTTCTACCAAGAAGGGCTATGTTGTTTACAGTTTAAGCCACCAGAAAATGTTGGTAAGCAGGGATATTGTTTTTAAAGAGGATATATTTCCATTTGCAAGAAAGAAAATGGACAAAGATGTGCCATTATTCAATCATCAACATGTTACTACAGATTCTCATAGTATGGAGGATGTTATAACAGTCCAAGAACCAGCAATGAATGATGAGACTTTGGAGTTTACTGAAACTAATAATCCTAACAATTCTGAAGAAGTTGAGTTAGATGATGATTTGGTACCTAATATTCCAATGGTAACACCTGTAGCAACAAGACATTCTGAGAGGTCAAGTAATCCTCCAGTTTGGTTAAAAGATTATGTTACAAATGTTTCTGATCATCCTTATTCTATGTCTAAGTATGTAACATATGATCATTTGTCTACTGGATATCAATCTTTCCTTAGTCATTTTTCTGAAGAAGTAGAACCTAGAACTTATGAAGAAGCAGTGAAGGATCCTAAGTGGGTAGAAGCAATGGAACAAGAGATTAAAGCACTAGAGGATAATGGTACATGGCAGATCATGAAGCTCCCTGAAAGAAAATCTGTTATTGGTTGTAAATGGATATTCAAGATTAAGTATAAAACAGATGGGATGGTTGATAGATATAAAGCAAGATTAGTTGCTAAAGGGTATAATCAAACAGAGGGGATTGATTACCAGGAGACCTTTGCACCTGTTGTGAAGATGGTTACTGTAAGAGCCATTATTGCATTGGCTTCTATAGAGGTCTGGCCAATATTCCAAATGGATGTGTTTAATGCCTTTTTACAAGGTGATTTGTATGAAGAAGTCTATATGGAATTACCAAAAGGATTCAAGGGTGCAGAGCAAAATTGTGTGTGCAAGCTAGTCAAGTCATTATATGGTTTAAAGCAAGCCTCAAGACAATGGAATGCCAAGCTTACTGAGGCATTATGTAAATCTGGATACACACAGAGTTTTTTGGACTATTCATTGTTTACTAAGAGAAGTGATGCAGGGATGGTAATAGTTTTGGTTTATGTTGATGATTTGTTAATCACAGGTAGTGATCCTGTGTTAGTAAAGGCTACTAAACAGGTGTTACATAGTCACTTCAAGATGAAGGATCTAGGAGAGTTGAAATATTTCTTAGGAATTGAGTTCTGCAGATCAGAAAATGGCATAGTCATGAATCAGAGGAAATATGCATTGGAATTAATTTCTGAGGCTGGCCTTGCAGGAGAACAACCTGTTTTTACTCCTTTGGAATGCAATATGAAGCTCACTTCAGTTGCATATAACACAAGTGATGATGATCCTCTTTTTCTTGACATAAGTAGATACCAAAGAATGATTGGTAAACTGCTATACTTGACAAATACTAGACCATATATTGCATTTGCAGTCCAGAATTTGGGTCAATTTATGCAGCAACCTAAACATTCACATTGGAATGCTACCTTAAGAGTGATTAAGTACATTAAAGGGAGCCCAGGCCTGGGGTTACTTATGAGTTCACACATGGATACAAAGCTAACTGGATTTTGTGATGCTGATTGGGCAGCTTGTCTCAGTACTAGAAGGTCTGTGACAGGTTATTTATTGAAATTTGGTGACTCCCTCATCTCCTGGAAATCTAAGAAGCAGAATACAGTATCTCGAAGCTCTGCTGAGGCAGAATATAGGAGTTTAGCAGCATTGACAGCAGAGGTGGTTTGGGTAACTAGTTTATTCAAAGAGCTGTGTGTGAAGTTCGAATCTTCAACCATAATACATTGTGATAGCAAGGCAGCACTTCAAATTGCTGGTAATCCTGTGTTTCATGAGAGGACGAAGCATATCGAAATAGATTGCCATTTCATTCGTGAGAAGATATTACAAGGACTAATACGTACCAATTACATAGTCTCCAAAGAGCAACAGGCAGATGTGTTAACAAAGGCTCTTGGAAGAACTCAACATGATTTTCTTTTATCCAAGCTTGGATTATTGAACATCTTCAATACATCCAGCTTGAGGGGGAGTATTGGAAATTAGTTAATTATGATATTTTGTTTAGTTAGTTGATTAGTATGGTTAGTTACTCATTTAATTAGTTAGATTGTATAGTTAGTTACATTGGAAAGTGTGTTGTAACTAAATTCTATTTTAGTATACATGTATATATACACATAGAATGTACATACAAAATAAGTGTAAAAAGAATATTAAGCTTGAATAAAGTTTTTCTCTCTGTTCTTCTTCCTCAACCGATATCATCTACACTTCTTCTTCAAGCTTTTTCTTCCAAATTCTAACAAATACAAATATTTTAATTATATTATGGTAGAATTTAGGTCATTAAGCCCTTTAATAATGTAAATTATTATTTTCTTGATAAATGAGCACATTGATAATGCTTTTAATCATAATTCTCATAATGAAATAATTTAAAAAATAGAATTGATAAAACAATGTATAGATCATTATCATCATATCATATCATCATATATTATTAAAAGTGAGAGCTTCAAAGTATAAAGTTAGATTACCATTTTACTTCTAAATTAAACTAAAATATTATGAATTATCCAATTAATTATATATCAATAGTAGGTGAATATCTTGTATTAAATTAGTCAAATAAATTAAATATAGGAATACTGGTGAATGATATTAGGTGACTGATAAATTTCTTCGTGGATGATGATTACAAAAAAACCAACAGTTTATAAATAAATACAAAATAAGTTTGTATCCTTTAAGAAAAAAGGCATCATTTAACATTTATTTACAATACATCAGCTGTATTTCTAGGAGTTTAAGTACTTAAATGACATTTATGTGAAGTTTTAATAACATAAAAAATAATTATACTTTAAAATAATCGTTTTAACAACTTATTTCAATATGACATGGGAAATATATGAATCAAAATTTTCTTCTAAAATAAAGTATTATTTTAATTATGGAAAACTTATGTTTATGATATTTTTTCGTCGGTTGTTAAAAGTGGGAAGAACTCAACTAAAAGTTGGATTATCATTTTATCCCTTTTTTAAAAAAAATATTTTATCCTTTTCATAATAATAATAATATAATAATAAATTCTACATTAATGCTACCAATTATAATTAAAGCCTATAGACTCTTCTTTGCGCCAATACTTCAATTGCCTTCCATTATAATTGATAAAAAACCAAGAATACTCCCACAATTAAGTATGGATGTAATAAGTTTTTTTTGGGTTAAATTATCTTTAATAATTTGATTCTCTTCAATACCATTTGAAAGGTTGCAACTTTCAGCAACAGTCAATACCATTTGAAAGGTTGCAAACTTTCATTAATAGTCGTGTCAATTTTGAAAGGGTTGCAACCTTTCAGAACATATTCTTCCTGCCTATAAATACTACTGAGTCTTCAGAATATTTTTCAACGAATTTTCTGATCTTCCTTCTTCTTCAAAACACATTTTTCTTCGTGTACTTTCCTGTTGTGAATTGATTCGCTGATAGTAGAGTTTTTGGTATCTACACTCCGCTGATTAAAGATCATTTTACCCTGGAAGGTTATATTCCAAATCAAACCTCGAATACTAGAGGGGAATAATTTCCTTAAGGGGACACTATAAGTTTAGTGGACTTGATCTTCTTCCAAACTAAAAGATTGTTTCAGATTCTGGTACGTTCGTTTTAAATATTTTTGATAAATAAATTTATGTTCATCTTGCTTACTGGTTCTATAAACTTCAATTACTTCGTGTGTCTGAACAATTTATTACAACCAGTAATTTTTGATTTTGATAACACAGATTGACTAACACATAATACATTATTCATCACTATAATTGCAAGAGTATCATAGTACAACTCCCAGTTTTTTCCATTACATTAAGTAAAGACAAGTAAATAGAGGGGTGTACATGATTCTTTCACGACTCGAGGTGTTAATTTACTTATTAAAATATAGCCCCCCTTTACTAGATAGATTGCAAAAGGGAGGGCTGAGTGATTGATGCATAGGCATAACAACATGAAAATCCTAAGTTCATATCGCAGTACAATACTATGTGTCAAACACACACATTTGCCCTAACTTTGGTAGGATGGATTATCCAACAACTATGTTTGTAGCCCGTAGGTGTGGCAGCTAGCCTGATGGATTTGTCGAGGTGAAAGCTGGTAATGACACTACCATCACACAAATATAGTTAATAAGGGCAGTCATACCAGACTATCCCCGAGAAAATTGTTGGGAATAAATCCGTAACAGAAATAATATTTGCGGTAATAAAGACAATAAATGCGGAACACAACAATACGGTTAATCAACGAGAATAAAAAAGAAATAATGACACCAAAATTTTACGTGAAAACCTCCTAAATAAGGGAAAAACCACGACCCGAGAGGAGCAACGAATATCACTAAAGTAAGGATTTTACACTTGTATGTCTGAGTAAAACTCCAAAGACCACTACACATTCAAAAGAAATAACATTCTTTTGATTTTTTCACCTCACTACAATATCACTCACACTCTCTATTTTTCCTCACAGAATATTTTCCTCTGTGATGCCTCACTCTTCTTTTCTCTCCTTTGTAATTCTTTTTGGTGCACCTAGAATGAAGAATTGTTCTCCATTTTATAGAAAACAAATGCACTATCCTCCAAATGTGCTATAGAAGAAAAACAATTGTTTTTCTTCATAGCTTACCTACTATTGAAAATTAAGTAAAGCTGAAAAATAATTCATCACCAAATCTGCCAAACTTTGAAATTGGCAAAGAGCTATTCAAAGTTTGGTACATGGGGATGGACCTCACAAAAATAGGGGTCCCAGTGCACCAAGTTCCTGCTATGCGCAGATCCAAAGAAGGGCCAAACCATAAGGGTCAATTGTATGCCGAGGCTATTTCCACAGCTCAAATCGGTGACCTCCTAGTGATGACAACAACTTTACCTGTCAAAAAAAATCAATCACTAAACATATTCTGCCTTTTGAGTTTTCTTCACTCGCAATTCCCCCCAAATATCAGCGGCATCGTCATAGGTGTTTGGACACATATATAGCAATAGTTACTATTCATATATATGTGCATATCTATTTACTAGTCGGGCTCAGGCGTTTCTCAAATCCTACAAGCTAAAAAATTGAATTATACATCAAGATGATATTAGTCCAAAAAATTCAATTCAATAGCTGTAACAAAAAATTATCAATTACATTTTTTATCCTTTGTAGCGTTCCCATGATTCGCATAAACTATTTTAAACTAAAACAAATATCACTAGAAAATTGCACAGTGAAAAATGTAGCATAAGGTGTTATCCCACACTGCCACTTACATATTTTAAAAAACAAAAAAAAAATGTTCCTATCCTTTTATCACTTCTCTTCTTGTTGTATTCATCCTGAGCTTAGGTTAATTGCTTTATACTAAGGGATTTGCCGTAATTCCAACAGATGGAGGAGGAGCAGCAGTGTTAGAGCATAATGATGGAGGTACATAAAAGCAACTCTGAAAGAAACTGTGGTGAAGAACCTCCACCGCTGTTGGCCTCTTGCAAGGATCCCACGAACAAAGCCAAGTTATTAGATTAATTGCATCCTCGCTAACATATGGGAGTACGTTAGACAGAGTTACACCACGTATCTGTGGAAACTGGTAGTTGATAGCAGCAGCAAGTTCATGTCCATGAGCCCATTCACTCTTTGATGGAGTACCTATAACACTGCATATTCTGTAAATCTCATCTGCTTCACCCAAACCAGGGAATAGAGGACGAAGAGTTAATAACTCCGCCATTATTGCACCCATTGCCCACATATCAACAGCAGGACCATACATTGGTGATCCTAAAAGAACTTCAGGGGCACGATACCAGCGTGTTGAGACATATTCAGTATATGGAGGCTGAGAATTGATCTCCCTAGCAGAACCAAAATCAGCAATTTTTATCATATAATCTTTTGAAACCAACAAGTTCTCTGGCTTAAGATCGCGATGAAAGTATCCTTGTTGATGGATAGATGCAAGACCTTGAAATATTTGGCAGCACCAATTTCTCACTTGTGACTCTACGAAAAAATGAGGCCTATTCTCCATAAGATTATATAAGTTGCACTCCATGTATTCAAACACAAAGTATAATATGTCATTCTCGTTAATCACTTCCTTGAGCTTAACTATATTTGGATGATTCATTCTCCTCAATGACTTGACTTCTCTCAAGTTGATGCATTCTTCCCATGAATAATACTTCTTTTTCATTTTCTTAATCGCAACCACTTCACCACTCTGTTTATTCAAAGCTCTCCATACATTCCCAAATGAACCATTACCAACTTCCTTAATTATCAAGTACCTTTCCATTAGAACAAACGAAACGTTGTTACGTTGTTCCTCTTCAATTGGAAAAAACAATATTTATCTATTCACTAGGAATTAGCTAGTAGTCTAATTCTAGGAAAAAACTTGCCAATGAAGGACTTTCTGGAATGATTTGAGTAGAGGTACAATTGGTCCATGGCCTAAGTAAAATTAATACACTGGAACTGAACTCTAACAAAGCCACAGAAGAAAGAATGCTTAACTCTACCAAACCCTTAAAAACTGAAGTTTATTTGTTCTTTGTACTTGAATCTCACGTCCTATTTATAATGCTAAGAAATTAACATAACCAATTCCCATATAAATACTAAGTTCTAAACAAATTAGGATTAAGTGACAAAGATACCATATTTAGAATATTAACTAACCAAATTGAATTAGAATAAGGAAACCTTTTTTGAATATGAATTAGGACAAATTAATTTTAGCTAGACATAAAATAAATAAATATCAAATAAAAAATTCTATACTACTTAGAATCTGAATTTCTACTCTTAGTTTATTTCCTAAATAACAGAAGAAATATTGTTAAGTTGAAATTTAAAAAATTGGTTTGAAAAATAAAACATAAAAAATAATAATAATTTATTTCCACGCTTTAATGATCATAGCAATAGTCCTAAAAAAAGGAGAGAAGTCAGAAACATGAGCTAAAGGCTCTCTTCAACTTAAACGAATCTCCATGGTTCTTGCTATTTTGTTATTATAGAATTAATTTTTTTTTTATCAAATGGTGCCAAAATTGTGTCTTGCAAATTAAAATCTCTCACTTCTTAAACTCGCTTGGCACTTATGTAAATCTAAGCTATTAGAAGAACAAGGAAAAATTAGGTCGTTAAGAAATTTTATACTATTTAATTATTTATTATAGCTATAGTTTGCTATAATTATCAATCATGACTAATATTATTCATTAATTACGTAAACTGACTTCTAGTTTGTATAATTAGTCACATTTGTATATGTATAATTCGCCAGAATATACAAATACATATGTATAATATACAATTATTATATACAAATTCACCTCTCTCCACTCTCTGCCCTCTCTCCCTCGCATCTCTCCTCCCTCTCTCAATCTCGCTCGCCTCTCTCCTCTTTCAGTATCTCGCTTGTCATATATACAAATGTACATGTATAATATACAATTATCTAACCGATATACATATACAATTCACCTCTCTCCCACTCTTTGCCCTCTCTCATTCGCCTCTCTCCCACTCTTTGCCCTCTCTCATTCGCCTCTCTCCCACTCTTTGCCCTCTCTCATTCGCCTCTCTCCCAATCTTGCTCGCCTTTATCCTCCCTCTCCCAATCTTGCTTGCCTCTCTCCTCCCTCTCCCAATCTCACTTTCCATAAATACAAATACATATGTATAATATACAATTATCTAACCGATATACATATACAATTCACCTCTCTCCCACTTTTTGCCCTCTCTGTCGCCTCTCTCCTCTCTCTCTCTCCCAGTCTCACTCGCCTATCACCTCCCCATAACATGTAGTTACGAATTGTAATTATCAAACTATAGCTATGAAGAATAATTAGACTATTTTGAGTGATTATATATGAATGTTCCCCATAGAATAACTCGGGGGAATTCATAATATTCCCTTCATACTTATTCAAAGGGTTCTTAAAAATCCATAATTGAGAATTATTAGACTAATCATTTAGTTCTAAGATTTTAAGAAGAATAGAAACAGATAGAGATTTTTTTTTGATTCACTTGAAATCAAATAAGTAAATAAATAAATTTTGAAATAATTTTCTTTCATCCTTCAAATCACCTAAAAAGGAACTGTTTTTTCAAGCAACTCAAAAAGAGCTTTTCTTTTCAAGTAAATGTCCAAAAAAAACTTTTTATTTTTCACTTATAAAATTTAAGAAGTCTCTCAATTAATTTAGTTAAATAGGTTTTAGCTAACTCTTAGAATAATCGCATGTTAGTGGATGTTTCAAGTGCTTAAAACCTTATTGATCAAATATTAATAAGAACCCTTATCCGTTCTTTATTTTTTTAAAGATTATTTTTGTTAGAAATCATTAAAAGTAAATTTTTCTCGATTTCTCTAGTATTAATTAATGGCAATTTTGTTTCAAATATTTTTAAGTATTTAGATATTTTAAAGTGATTTTTCATTCGGGGAAAGTAAAATCACGACGACTTAACAACTACTCATTCCCAAAATTATTTTTCCTTATGAGGGGAAAAAGAACTCCTAAAATTTCAATAACATCACATTTTTCATTAATGACCAATTTTGATAATATTACGTTACTATAACCTGCTTTCAAAATATGTTTCCGTACAAGTCATAATTAACTTTCATATTATTGTCCACTATTATAAAAAGTTGTAAAAATAAAAAAAAATAAGACAAGAAATATAGAAGATGATAATAGAAATAGAAAGACAAGAGATGAGAGCATTTTTTATTCTTTCAGACATTCAAGTGTTCACCAAATCTTCAAGTGTCTATAATATGAATTCTTATACATCTATTTATAGTATAACATAGATAAATACAAAATATTAATCATAAACATGAACACAATGAACATAGATAAATACAAAATATTAATCATAAACATGAACACAATGAAGAAGATCATGAAGGTGAAAAGTTACCAGAATAATGTTCATAAAATGCTCTGGAAAGTAATTTCAATGAGGATACATGCAACCACATATGCAATACCCAAGGAAGGAAGAGATTACATATGATTGGTGGAAATCCCAAATTGAAGCCAATGTTTAAAGCAATTCCTGCTTTTATAACTTGGCAAATTTGGAAAAAGGAGGAAAGTGATAGAAACATGGTGGAAATATGTCAAGAACCTCAATGATTTTGGAGATACATAGAAAAATCTATTTATTTACAAAGAGTAGATATACATAATTAAACAATGTCCCTCAAAGTTGGCCGTAGTTGTCAAATATCTTTTTAAAAGAGATAATAAAATAAAGTTTTAATATTTTTTTTGTATTCACTCTCTCTTTGCCAGATAAGCCTTCAGAGAGATATTAATTTCAATTTTAAACACTTTGGGGGTGATAGAATTTTTGTAAAACTAAAGCGTGTAATTAAAAAACTAAATATAGTTAGGGGGACTTTTGCCCATTTTCTCTAATATTTATACATTTCAATCATTCATCTTTCATAGCAAATTGATTTTTTTAATCCTAACCAATTTGAATCTCCTCTAAATAGTCTTAAATTCTAGGTATAAGCTATTTTCTGCCTAAAACTTAAATATCAACAATTTTTTTAGGAAATATTGAGCAACTTGTAAGGCTAGAACTAAGCCCCAAGGCTGAAATTTCTTAAGACATAAATACTCCAACAATCATTAAAATTAAAAAATGAATGAAGGGCACAAACCAATAAGAAAAATATGACCAATAAAAAAATATTACAAGAACTATTAGATTATGTGTTTCTCCAACAACCATGAAAATAAAAAATAAACGAAGGCACAAATCAATAAGAAAAATAGCGACCAATATAAAAATACTCCTCATGACATAAGAACTATTAGATGATGAAAGACAAAATGTGATGGATTAATATTTTTTATCCAATTTATAAAGGGAGAAATTAAGTACATGAAATGTTTGTGCAGGAATGTGTTTAATGGTAGAAGCTAAAAAGTTTTAACAATTAAATTCATTAAGAAATGGAAAATGATAAGTTGTAACATTTAATCATGTATTTAGTCTAGTATAATTGTCATTATTGATTTAATTTTAAAAATTAGTAAAAGATTTTTTAATTTAAAAAATTAGTGAAGGACATTTTCATAATCTAACTTTAAACTTAAAATTTTCCCACTTATAATAATATATGATTATTCACTTTGGAACAATTTGCATTTGTGGTAGGTCAAATTTTGAGGATTTCAATGGACAAAAGGTCAAATCTTTCTCTAAATAACTCAAAATTTATAACCTCCTCTTGACATTTCAATAATTTTGATATATTATTCATTTGAATTGATTCACGTTTATAAATATGTCAAATTTTAAAACTTATGTTTCGAATCTATATATTTTTCTTTTTAGTGTTTAAGCGTGTCACTATTCTAAAAAGGTACAAAAAAGAAAAGCTTCGTAAGTATGATTTTGAAGCGCTCTACTACATTCAGCCCGAATAACAGATGATAATAGTCCTTCAAAAACTCACTCAAATGACGCTGCCTCAAATTGAGTTCTCTCTTAAGTTATTTTAGTCTCACATCATAATCGACACAACTCCTAAAGATGTTGCGGTTAGACATTTTAACTTTCTATTAGTATATCCTTCCTAAATAAACTAGTTTAGGTCCAGCCAAAAGGATATGTAGCAATGTGATGAACCCTTATAAGTCACTAAGTCAGCCTCCAACCAAATCTTTTCTTCTCCCTCCTCCACCGCAACCCTTTTGAGCCATTTACAGTGTCTAATAATCTCTCAACAGACAATGGGTGCGGGGCGTGAAATGTTAATCTCCTTGGACAATGTAAGGGACAAGAACATGATGCAACTGAAGAAGATCAACACTGCACTATTCCCAATTCGTTACAATGATAAATACTACTCTGATGCGCTCGCCTCTGCTGATTTCACCAAGCTAGGTTCGTTTTCACTTCTGGGTTTTCCTTTTTTTATTTTCTTATCTGGGTTTTCTGGAACGGTCGAAATCAAGTCAAGTTGCTTTTTTTATCGATTAATTTTCATTATTTCTGGAGTGTAATACAGTTTAGTTGACAAATCGAAGTGGTGTCAAAAGTTTTTGGGATAAAGGACTAACATTTTTGGTTCTTCAGCATCATAGTAGGAATACATTTCCTTTTCTCAAAATCTGTAATCTTTTCCTTTTTGTCTCTCTAGTCTCTATATGTGGTGTTGTTTATAGTGTTACTTGTGGTGGGGTGAGTCAAGTTTTTCTTTTTGTGTATTTCCTATGCATTGTGAAATAGCATATTCTCTTTTTCTTTTTTCCATTTTGATGTTTGTGTTGAGGATTCATGTTATTTGAGGACATGTAGTTGTTGTTGGATGTCTTGAGGGTTGATACAATTTCAAATATGCTTGTTGATAGGAAGATATTCAGGTCGTGGATGAAGGTAGAAGGTTGGTAGGTAGTTCAGACTTCAGAGTTGTCTTATTACTAGCCTATTCAGATATTCAGGTCGTGGATGAAGGTAGAAGGTTGGTAGGTAGTTCAGACTTCAGAGTTGTCTTATTACTAGCCTATTCTTGTATTTGGCTTGGTGGTAGTATTGAGCACCGTCTCAGTTATGGTATTAGCCTATTCATATAGTCTTTGTCTTGTGGTACCTGATATCACATGGTATTATTGTAGTTCTTACTTTTAATATCTCGTAATGTCAGTTGTTTAGTGTGTATCAATTATCACACTTTTTGTATTTGAATTTGCTGCATTTGAGCCAAGGGTATTTCGAAAATCTATGTTGCTCAAACTCTTCAAAAATGTCGATAGGTGCGTGTGGGATCCTCCAAAAATAGTACTTATAAAGGATCCGGCAGGGTGCGGTAATATGCCGAGCAACTTAGTCGGAACAACCTCACTATCTCGAGGTAGTGGTAAGGTCTGTACACACATTACCTTCCCGTGACCCACTTATGATATTTCAGTGGGTATGTTATTGTTGTTGTTCTATGGGCACCGGGTTGTTTTATCGTTTATTTGGTTCTTACCCGTGTTTATGACTTAAGATATTGATATTGACATAAAATTGATAAGAGTATGGAATTTTATATCAATTTAGAGCTTTTTCATATGGGGTCCATTCAGGAAGCTAATTTTCTTATAATTTTCTTACATAGCAAGAAACTAGCTGATGCACAACATCTACTACACTTCAATTCACTCTGCTACATCAAAAAGAGGTATCGTATATATTCTATCAACCAAATTTAGTTATCTTTTGTTATCAAGTGAGAAACTTCAAATGGGTAACTTAAGGTGAACCTTCAAATGTGTAACCTGAAGTCTTGAACTATACACTTCAATTTGTCATGCTGTTATTTTGACACCAGTTTCCAACACTATGCCATTATTTTCATAACTTAAACCTGAATGAAAGAAGCAACAATAGGTGTCTCTGTAAACGACAGTCAGGTAACAGACATATGTTTGTTTCATGCCAATGAAAACATGTAGGCCAATGTAAATGATGCAATACAGTATATACTATATAGAAGGTAAACCTATTTGTCTGCACTGTTTCACAAGCATGTTGAAGGTCAAGAAGTTCAGGGGACAAAGGGATAGCAAAGGAAGATGCCAAATGAAGAGTATGTGCAGCGGTACAACTCAAGACTAGTTCCATGAAAAAGAATGAAACTGCAGCTTGTAGTAAGGAGTTTTACCCTGCATAAGTTTAGGTTTAAGTGGTTAGGTTTAAGTGGTTAGAGGACTCTCAGAGGGACAAAGGAGGTGACCAGAATTGGAGTCTTAGCTGCATTACATGATTTAACCCTCTGGCATATTTGAATGAAGTTAACTCCAAAGGATTTAGAAAAATGGGAACCGTTTATGATGTCACATCCTTTAGGGCTGCTTGATATTGCATAACTGGTACTCTAGTCTTCTCTTATTCTTTGCTAGTTTATCTTGGGTTGAGATCTGACATAGGTCTGCACCATCAAATTGTTGCAATCTCATAAATTTAGACTTATCTGAAACCCAACAAACTCTCACCTCCTTCACTTGCTTACACACATGCAACAAATAACTCAAGCCTCCCTTCCCAGTCATCTCATTCACACAATAATTACCATAAAAGACCCGTTATTCATTTCCATCTTCCTCAAAACCCACCCAGAAATGAACATCGGAAGTATTCCCTCCATACCCACTTAGGTTTTCCCTTATATATTTTGGAATATGTTTTACAATAAGATTTCAATTTTTATAGGCACAATTTTATTACAGTATGGATGTTCATATTTAAAAAGGCTCTCAACAGGAATTATAGCCGGTTTCTACAGTATCCAAAAGTTCGTTGAAACTCAACCTCAAATTATCTGAATACTTGCTTAAAATTTACTGATCACCTAGGAATTTGAATTAGAACCTCTTTCCGTTCGCATTATGGCTAATGGCATATTCTGCCTGTACTAAACCTAGCTTCACACCAACAACATATTTGGAGCCATGACTCTCATATGACTGAGTAATTTGAGGTTTGAGTATCCAATGCTTATTATTATTTTATTTTTTTTATGAATATAGCTAGGCTATTTGTTGTTTGAGTTATTTATTTATTGCAGTGTGAGACATGAGTTTCTTAGGGAAGAAAGAATTCCAGGGAGTGTAGTGAAGAAAAACTTGTTCGGTGTGTGAGAGCAATGCGTTGTGAAGATGGCGAGAAGGTAGTCTGAACAAGGAGTGGGCCTGAATGGTGAAGCTCTTTCCAATGGTATTATTGGAACAAGGGAAGGAAAGATGAGAAAAAGAGAAAAAGCGAGAATAAAAGCATAAAAGAGGTCTTTTATTTAAAACTGTTTATTGCTTAATTTTAGATTCCACGCTTCTGAAAGTCACGTGTATCACGCGCTTTGTCCAGATCAATTATATAATTGTCACATAAGTAGATTTACATATTTCTAGGTGTTTGGGTGAGAATTCGTAGAGTTGGCGACCAGTAACAGAGCTCTGGTCTCTGTGCATATATGGGTGTCTAATTGGAGATCAGTGGCAATTGCCAATCCTTTTTTTTTTCCATTAAAAAATGTGTTCTGTGAACTTTCAGTACCAAAGCTTGTATAAAACCTAGTTAAAGGGAACTTTTACAGACCGAGACAATAACTCAACAACTCAAGAGCATTAGATCTTACTGCTAAGGCAAAAGCCCTCACAATTTTTTATGCAACTGTTTAAGCAACTTAAAAGGTCCACTGAAAATGGTTCCTCTCAACTCCCATGGAAATTTATTTCTCCCCATGGAAATTTAAAGGAAAAAAGAATTTATACTCTCCATTAGCAGTTATCCACCTTATATCGTTGGACTGAATATAATAACATAAATTAGTAATTATTGTTGCTTGAAGCACTATCTGCTGTTCATTTGGAACAATAACAATAGCTAGTTAAAGATATGTTTTTCCTCGTTGTGGTTTTTACAGAATGCAGTCAACACATCTGGCCGTGACTATTTCAATATTCAATTTAATTTTTTTTTCGGTTTTTCAGCCCCTATTGAGTATTGGGCATCATTGATATTAAGCCCCTATGCGGGTTTCCCTTGTCATTAAAAAAAAGGATAGTAAGGATATTTAGTGAACGTACTATATCTTTTGGAAAAGTTCAACTTGATAATATTGCTGCAAGTAGGTATTGATGTGTCAATTGTTTATAAAAGCGTATGTGCGTGAAAGAGGTGAGGTGGGGTGGGGCCTGGGGGTTCCCCATAGCATTCAGGAAGATAAGAATGATTGACGGAAGTATGACAGATTTCATAGAGGCTCCACAGGAATAGGTCAGGGAGACACAGTGGGAGTTCATTTACTTTCTGGGCTACTGATGTAAAAACTTTTGCTGCACTTACTGCTCTTGCCTCTTTATCCTCCTTGATAGTATTTTAACAAATGTATGTCTAGCTGGTGATTTCTCCAATGTTGATTGCTGGAAATTTCAAAAGTTTGATCTGGTTTAGTTCTTTTGCCTGCAGCATATTATAGTGACATTTGTGTCGGTTCAATTGCGTGTCGACTTGAGAAGAAGGAAGATGGAGCTGTTTGTGTTTATATAATGACTTTGGGTGTTTTAGCTCCATATCGTGGTCTAGGTATTGGTAAGTGATCAACTTATCTTCAGGGTGAATATTAACTTTAAACTTTCCTCTGTTTGTTTCATTTTTACCCCACAACATTTATGTATTGATGGAGCCCCCAACTTTCAGTACATCTTATCTCTTCATCCTTTCTTAGTCAGTATCTTTTCTGGTAATCTATGAGATCTGTCTAAAGGCATATTTTGGCTCCAAAGTCCGAAATCTTTAAGATTTGTGACAAAATATTTGATTCTTCTGTTGAAGATGAGTAGCTACAGGGAATCCAAATGATGTCCACTTTCTCCAGATAGCTCATTATAATAAAACTGCTTCTTGTGTATTCATCATGTTTCTTTTTACTGTGCAGGTACAAAGCTGTTAAATCATGTTCTTGATCTTAGTAGAAAGCAGAATAGCAGAGAGATTTACTTGCATGTGCAGACAAGTAATGAAGATGCCATCAACTTCTATAAGAAATTTGGCTTTGAGGTCACTGATACCATCAAAAACTATTACACAAACATTACCCCACCAGACTGTTATGTCCTAACCAAGTTTATCTCTCAAACAAAGAAATGAGCCTTGACATAGTTTTGAGGTTCTGAAACTTCTGGTTCTAGTTTTTGTTATTTATGGGGTAGTATTCCACAATTTTTGAACTGATTTTGGCTTGATCTTAATGTTCAGCAAGTGGTGTTAACGGTTAAAGATGTAGGAGAGTTCATGGTGAGACGGAATTCTGTTAGTGTTTAAGTCGTGATTGATCCGACAATAAGCTTCATAGGTAATAATTGGCTTAAGAGATATCCTTTGACTGCTATAAGGTATTGTAGATTAGTTGTACCGAAAGCTGATCTGGGATGGAAATGTCATCATGGTGAGAAGGAAGAAATGAATGCTGATATGTGATACGTCTATTCCTGTCGTCAATGACTAATAAAAGCACAAAAACTGGCGAAATACTGATGTTTGATGCATTATCAGAATAAATATTTGCTTGTTACATTCTATAAAATGTACAAGTTTCTATATACATGATTGACCAGTCTTTTCTTGATACAACGAAGATGGTAAGCAACTGAACTATAATTATACTGTATATTACTTGTACTCACAGCAGTGAAGTTATAATGAAACCACATTAATTTCCAAGCTACTGTGGATACTAGTTCAGTAAGCCACACCACCAGAGAAAGTATCGCCATCGTGAAGCACAGATTCTGTCAGCCAGTAGCCATCCCAAGACCCGCCAACACGCTGTAAATTGCAAACCATATGTCTGTTATCTTCTTCTTGCTAAGTGAAAACAGGGAAAAGAAAAATGAAAATCCCAGAAACAGATAATGGAAATGACATGTGTCTGATTTAATGTTCCCGTAATTTAGTATGACTGCTTCCAAATTCCCTGTATGTGACATTCAACTAAGAATAGTTGCACACAACCAACCTAAAGCATCACGCCAACTAAGAATAAGAAAAAAGAACACAGACAGTTGCAATACAGGTTTATATTTTAAAGTATCTTGGCACTGAATTGGTCATGAAAAGACCTACAAGGTGCTGAGCAGAAGAGGGAATACAATACCAGCATGTATCTGTGGAAGGAAAAGAAATAGAAAGTTTTCTGATGGACTACTTTGAAAACTGAAGATTTTAATCTGATCTGTATCTTTTTGCCCTCATGTTAATGTAGAACGGATTTTGTGATGATCTTGAAACCTGTTAACTCTATAGAGACTTCTGTCATGACCCGCCACTTCACTGCTCAAATTTGGCATCCGGATAAGGAAAAAAAAATCTAGAGTTGTGGACTAGAACTCCCTAGATATTTTCAAGAAGACTAGAGAATTTTCTAGAACTTGTAGAGAATTCTAGATTAAGACTAAAGTGTAAAGATTGTAGGGACTTGTAAAGTAATTATTATTTACACCTAGGCCCCTCAGACGTAGTATAAATAGAGGGCTTTTCATTTGCAAAATCATCCAACAAAGTTATAAGCAATCTTCCACAAGCAATACAAAGTCTTTTTTTTTCCGAAGCTCGTATCAAAGCCACGTTGACTGTCATGACCTGCCACTTTACTGCTTAAATTCGGCATCCAGACAAGGGAGAAGAATCAAGAATAGTTGAGGGGAGATTAGTTGAACACTCTATAACTCCCTAGATATTTCAAGAAGAGCCACATTGACTGTCATGACCTGCCACTTTACTGCTTAAATTCGGCATCCAGATAAGGGAGAAGAATCTAAAGTAGTTGTGGGGAGATTAGTACAACACTCTAGAACTCCCTAAATATTTTCAACAAGGTTATAGAATTCTCTAGAATTTTGTAGAGAATTCTACATTAGGACTAGTGTAAATAATAATTACAATTCCCTACAATATTTACACTTTAGTCCTAAGATAAGATTCTCTACAAAATTCTAGGAAATTCTATAGCCTTCTTGATAATATCTAGAAAATTCTAGAGTGTTCTACTAATCTCACCACAACTCTAAATTTTCTCCCTTATTCGGATGCCGAATTTGAGAAGTGAAATGGCGGGTCATGACACTTCGCATAGATAGTCAGGAATCTCGAGGACGGTTACCTGACAACTTAGTTAATGTACAAATCTAGCTTAACCCTGATATGGTGGAATATTAACTAGGTTCCAAATTTGTCCAACAAAAGTGGGGCTCCGAGAAGATGTGGAAATTCAACAGTTACTAATAGGGAGATGAAATGGAAGGTTGATCCTGAGTTTCTGTCTTACACAAGGAATTGCAAGATAATTCCTTCTTTATTAAGTTGTTGACACAAGATGAATCATTGAGGCCAATGCATTTTGGAGGCTACAAATTGCAAGCTAAGCTACAGGAAGATGTAGAATTTTAAAGGGAAGGATTTGAGCAAAAGGTGTCTTGCCCTAAATAACAAAGATCAATCTCCATTTTCACTTTTCTCAAAATATAAGCAGTAAAAGAAATCTTCTTCGTTAAGATAGGAGTGGATGAATTACTAAAATTTATAAATATAAAAAATCTAGTCAAAGAGCAGATCAGTAAACTATATCTAACAGCTTAACGAAATTCAGAAGCGCCAAAAAAGCTAGTACAAAAGGAGTTGCAATACTTGCTACTTCCTGTGTGAATAAACTAGATTCAAATAACAACACACACCACAAGCAAAAGAGTTGTTCTATTGTTTAAGAACTTCTATTGCAGCGTCTCATTCTTTCTTAAATTTGTTTGGTCCAATATAAAATACAAACAAACTATAGAAGTGTTTACTATCTTGAACAAGTTGAAAGTAATTATAAACACAGATGGAGAATTCTAAACTACATAACAGACTCAATCTTACTCTCTCAATAGTCTAATTTCCACAGTAAGCATATTTTAATAGTAACATTTGAAATGAAAAATCAAAGGGAAACACAGTTAAAGAAATATCGATTCAAATATGCTTCAACAGGGAGGTGAGCAATAAAGAACAAACCTGAACCATGGTAAATTGGAAAATTTCTTCTTCCTCAGGTCGTGTGCCACGGACCCAAACACGCTGCTTATACAGAGTCTACATAAGCATAGTGGAAGTTAGACAATTCTTTAGCTTATCCTTGCATATCCCTTTAACATTTGTTAGCACTTAGCAACATGTAAAAAATCTGACAAACCTCATTTACATGCAAACTGCTCAAAATCTCCCTCTCCTGATGGCCAAGTAATACCCTATAAGTTGAATGATGAAATATTCGCCTGAATCGTTCAAACTGCACAATAGACAGTAGACATACCAAGTAAAGATAGGTATTAGTAAATGTTGCCTTTTTGTTAATTCATAGAATGAATACAAGCTTCTTTTAGTTGCCGCCTCTGGTGCAGGAATTATGTTCAAGTGCCTTGACCTAAGGAGCATAGATTTGACAGGCAGCTAACTCTTTGAGCAGTCATGGCGATTGAGCCAATATAAAGCAAAAATTAATGATTAAGGAGAAAATTAAAACAAAAAAGGCCAAAAAATAGAACAACCAAATTAATATTTTGGTAATGATTACTAACCTGACCCAAGTCAAAAAAGCGTCCGAAGTAGGTAGACCTTTGAAAAGGATCAAATCCAGCAAACTATCACGAGAGGTTAGTTAAAGATTACCAAACAGCCAGCTTCAGCTTGTTATGAACCATCATACTCAAAGAGAAAAAGAGTTCCCGAAATTACTCTGTACATGACTTCAACTCCATAATCGTGATGAGGTTGGTCATTGTACTTCAATGCATCAAGCTGGTTTTGAACTGCTTCTTCTGCACTAAACTATTGCAAAGCCATAAAGTAAATTGATACATAAGCAAGTGCAGAAACCTCCTAAAATCCATGAATGTTAGAAACTTACACATAATCTTGGACCAAATGGCTTTTTCCTACGAGATTCAAGCCTGCAGCAGATAATGCATAGTTGCAAATAGTTTAATAGAATTTCCCAATAATGGATTATTAAAGATGTAAGTAATTAAAAGTGAAATATCGCCAATTATTTAAGCTTTTAGATGAGGTGGTCATATAATTCAACATGGTATGCAACAAAGATTTTTACCTCAAGTTTCACGGTTTATCACAAATAATTTTCACGCACTTGGCCCAATGTCTGGGAATATACGTGAACTTACTTAGCTAAACAAAGCATGATAGAAGCAACGGATACATATAGGCGATATCAACTTTGGAATCAAGGCTTAGCTTGCTGGTACACTTATATAAGATACAGTGTCTACCAGAGTCTTTGTTCAGTGAGAGATCAGTACAGAAAAGTAAGAGCTAAAGAGCCTCCAGTTCTATAAAACTCTCGGTTTATTTCGAAGGATAAATTATTGGGGATTGGAGTTAAATTGTCCCAAACAAGCAAAATGGACATAATGTATTCGGATAACCAACCCAACTAGTTTGAGATTGAGACTTGGTTCTTGTTGCATCAGTAAGCGTGACGGTGGAAGAATTGTGCTTAAACTTAACTGTTTAACGAATTGAAGTTTTTGAAAGCAGCAGAAAACATCATTATTTCATTTACAGTGGTGGTGGCTGACCTAAACTAGTGGCAACTCAACACTACCCAAGATCAACCAAGGAAACTGGCAACTTCAGTTCACAATTTCTTGTGAACGTAGTATTCAAAATTACAGAAAATCAAACAAACTGTAAAAGTATCAACTCAATAAGTCAAAAACCCCGAGTTCAATCCCTGGGAAGAACCAAAATACTGAATAAATTTGTGATTTTCACTAATCCAATAGCAAAATAAATAACTTTACATCATTTTCACATAAGAACCCAAAAACAACATCTCTGCCTTCACACGATATCGTGTAAGACTAAGTATACACAGTAAACAAGAGAGGGAGATAGAGATGGATACCAATTAGCAGAGAGAAAGTCAGGTACATCGGCAGAAGCAGAGATACGAGGGCTGTAAGGCTTAGAAGATCGGAAAGATTTGGAGAAGATAGACAGAGACTGTGGAGATGATGACACAGAGGAGCAAAAGGACATCGTTGTGTATGCTTCTCCACACAAAGCTCCGTCAATGATCAATTGAAGAAAAAGCTCTGAATTGCAGCTAATACAACAAGACTATTAATTTCGGACCGTTGGATTGACATTGTAAGGAAATCGTACGGTCGTGATCTCATCACCAGTTACCCAGGGAGTTAAACGGCGACGTCCAAAGGAAGCAGTTGCCCAAAATTGCAATTTACAGTTTTCACTAATGTAACACAATTGAAATGCTGGTCATATATCCATGAAGCACTCTGCTCCTTCCCGCCACCTCATTGCCGCCGCCGCTTTCACCGATACTGCGTCTGCCGCCGCCAGCGCCACCATGTCATCTGCTCGATCAGTAAGAATACTTTCCTGAAATACGGAATTCACATTAACTTCCATTTCTAAACTGTTGAAGTAACTCTCCTTTACAGTTCCGAGGAGGCAGGGGACGCGGCAGGAGAAACTTTTCGCACCGTCCTTCCGGAGAACGAAGTGAAGAAGATATTGTAACTGGAGACTCTCACTTCAATTCTGTTCGGGAAATCAATCGAAATCTCCGCCCGTCTCCTAATTTTCGACCTTTCCGGCCTAGGGCACCATCGCCAAATATTCATTCTACTCATCATAATTATGGACAATTGCCGCCTCCTCAACCACGTCAGCAGTTTCATCCCAATCAGCAATCCTATAGAGCAATGCCACCACCAGCAGGGTTTTATCAGAATCAGCAGTTCAATAGAGCAGTGCCACAGCCGCCACCAAGACCACAATATTATCAGAATCAGCAGCTCAATAGACCGAATTTTTATGAGAATCAGAAGTTTAATAGACCAAATTTTTATGAGAATCAGCCGTTCAGGCCACGGCCATTGCCTCCCAAGGCTTTGAACTTTCGGAATTGGGAGTATGCTAGACCTGGACCTCCACCTCATTGCGGTAAATTTGCATCTCTTTTCAATGTCGCGTTTACTCAGTTTGGGTACATTCAACTGTTGGTACAATTCCAAGCCAGGATAAAAGAAGGGTGTATGTGATAGGTTGACAACCAACTTAAAGCTAGTCAATTGATAATGAATCTTCTTGCTTGAGATTGAGACATTGTTGTGGTTGTGTTTTTTTTTGTTGTTGCTTAGAGGGAAGGATATACATGAAGTTAAGAATCCATGTATCCAAATCGCTATATGGATAGTGTATTATGTTTGTGATATGAGTTTGTAGTCATAAATTATGGTCAATTTAGAAATATTCCTCTGGCTTATTGGACGACAGGATGTGGTAGAGAAAAGTGAAGTACAATATGAGAGGATATATATAGGTATTCTAGGTTGATTATTCTTTATAATCAAGCAAAGTAGGACCTACTTGTTTAATATGAAGTGTTCATATGCAAATGGTGCAGAGAAGAGTTGCAGTGCCAGTTATGCTAACTGATATGAAACTTCCACTTTGACAAAGGCGAATTGCGACAAAACTGTATTATGTTGTTCTAATCTAATTGTGATCATGTCAAATGGTCTGACATAGGTATAAATATTTACTTTGGATACTCTAAAACACATTAAATGCTTACTGAACTTGAAGATACTCTTGTAGAAGAGAATGGAAAGAAGGGGAGGTAAACAAAAGAAAGAGAGGAAGCGGAAACATCATTCCCAGTTGGCTCCTCCCAAAAAAAGCAGTGCATTTTTTTGAATTACCCGAATCTGATATACTGTCCTAGATTAGGAATCCAAACTTCATGGTTTATGGTAGCTCATTTGATAATGTCTAATAAATAAGGAGAAAACTAAATGCTGCCTTTGATAGGGATTACAAAGGAGGTCTAACTTTGCAATAACCACCGTAGTTGAAGAAGGGTAAGACTACTGTGTTGTGAGTCAGGTAGAGTAATAGTAATACTAAAACTTTCAGTTTAGGTAATGATTTTGGAAGCTGAATGAAATCCGAAGACTGTCTCAGGGGAAGAGGATTTTTTATGATCGAGAAATCTGTTAGGATCAACTGGAGCCTTTTGATGTTGGTGATAATGTGTCTTGCCCGCCCCTCTACCCTTCTCGACTTAAATACAAGGCTTAGTTCACATGGTACTTGTGACCTGAGTCACAAGTCCCTCAATCCTTTTCCACTTGAAAGCCCTAGCGGCATCAAGTTCACAGATGGAGAGGATAAAATCTTACTAGAATAGATGAGAATGTCACAATAGTTGTTTCAGCCTTTTCAAGACAGAAAAATTTCATGACGTAGTTTTTTTTTTTTGGTAAATATACTGTGTTTATTACCAAGTTAGAATTACAAAGCAAAAGAAATAATACAGAACTGGACATCTCCTGGAACTGCAATCAGCAAGTATTCTATCATAATATGCCCAACCAACTACCTAGTGTTAGAGCCTGCATACATCACAGTGGCTATTCACTTAGGGTACCGATTAACACCTGCAATTTTTCACCCAATTCAGACTCAATTCTATCTTTGATATGGACCTTTTGAACAGTTTTGCTCACTAGAACTTAACAGCTTCTGCTTTTCTTCTGGAGGATCCTATGATTCCTCTCCTGCCAGATGTAATATACACTAGCTGGTAGTGCAATTTTGAATTCTTCGGTTTCTGGGAGTTTACCTGCAGTGAAATTTATCCCACTCTGCTCCTCTGCCCATCCTGTAGCTTGCCAGTTTAGGATTTTCTGCCAGACTTGGGTTGAGTAGGAGCAGCTGAAGAACAGGTGCTTAGTTTTGTCATTCCCATAATCACACAGGTCATAGCTGATGTTGTCCACGCTCCCCACGCAACTGGTCTCTCCTTTGTCAGGAGTCTACCATGTAAATTCACATCTCAATTATAGGACCTCTTCTTCATTATATAAGGAATCACGTGTCATCTCAAGAGATGTCTCAGTTTTTCTTTAAGGATGGACAATAGGAGGAAGGAGTGGCTTTGAATTGAAGCTATGTAATGCCATCCCTGGCACAATTTGGTGGATCATATGGTGAGAAAGAAGCTCTAGAATTTTCGAAGACAAAATCGAAAATGTAATTAGTCTTAGGTTGGATGTTAAGGATGTAGAAGCCTTACTCGAGTTTATTAGTTCTGTTCACAGTCAGTAAGGCTTCTTTCTTGTAACTGCTTCTAATCACCAATATTCTCTTGATGTTGGTTTTCATTTATAAAATAATCTTTTAAAAAAACATTAGCTACAACTCTCCACATGTCTCCTTTGAAGATTTGCTTGAGTAAGACAAGCATGTAGCTATTAGTTAAATAGCATAAAACAATATCACATGCTTAAATGAAAATCCAAATATGAAGTATCTAGGAGCTCATCTGTCTTAACCTTTATGGACAGAGTTACTTGATACATGCTGCAGGTATCCCTTGAATTAGTCGAGGTGCACGAAAGTTGGCTTAGACACCATGGTAATAATAAAAATAAAAAAACTCGGAGTAAACAGGGCGAACTATTTAAGGTGTAAAGTGTTCAGAAGGTGTTAGTCTAAGGATCAAAGTGTATATAAGGTGAACGCCTCATTTATCAATGTGATAGCCCTACAAGAGTTTAGTCCATGTGGTCAGTCGGATTTCTCGGGGGATGCTTGACTTGATGATTTCTCTTGCGAGTTCCATTGTAAAGACTCTGGGACAACTTACCACCTATTGCTGACACATTAGTAGGAGGGGAATCGGGAGCATTCATTTTGGCATTAAAAAGTTCCTCTTGCTTGTTACTGGAATATATCCTTTCAAGCCATTCCCTTCTGGAATATGCCTTTTAATTGCATCTTAGAAAAAGAAAAAAGTTGGTCAAATCATTTCTTTGCTCCCTTTATACCACTATGTTTTGGAACATTCCATTAATATATTACAAACTCATTCATCCAAGTCAGCTGAAATGTGGTCATGATTTTAAGATTGTAGAGGGCCAAATATTTTTGACACGTGCTGTTCATCTTTGAGATACTTGTTTACTTTTGATGTCTGGCTGTGTAGGTCATAGTTTTTGGTCTTAGTCTGCTAAGGTTGGTCTTCACCAAATTGATGAATGGTTTACTTGCCATTATATTTTGCAGAACGATTTACAGTCTTATCATACAACATACTAGCTGATTACCTTGCTAATGATCATCAGAGAAAACTTTATTTTCACATACCACAACATATTTTGGACTGGGAATGGCGTAAAAGAAGTATCCTTTCTGAGCTTGGATGGTGGTCAGCTGATATATTGTGTCTTCAGGTTATGATTCTTTTCTCAATTAATGTTGACCTTCTACACTCTTAATCACAGTGACGTTGTGGAATAGGCATAGATTGATGTTGTATGATTGAGGGTGTTGGAAAATATTCTAAATTTTAATATTTACTGGTTCTCCCTTCCAGTTTGGCATGAAAGGTGCAGTAGTATCAGTGAATTGATAACTTTGTTTGTAAATGTATGTCTGTAGGCTCCCGCAGAAAATTTAAAAACCATGGTTAAGGCGAAGAGATTTTATATTTATAAAAAAAAGAAGATATTTTCCTCCATTTGATCTTCATCTATATATGTATGTGTATATATGTGTGTAAAAGAGAGAGTTATGTATATAGTCAGAAATAAGAAACACGGGATAAAGAATTGGGAGGATGCGTACAGATAATTATCAATTGAGAGAATCTTTGAAGATATTCTTTTATGTTCACACTCTTCAATATATATTGTTGCATTACTCTATGGGTTACACTAAACTTATAAATTTCATGTAATCCTAGTCTATTTGCACAATATATGTAACACTTCTCTTCAATCTGGTGCATTCAACGGAGATATATATGTGTGTGTGTATGTGTGTTTGACTAGTTTGTACAAGCAAGGAATTTGGTGAATATATATGCAAGCTAGTCATCGATCATATAAACTATGTGGCATTGTGTCCTAAGAGTTTCTCTTTGATAAGTGAAGAGTGACAAACTATGAAGTGCTGCTTGATCATCATGCATAATCTCTATGTGAATATATCACCAATCTCTCCAGGTTTCAAATCTTTGAATAGTTGCTTCGAGATCATCTCTAACACAATGCAGAAAATCAAAGAAAGTGTATCAACACTTTGTATTCTCTGTGTAAAGAAGAGGGTATAGAAAGAACTGAACAGTGAGTAGACTTCTTAGGATCTGTGTAATTATTGTTACTCTCCTTGTATTGACTTTTGGTCTTATAACTTCTTTTTGGAGGTTGCCAGGATGCCCTTAATGCTGAAGAGTACAATCTTACCTTTCTAAAGAAAAATATATGTGTGTATGTGCGCATATATTTTATCTTCTCACCAAAGCTTAATATAATCAATCTTGTACTGTCCCCTCTATAATCATCTTTCCAGGAAAGAAAAGTTCTTTTGTCAAGTAATTCAAGTCACCAACCCAATTTATCATTCCTAACCTATAAGTCTGTGTTTCGATGTTTATTTATATAATTTCTAGAAGTAACAATTCATAGTAAGGCGTATGATGTTTCCTCATTTCAGGAGGTTGACAGATTCCAGGAGTTGGAGGCAGAGTTGAAGTTGCGTGGATACAGTGGCATCTGGAAGGTTTTTGATGCTTTCATGCTATTTATCACATATTGAATAATTTTACAGATTATTTGTTGGTGGACTTACTGTTGATTAATATGTTGTGGAACAGAACCAGAGAGAAGGCCCAACCAAACCCAATTGTATCTGTATTTTTCCCAATTTCATACATTATAATATACATCATTAGTCAATATTTTGTTGTGAAGTGCAATGTGTAGAGGAATGAGGACCCAATAATAAATTTAGCAAACATCTTGGAGGGAGGCTTTCTTACTTGATTTTGGAATGCTGAACAATCCTCTGTGTGTTTCAAAACAAGGAGGGTTTATAATTTGAGTTTCTTATTCGCTAAATCAGAACCATTATATGATTTCTTTGATAAACTCCAAGTCCTTTGTTTCATAGTACTACTTTCTTGTGCCACGTGGAATTGATTAACTGATTAACATGATTATATTTGATGTTTGATGTAGAGGCGTACCGGAGATCCAGCTGATGGATGTGCAATATTTTGGCATGCATCAAGGCAAGAAAATTCTATTCCTTTGCACCCTCAAATCGGAAGAATAGACTAAATTGACAATGCTGGTACTTAATTGTTGCATGAGGAAGCCCTTAGTTAAAATGTTTTTTGTTTATTGATCCAGTGTTTTGTACATTGGTTCTAGTCATGCCTTTGCAGATATTTGATACTTTTAGCTGTTATGTGTGTTCTTCAGTGGCTTTTATCTAGCTTCTCTTTTCTTGATTTTATGCAGTTTTTACAGGCTCTATTTTTCTAATAGTTATTCCTCAAAATTTGTCTTCCTTCCTTGGCAATCCTATAGCACTCTGTTGCCCATATATAAATGAATTAAGGATTGATAAAGTGTTCTTTATGGAGGAGTGCTAACAGCATAATACTTCTTTCTGCACCGGCAAACACAATCAGCCATTCAGTCTATCATGTTTTAGTGTGTATTGTTTCCTTGATAAACTCATCACATTTACTCCCCTCATTCTATGATCAACGTAATTCTTTCTGCATTAGCAAACATAATCAATCACATTTTAGTGCATATTGTTTCCTTGATTAACTTGTCAGATTTTACTTGCCTTATGCTATGATCATCATCGTTTGAACTTCCACGAATATCAAAATTTTGTCCCTATAGTTCTTATATTGTTAGTATTTTTGCTTCCTGGTTTCCACAGATTTGTATCTTTTGGCAGTTCTACACCTAATATTATATGGACAATGTTAAACTCTTGTCGTACTTCATTGCCAGTGATGGTTGTTTTCTAATGACAACTGCTGGTCCATATATGATATATCATTTCTGGTAAAAACATAGTCACTGATTTTGGCTGTTTGAAAAGCTTGTATATAAGCTATTGGATATATTGTACTGATTTGCATAGCAATGAGTTACTTTGATGTGCTTACTAGCTTCAGTGATTCTTAACTATGTGTCTGTTCAATGTAAACATTGGTGTCACAGAATCCAGTCTTATGTTACATCATTGCCACTTTTGTAGTCTCTGGTAGTGTGCATTTCTATTGGTGTGAATTCTGTACTATAGCTAAGCTGGAACTTGCTTGATATGCTCGCGGTCATTTAAACATGCTGGTAGTCATTTCTAGACCTTTGGCAAATATAATTTGGCTGTATGTCTAGAGATCCACGATTCTGGCATATTAATTACTTTTGCTTGATTAGTCTCAGATCCTCAATGCACTATTCAATGATTTGTGTTATCATCTTAATATTAACCTTTTGGCGTATATTTTTTGCAAGATGCAGTACGTGTGATGACATCTAACTACTGGTCCATGATATTATCTTGTCTGAACTTAATTTAAATTTTTTATGTTAGATTCAAATTGGTGCATGAAGAATTTGTTGAATTTAAAAAGTTTGGGCTTCGGGATAATGTTGCCCAGATATGTGTATTTGAGGTGCGTAAATTCTTCTTAAATATTTCATCGCTTTACTGTGGGTATCTTCAAGTTCAAAACTTGCTTTTCTGATGTTGGTTCACCGTTCATCTATTGCTAACAGTCTCTTGGTCAGCAAAATAAGAGTTCACCAGCTCCCTTAGCAAGGTAGGTCTTCTTTGTTTTGAGAGTTGCACTGTATAACAACTTACTCTTGAATGTTTGATTTGTACCTTATCATTCAAATATCTGTTGAGGGCTTTCTTATTTTTTTTCCTTTTCCCCAACTAAATTTTTGCACTTGCAGCCCTGGTCACTCCAGTAAGGTTGTAATTTGTAATACTCATGTGCTTTTCAATCCTAAAAGGGGAGAGATTAAGCTCGGACAGGTACTTATTGTCAATTAATACTGTCTTTTCAATTTTCACCACATCAATGTGTGCATGAATTTATTTCGAAACAGCTATCCAGTACTTGTATATCCTTTACTTGGTAGTTATACAATCATACATTACTCTACTTCACACATTAGCAACCTGCTAGATTGTAGTCATTGCTTATCTATGTATCTTTACTGATTTCCCTGTGTGCTAAATGCATTTAAAGAGAAACTAGTATTTATCATGTTTCTGTGATAAGTGAATACAACCTCTGTTTATTAGAGGAAAGTGCCCCCTCCTGTCTCCCCGTTTTTATCCTACTTCCCTCATTTAGTATAGCATACTTGGCAGATCTGTCTCGTTTGTTTACTCATAAATATGGTTTGCTTTCAATTCATGATTGACACAACATCTTTAGTTTAGCATTTTTAGATGCAAGGGAGATACCACTTGATTGGATTCAACTTTTCTTCTGTTTAGTGTAAATAAATTTTGTGACAACCAGGTTAGGGTGCTTCTGGATAAGGCTGGTGGTGTTTCAAAACTTTGGGACAATGCTCCTATTGTAATTTGTGGAGATTTTAACAGTACACCAAAGGTGGGTTCAATAATTCCCATCGAAGCGCTTATGACATGTTTTTCCATCAGTGCATATATTCTACTCTTACTTACAAGTTACATGTGAGAATGTTATGTTGTGCAATAGTTCTGTTCATCTTTTTACACTTCCCAGAATCCATGCAATAATTCCTTATTCTTCTTCTCCTTTACCAGAGTCCATTATACAACTATCTTGCCGAGGAAAGAGTAAGCTTCAGATAATATTTTCTTTCTTGTTGCTGCCCCCACCCCTTTTTCTTCTGTGCCTTCTCTAAAGATATGATGATTCTGTGCTTTGGAATGCATTTTGGATATTTTTTCCCACAGCTAGACTTATCAGAAGTGACTCGGGATAAAGTGTCAGGACAGGAATCAGCTACAATTAATACAGTGAAGCACAGCTTCAATGCTAGTGCTAGGTAACGACTTCTTACCTTGTTAAAAGAAATTACGTTAAATTCATGGAGACTTTGTACTACATTGTTTCCTCCTTGACCTTTTCTTCTGAATTCCTTGAAACAGCTCATGTATAATCCTACAAGTTTTTTACTTCAATATCATTGCTCAACACGCCCCAATCCCTATCTATTTGGGGTGGACTATATTAATCCATCCTGTATATCATTCTTCTCTATTTAGGTCCAGTACATTTCAATACTTGTATATAATGTATTTTTGATGTAAATCAGTGACTTTCTAAAACTAGAGGTTCTAAAATTCACTCTTATTGCTACACTGGCATACAGGTATTTAATCAAATTAGAAAGACTTTTGACAAACTCTGGACTTGATGCATGTGTAACAACTAATGATTAATCCCTAAAGTTGGTATTGCTAATATGGATTCTTTGTTTTTCTTTGGCTAAACTAAGAGATTAACATTGTAGGGAGATGTCATATTATCATAGTTGTAAACCTCTTAGCTCCATTACAGAAAAGACAAAAAAAAATATTTTTTTAGCACCAGTAAATGAAGTCTATTCTAGAGCTTAGGAGCTAACAAAGTCCAAAAACAAGTCAAACATTAACATGTGTGAGAAAGCTCCAACTGAACAAACAAACTGAACATTTCGCCTTTGTTAATGTGGATCCTTTGCTTTCGTAGTGTTCTAGAGAGTTTGTAGGCCATTCTAGAAAATTTAGCTCCATATGATTTGGGTTTGTCTTGTCCTTTTGGTCCTCAAGGCTCAAAGTATCATTGTACCATCACACCTATAGGCTGGTTCATTCAGAAGTTCACTAAATATATCAAGTTATGTCAAGCACCTTCTGTCATTTTATTCTCAATGTGCTTTACTTGCATTCTCTGTCTGATCTAATCATTTCTAGTCTTGCCTATTACTAAATACTCCCTCCGTCCCATTTTATATGTCATCTCTTTCTATAAATAGTTGGTCCATAATACTTGTCATTTCATTAAATCAATGCATAAATTAGCATATTGTTCCTTTTTTACCCTTGTGAGTTATTAGCATTGAAAACATACATTGGACCAGCTTAGAAAAGTTAAGTAAATGATTCATGTTCGTTGATTAAATTAAATAATCAAAATAAATTAATTCATATTCATTGATTGAGAACTTGAGTTCCAAAGAAGGGTACAATTACATCATTTCTTAATGCAAGTGCAAGGTAAAAAGATGACATATAAAGTGGGACGGGGAGTAACTTACCAAATGCGGTGTCCATTTTTTCTGAGGATTTAAATTTGGCTTGTAGGGATTGCAGTGAAAAAGAAAAATAAAATGCAAGATCATTATGGGCTGTCCACCAGTCCTTTCTTTGGATTTGTTGATTACATATTCATGTTGAGATTTAAGCACGGACCTATTAAAAATTGCATTTGAGTTTCTATATTTTATATTAAGGAAGGATCTTGTGTTCTTTCTGTAAATGAAGGAAGATTCACATTTACTTCTCTCTCTGATCTAATCATTTCTAATGTTGTGTTTTGGATGCGTGGGAAGCCCTTAAATTAAGTATTTAATTATTATTTGAGTAGCTTTATTTATTATTTTAGAATAGGGTTTATGTTACATAGTTTTATAATGTGCTAATTTGGAATCATAAGAATTAGACTTCCTATTGATGTGATAAGACTCCTATTTAAAGGGGATTTTGATGAATAAACTGGTATGTCATATTTCAGTAAAAAGCAAAAGATTGGAGTTCTCTCTTCCATTGAACTCTAAGGTTTCAGTCTCCCTTCAATGAGCTAAAGTTATATACAAAAATAGGTCGATCTAGGAATTCGAACAAAGGCAAGGGAAAGTCGAAGTCAATTGATTTAGATTTTCTTACATAGCCCTGTGACTCAATCCTTCTCTAAGAATCCTAACATGTTGTCTTCTATTTGATAAATAACTCACCAAAAGTGGGGCCCATTGTTTCTGAGGATTTGAGTTTGGCTTATAGGGATTGCAGTGAAAAAGATAATAAAATACAAGATCATTATGGGTTGTCTATCTATCATTTCTTTTGATTTGTTGATCACATATTTATGTTGAGCTTGAAGCACGGGCCTATTCAAAAATGCAATTGGGTTTCTATTTTTTATCAAGGATCTTGTATTCTCTCTATTTTTGATTGCTTTCTGGATCCACCCTTGATGTTTCTAAAACTGGATTTCTCTTTTGATACAACAGACACCAGGATGCAGTTAACTCTTCTCAAAGCTCTGAAGTGGCTATTGAGAGAGAGGTAAAAGACAATAAAATGGCATCAGCTGAACAGAAATTCGATACTCGAGAAAGAGATTCAGGAACTGGATCTTCTGCATGTACCTTATCTCAGCCTCAGAGTTCTGTAGAATATGAGCCAGGAATTTCTTGTATGGTTATCTCATGCTCTGAAGGTACAGCTGATTTACCTAGAGTAATCCATGGTAATGTAGCTGACAGTTTTGGTCAAACTATTTCAGTTCCTTTTGTTGTTTCTAGAGAAAATCCAAGTAGTTCTTGTGATGAAAGCTCATTTTTCTAGTTGAAGGTACGAGTCATGAAGCCAATTCATTAGAATCTTGTCAAGAAGATGAATATGATAAGGACTCTGAGAGTGGATATAACATTGCCGACCCTAATGCCACATCTACCTCTTCTCACAAAATTTTTGTAGCAGAAGTGCGTTCAGAAATTGATTCAGAGAGAGTTAAGGATGGGCAGTCCAACGTAGGTGACTTTGGTTCTGAAAATGTTTTGAGCATTCACAGGCCTATAATACCCCATTGTTCAGATGTGTCATCGACGGGGCTATTTTCTGATTCTTCAGATGTACATGAAGTTTCTCTTCCAGAAAGCTCGGAAAGTCTGTCGTCAATTGATAAAGAGAGTTCCCCTAGAAAATCACGTGAACTTAAAAACTCATACACAGAGACTTGTTTTGATGTCTTGTTGGACGAAAAGATGGCCAACTTGTCACTTACTGTGGTCTCTGAAGGCACAAAAGAAGATGAACTTTTGGTTGAAAATCGTGAAGCATTTTTGTCCCAGTTACATAATGAAGCTGGTTCCTTTCCATCAGACTCTGACCAACTTCAAACAACTTCTCTTGAGGAATTGGATGAGTCATTAAAGAAGTTTGACGGTTCCTTAGAGTTGCGTTCTTTAAGTGATGAGATTGCAGATGATGCTCCTAATTTGGATTCTGAGGTTGTTGACAGAGAGAACTCGATTTATGATCCATCAGCTTGGACGCCAATTGATATAGAAACCGCTACAGGCAATGCAGATTGCAAACTATTGGAACATAATCTGAAGTTGACAAGTGCATATAGGGAAGTAGAGGTTGCTCTTATTAAAAGAAGCTTTTAGTCTGTGTTTTTGTCCAATCATACGGAAGATATGAACAATATATGCTTCTCTTGGCTGGTAATTTGGTTACTACTTGCTCATTTTTTAGCTCTGCAATTCACATATTGGCAGTTGCAGGATTTTTCTGGAACAAGAGATTCAACAGGAGAACCTGAGGTGACCAGCTATCACAGACTTTTCATGGGTACAGTTGATTATATATGGTGAGCATCTTTTGAGTTCTTCCTTAGCTTCTCCTGCCTTTTTGTTCACGGCATATTTTAAATGCTCTTGATATGAAGGTACCTAAAGAATCTAACCACAATCTGTGGTTAGTAATTTTGGTATTCTATCAGTTAGAAATCAAGAATGACATGAGAAACTTATTGTTCAAATTACACTCAGGCGTTCTGAAGGCCTTCAGACTGCAAGGGTGCTTGCTCCGATTCCAAAAAATGCCATGCAATTTGTGAGAGGTTTCCCTACTAAGGTATATAAAAGAAACTCTGACTAGTTTCTTTACGGAACAACAGTGCTGATTCATCCTTTCTGCACAGAACTTTGTTTTTATTATGCATGGGGAAATATTTGTTTGATCTCCTCTCATATAATGGCCTTCAAAATTTAGTGCTGTAATTTAATTTGCGATAGAGATGAAATGCAACTTAACTTCCTGCAATTCTTTATCACTTGTGTACCTGCTGCCTTATGAATAGCCTGTAAGTTAACTTTTATGACACATTAGTACTGATTTAATCCTTGAAATATTAATTCATGATCATCGACTTACTGTCATATACTTGAGAGAAGCTCAGATACAGTTTCCAGGTTAAGATAGATGCACATTTGTTAACCTAAACCTGTCAGGTAGGGAAGTTTCATGAGACTGTTGAGTGCAAAGAGTGTGAGGATATGAGAATAGAAAGATGTGTTCATGATTCGATAGTATGAGTATTTCAACACTTAAACTTTAGGTGTCAAACACGGCGCAAGACATTTGCCCAATGTGGACAATGTTTAAGGTTTTACCTTTAAAATTAACAATTCCAAATATGACCGCTGAAATTACTGGAATAACTTACTTTGGTGAGAAATGTAAGTCTAGCTAAATATAAATTTTGCATCTAAAGTAGGGCTAGGCTTCTATGGCCATGAACATCACAGGGAAACTTTGAAGTTCCTCAGAAAGGTAAGTTCCATTTTGATCAAGAGGTAATATGCTTATTCAATTTGGAAATAATATTGAATTTGAAGATGTAGAAAAGAAAGTTATCCATAACTGGAGAAAAATCCTTAGAGGTTGTAAGAAATAAAAGAAAGGTTTGAAAGAATTAGAAGAATATGAAAAGAAATGTCTTACAGCTGAATCCTTTTTTGGCCAGCTTAACAATGGACAAGATTGATTTTTCCCTTTTTGATGTGGTCACCAACACTATACTACATTGGGTCTAATTATTTACACTTACACGGTTACACATATCTAACACTCACCCTCAAGTTAATTCATGCGGTCATATATCCTGAGCATATTTCATGTTATTGATCAAGCCAAACAATGTTTTTGTAACTGTTAATATTATGCACCCTCTCGGTTCCACCAGATAAAGCCAAAAATTGTAGAACTGGGAAAACAAAGAAAACTTTGGCGAGTTGGGTGGCATAAGGCCGTTCTCTTTTATGCAGAAGATATTTGGATCTCTATCTAGATAATAGATGCTTCAATACCATGTGAATAGGAGGAAAGTTGTTTGGCAGTGTAGTCTAGCAATCAATGAAGTTGGAAAGATATGGATGGGAGACTAAGGTTCAGATCTTAGCTTAGGCAAAAAAGCTAGTTTATTTCGTTTCATCTGTCTAAGCTTTGTAAGAGAGTTACGCAGTATCTGTTATGAAGGGAAGATCAGATACCTGATTTGGTGGCAAGATGCACACTAGTTGGCCCAAACAGCCTTATTATTTGAAAGACTGGTGTATTTATAACTTTATAATTTGACGGAAGCAAGACTTACCTATTTGTAATAGTCAAACATATAAAACGTAATATGGAAAATACTTAACATAAGAGACGTGACACTATTCAATGAGTAACGGATGTATTTTAAGTGCCAAACATAATTTAGATCATGCAGGATAACAACTAACATAAGATATTAACGCTTCTTATATTCTACACTCACACTTGGGGGTAATTTGGATGATGGCTAGTTATGCAAGGATTTTAATATATGTAACAATTTTATAGAATGTTGTGATAACACTGGGCTGATATTAATTATGCGGGGATTGCAATTTATGAAAAATACATATCATAGCTTTGAGGATATTTGTCAATTTATGAATAATACATATCTATGAACCATGCAGTTTCATGGTAGACATGAAACTTCTAAGGGTATGGGCTCCCAGTAGTTTTAGCTGTAACATGGATAAGATCTGCAAATGCCCCGTTCTCTTTTATAGAGCCTGATATTCATACGAACTTTACATTAATAGATAGCATGAAGTAGAAAAAATTTATTACTCTATTACAATGCAGTCGAATTGGCTTGTTCTGTTACAACTCTTACATTTGTTAGATGCACTTTTCATTAACGATTTTTCTTTTAGCCATGTGATTATGTGTTGAACAGATATTCTTCTTTCTTTGTTTTGCTACTATTCAGAAATGGGGAAGTGATCATATTGCTCTGGTTTCGGAATTTGCTTTTACAAATGATATATCGGTCCACAATACTAGCGTCCAAAAACAGTAAAATTATGTCCACTCCAAAGGACTATATGAGTTTTCAGGTAAATGAAAGTTGAAGCTTTTTCATATAGTCTTAAAGAGGATCATTCCCTCTGGTTTTCTACATGAATGTGTTGGTACTGTCTTTTCTCTTGAATTTGGAATTTCTAGAAGTTATATACCAACGGTCCATCTTATAGCTTCATCCTTTGCAGTAAGTATAACTTTTTGTTCTACTAGGGGGGGATGAAGGAATCGATTCATCTTGGAAGAGCTTCAATCTGGATATGAAGAAAGGATGAAGGTGTTTAAGAGCACTAATGATTCAAAGCACTAGTGCATCGATAAGTTAAGATACAACGAGTTCTGCTTTACAGGTAGTCTTTACTCTATCCCTTTTACCCTAGTGTTGGGAAGAAGTGGACTCTAGAGGGAAGCAGATCGTTGTAGTATCAAGTTCTTACCGCAACACATTTTGCGATCATCAGAGTGTTATCCTTAATTTTGAAGGCTTTTTGTTTGCTAACTTCTTTACTATTCTTTTGATCTCTAATTAAGCTTCAGATAAGATGCATTAAAAAATAGTGTGTATTGCATTAAAAAAAATTATTTACAAAGATATCCTCCACTTCTTATAGTCGAAAAGATGCAAAAAAAAAAAAGTTTTGGGGGACAATTGGGTCTTTTATCATTTTAATCCATGCATTAAAACTATTGCATTGCTAATACCTAAATATATATGGTATTAGCAATGCACACCTTAATACACTAGAGTGACATTAGTTATACATAGGTTGAAAAAGAATACCAAACAAGGTACTATTAATATACAAGGCTAAGACATGCATTATTTTTCCTAAGACACTTTACCAAACAAAACACATATGATACAAGTTTTAATTATCAAAAATACATTTGTCACATATTTTAATACACTTATAGTAAATTGTATTTATTTTTTACCAAACAAGCATAATACGTTTTGAAATACTTTTAATATATTTATATTACATGCATATTTACTTTTAATACATAACAGATTTATCATTGTATTGCTATTAATCATACTCTCTTCGTCCTTATTTACTTGTCAAAATTTCATAATTTGATTTCTCTTTTTTGTCATTTTTGAAAAATCAAGAAAGTATAATTTTTTTTTAATTATATTCTCAATTTATTGTCTTTGGAAAATTTAGTAAATAAATATGTTTGGAACTGGATAAGGAAAATATGGTATACACGATGTATCAATTATTATTTTTTAATAAGTGTGTCGAATCAAAATTTAAGAAATAAATAAAGATAAAAAGAATGATAAATAAAAAATATAGCTAATATGAATAATTATTTATTAAAAACCTACTCATACAAGTAGTTTTTTTCTTTTTAAACACAATATTAAATCACACATTGATAATACATTGTGTCTATTTGTTATCAACTAAGCCTAATACATTTTAAAATATTTATAATATATCTATATTACATTGTTTGTTTGTGCCCTTTCACTAAAAAACAAAGCTATGTTTTCTAAATCTTGCAGTTCCTTAGTCGTAGAAGTTTTGCCCCCAACTTGATTGTGTTGGAACTAATATTAGTATTTTTTTTTTAATACAAGTGTTGATTCATGTAAACTTTTATTTACGATTAACAAATAAATTCACATTGATTGGCCATATTTATTTGGGAAAATTTACGTGAGGTACGACTTAAGTCCAGTGGATGCATGTTTTAATACTGTCCTCTATTTTTTGATTGTTATATTGCATTTTTCAAAAGTTAATTCAACTAATTTTCAAAGTTAAATTAAATTATATTAATTTAAATTTGAATAAAAAATTTGAATTTTTAAAAACTACAAAAATTACTATAAATTACATTTTTTTCTATATCAATATGATGAAAAAACAAATCATAAAATGTTGGTTAAAATTCTTATAGTTTTACTCTAAAAAGGAAAATCATGACAATTAAAAATAAAATAAAAAAATAATTTTCCAACATATATAAAATGTAATTTTCCAGTGAAGAATTATCGCTTGATATTCCTCGCCCTAGGTAGCTCCGCCTAGGACTACGTATAGTTTACAAAATATAAATTTAGGGCCTGTTTGGCTCAGCTTTTAAGCTGGTCAAACTGACTTAAAAGCTGGTTTTTGACTTATTTGACTGTTTGGCAATACTCAAAACAGCTTATTTTAAGCTAAAAAAAACTTATTTTAAGCCAAAAGTTAAAAGCTGGGGTAGGAGTGCTTTTTTTTTTTTAGCTTATAAGCTGTTTTAAGTTGACTTTACTTTTACCCTTTTGCCCTTAATATTTTTATATAATCCCCAAATTACCCATCCTTATCCTCACATTTTCTTCCATTTTTCCATTTTTCCTTCTCACGCTTGGCACATAAAACTTAAATAAAAATTTATATTCCTCTTATAAATAATTTGTGATAATAAAAAAATATGTGAATGATAGATAATTATTATTACATATGGATGAAACTAAAATAAATCTTAAATCGTTCTTTGATCTATTCAAATTAAATATCTTTAAAATCTATAATAAGTTTATATTCCTCTTATAAATAATTTGTGATTAGAAAGAAATTGTGAATGATAGCAAAATATAATTATTTATGACTGTAAAATATAAATTAATTAACTTTTATTATGTTAACAGTTTTTAAGGGTATTTCAGACATTTTGATTTAAAAAGCTATTTATCAGCACTTATTTGCCAAACACATCAACAACTTTTTTTTTTAACTTCAGCACTTTTATCCAAACACATAACTGCTTATTTTAAAAATAAGTTTCAGCACTTTCAAAAGTACTTTTTTAAAGCTGCTTTTATTAAGCCCATCCAAACGGGCCCTAAAGCTGCTTTTAAAGCTATTTATCATTTTCTCTCTCAACACACCTCACAATAGGTAGAGAAACTTTATTTTTCAAAGTGAAAGACGTTAGTAAATTAAAATAAGTTAAACTCAAAAATGAATATGCAATTGTATAAATTAATTAACGCCTAGCTGCCCCCTCCCCACCTACACATTAATTATTTTTACACGTTTGAAAGAAACTACCAACCAATTTTAATCGTTACGGAAGTGCTGGCGTCCATTTTCTTCTCATTTTTTCTTTTCCAAGACGCATCATTTATAGTCATACAACTAGTCAACTAGTATATATCTATATGGGTTGAAAAAATGACTTAAAAAAATATTAAATAATGATAAAAGAGTAAATTTATTTAGCTTTTTAATGTACTCAAAATTTAATAAAATTGTGACATATAAATAGAAATGAAAGGAGTATTTCAGTATGGACGATAGAGGGAGCCAAAGCGTTACTAGTTATTTCAGTATGGATGATTAAGGAGCTGAATCATTACTAATTATTTTTGTATCGGATATAATTTTCAAAAAAAAATGGTATGTATTAGTAATTAATAATAATGGCGGAGCCAAGATTTTTATTAAGGAGTGCCTAAGATATAAAATAAAAGTCTATAAGAGTTTTTATAAAAGATAAGGAAAAGGGTCTGATATACCCCTCAACTTTGTCATTTAGAGCTGATATACCCCTTGTTATGAAAGTGGCTCATATATACCCCTACATGTAAACAAATGGCTCACATATAGCCTTTTCCTTTAACGGAAATTAAAAAAATATATGATTTTAATCTAAATTTTAATTATTTTTTTCTAAAAAGTATAATCCCATATGAGTAAATTTAATCCTCGTCAAACATATTTTTTTGACTTTTTTTTGTTTCAATGACTAATTTATAATTATTATTTTGATAATCAAATTTATTTATGTTTCACTAATATTCTTGTAAAACTTATTGTAGATGACCAAATTTTTTCTTCGAATACAAAATTAAATTACAATACACACAAAAAATAGTTTAATTTTTTTCCCCTTAAACTAAGGAATGAAAGAAAAAAATAAAATAAGAATAAGAAATTCAAATAATTATAATAAAAGAAGTCAAAAAATAATTTATGTATGAAATATACCTTGAACTTTGATAGAAGAATCATATATACCCCTAAATGATTATTTTAAAAAAATTGAAGTAATAAATATAAATTTAAAACTAATTTTTTAACTTCCGTTAAATGAAGGGTATTTGTGAGTCATTTTGTAACGGCAGGGGTATATGTGAGCCGTTTATGTAACGGTAAGGGCATATGTGAGCCACTTTTATAACGGGGGGTATATCAGCTCCAAATGATAAAGTTGAGGGATATATCAGACCATTTTCCCTAGAAGATATAACACACAACTTTAAGTTATTTTTGTAACCCCTTAACCAGTACACTAAACCTTGAACTTGTATCAAGAGGTGTTAAAATTTTATGTATATTTATTAAATCAAATTTTAACCTATATAAAGAATGTAAATTTCCAATGAAGGAATATCACTTGACAACCCTTGCCCTATTAACCGTTATGATTTGACACAAAAAATTTTTTGAAAAATACTTAGAAACAAGGTGATAAACCAATTAAACCATGCACATCATTCACAAGTTACATCCGGCTAAAAAGGGAAAAATGACATAAATAGTCTCTTAACTATAAGAGTAGGTCTAAAATGATCCCTTAACTATACACTTAATATATATAGTCCTTTAACTATTTAAAAACTTGTAAGCTTTGGTCCCGTAACTATACATTTACCGTTTTTAGTCCCTTATAAAGTTACCGATTGTAGTCTTTTAAGTATTCAAAAACTTATCATGTTTGGTCTTTACCCATTTCTTTAATACAAGTAGCTTAGGTTTATTTTAACAAAAATATTCGTGAAATTAAATCTTTACCCATTTTTAAAGTTGTTTTTCTATCCCCCACCCTTTTGTTATTAAAAGAACAATAACGTCTACAATTCAAAATAAAAATTGATGAGGAAACAAGATATAAATCCTAATTTTATTCAATGGAGAATAAAATTAAGCATATAATTGTTTTAATGACTTGAAGTCGCACTTGAATATTTTTATTAGTGTGGATTTTATTGAGTTCACTCAAATTTTTTACTTAAAACAAAATGAATAGAATAATAAAAGTGATCTATTTAAAAATAATTTTAAAAAATTACTAATATATCATTTTATAAATTTCAATTTTTTAAAAATTAAACAAATAATGTTCAATGAAGTCGTTGAAGTACAAACGTTGAATTTAACGGGGAATATTTTTTTCCTTTTATAATATAGTTTAGCATATTTAAGGTAAATATGCTTCATTTTATCTTGTATTGAATAAAATTGACTTATATTTTCTTTACTCGTGAATTTTATTTTGAATCGTTAAGGTTAAGGTTCTTCGCATTAGGTTAATTTGATGAAAATGCAGCGGAGAGAGAGAAACAACAACAAAAATTGCTAAAGACTTAATTTCTCGAGACATGAACTTTGTTAATATGAACCTATACTATTTATATTAAAAATGGAAAAAGACCAAACCTTATAAGTTTTTGAATACTTAAAGGATTAAAATCGATAATTTTATAGTTAAGGGACTAAAACCGGTAAGTATATAGTTAAGGGACCAAAGCTCACAAGTTTTTGAATAGTTAACGGATTATATTCGTCAAGTGTATAGTTAAGGGACTAAAACCGGTAAGTGTATAGTTAAGGAACCAAAACTGACAAGTTTTTAAATAGTTAAATGACTGTGTCCGTCAAGTATATAGTTAACAGACCATTTCAGATCTACATCTATAGTTAAAGGGACTATGAGCCTGTTTGGCTCAGCTTAAAAGCTGGTCAAACTGACTTAAAAGCTGGTTTTTGACTTATTTAGCTGTTTGGCAATACTCAAAACAACTTATTTTAAGTTTTTTAAAAAACCCTATTTTAAGCCAAAAGTTAAAAGATGAGGTAGGGGTGCTTTTTTTTTTAGCTTATAAGCTGTTTTAAGTTGACCACATTTTTATCTTTTTGCCCTTAATATTTTTATACAATCTCCAAATTACCCACATAACCCTAACATCTCTTTCTTCCATTTTTCCCTTTTCACGTTTGACATAGCAACTTCAACACATTTATCCAAAGCATAACTGCTTATTTTAAAAATAAGTTTCAGCACTTTCAAAAGTATTTTTTTAAAGTTGTTTTTATTAAACCCATCCAAACGGGCCCTATGTGTCAATTTCTCGCTAAAAAGGAAACACTTTTACATTGTAGAATAACCCAAATGTTTGAGACAACAAGAAGTAAAAATAGAAAACCAAACTCAAAGTCAGGTATTTTATATACAAAATAATATAACATTAATTATTTAATTTACAATCGAATTATTGATTAACCCATTTAAAAAAAACTTCAAACCAATAAAAATTGATAACCAAAAAAAATTAAACCCATTAACAATAATATTAATAAATTAATAATTTTTTCGATTCAAATTATATCTCTTCGATTTAATTTTAGACCGCCCCTAGTTAATAAAACAAAAGAATATTTGTTAAAAGAGCTAAAAATAAAAGTTGAACAAATAGGAAGAAAGATACCCATCCAACATGTTCTCTCACCAAAAGTATGATTTTCATGGCACAGAAAAACTGGCCCAAAACAAGGGCCCACAGCTCTATGTAGAAAAGGCTGCAAGTCTACAATAGGGCCAACATTTTATCCTTTTATTAATTAAAAAAACTTATATATGTAGAATCACTCTTTTATTTTTTGATAATTTTACTTCTTCTTTTTTATGTCACATCTATGTACCAAAACACACACCTTATCTTATTGTTAAATAAAATCTTTTTAAAATTCAATCCCAATTTCCACTTTCTTAATTTATAAATATTCTGATCACTTATTTTTTTACAAAAATTATTCTCTTAAAGAATATATAGTACATACTAGTTAAGAAGCATATTAAAAGAAAGAAGGTTAAATATATTAATAATTTTTTGAATACTAAAGTTTTTATTTATTTCAAACTATTAAAAAAAAGTCCAAGAATTGAATGTAGTTCGTTCATATGTTGATTTTTGACCATCAACTCTTTTTAAAATTCAATCCCAATTTTCACTCTCTGACTTATAAATATTGTGATGAATCACTATACCAATTTAAAGACCATCTCCTCACTTCCCTCTCTCTTTAAATTGTGTTTTAAAGGTTTCTTATGCTCTTGTCTTTAATTGTTAGTTTATCGAAAACAACGTGTCTATCTCTGGAGAGGCAGGGTAATAATATAGTTTGTGTATACATATATGTCATTGTTGTTGTAATATTGATTGATGTTTGGTGTTCTTTTTCTGCAGGTGGTTGTTTGATTTTGGGCTGAGTTTCTGGTGAGGTTGTTCTTGACTATTGTTTGCCCCCTTTGTTGTTAAACTACCCTTAAAATGTTGTAAAAATTCAATCTTGACTACTGGGGAAAGTCAACCTTTGTTGGTAAAACATTGCCTTTAAATAATAGACTCAATCTTGATTATAGGATTAAACTGCCCTTCAAGTGTTTGATTTTGGGTTTCTTAGAATTTCATCAAAATGAATGAATCTAATCCATCTTCAAATTCAAGAAACCTTCCTGATTTCAAACAATCTGTGAAACTTAAGTATGTTAAACTTGGTTATCATTACCTTATTACTCATGGAATGTACCTGTTTTTGTCACCTCTAGTTGTTATTATTGCTGCTCAACTCTCAACATCCTCACCAAATGACTTTTATGTTCTTTGGGATCAGCTTAGGTTCAATCTCATATCTGTTGTTATTTGTTCCACCCTTTTGGTCTTTTTGTCTACTGTCTATTTCATTACCCGTCCTAGCCCGGTCTACCTTGTTAATTTCTCGTGTTATAAACCCGAAGATGCTAGGAAGTGTACAAAGGGGACTTTCTTGGAGATGTCTAAGTCTGTTGGAACATTTTCAGATGGAAATCTTGAGTTTCAAAGGAAGATTGTTGAGAGGTCTGGTCTTGGTGATTCAACTTACCTCCCTGAGGCTGTGACTAATGTACCGCCAAATCCTTGTATGGCGGAAGCAAGAAAAGAAGCTGAGGCTGTCATGTTTGGAGCTATTGATGAGCTTCTTGCTAAAACCTCTGTTAAGCCTAAGGATATTGGGATTTTAGTTGTGAATTGTAGCTTGTTTAACCCGACCCCTTCTTTGTCCGCGATGATTGTTAATCATTATAAACTTAGGGGGAATGTTATTAGCTACAATCTTGGAGGAATGGGTTGTAGTGCTGGTTTGATCTCGATTGATCTTGCGAAAGATCTTCTTCAAGTCCATCCCAACACTTATGCCTTAGTGCTTAGTATGGAAAACATTACTTTGAATTGGTATTTTGGTAATGAGAAATCCATGCTCCTTCCGAATTGTTTATTCCGGATGGGTGGTGCTGCTGTGTTGCTCTCAAATAAACGATCTGATAAGAAACGATCAAAGTACCAGCTGGTCCATACTGTTAGAACTCACAAAGGTGCTGATGATAAGTGCTTCACATGTGTTTACCAATTGGAAGATTCCGATGGAAAAGTTGGCGTCTCTCTGTCAAAAGAGCTAATGGCAGTAGCTGGCGATGCTCTGAAGACAAACATCACAACATTAGGTCCTCTTGTGCTTCCTATGTCTGAGCAGTTCCTTTTCTTCGCCACATTGGTGGGAAGGAAGCTATTGAAGGCGAAGATAAGACCTTATATCCCCGATTTTAAGTTAGCCTTTGAGCATTTCTGCATTCATGCTGGTGGAAGAGCTGTACTGGATGAACTAGAGAAAAACCTTCAGCTTTCTGATTGGCATATGGAGCCTTCACGAATGACACTTCATCGATTTGGCAACACTTCAAGCAGCTCCCTTTGGTACGAATTGGCCTATTCGGAAGCTAAAGGAAGAATCAGGAAGGGAGATCGAACATGGCAGATAGCATTTGGTTCAGGATTTAAGTGTAACAGTGCTGTTTGGAAGGCTTTGAGAAGTATAAATCCAGACAAGGAGAAGAATCCATGGATGGATGAAATTCACCAGTTCCCTGTTGATGTTCCAAAAGTTGCAAGAATCTAAACAACTCAATGGAACTTAATATTAGCTAAGTGCTTCCAAAATGTGTAAAGTCATTAGTTGATCCAAATTTGTTTGAGTTTCTAAAAGATTTATGAATATTGAACTACTTGTTTTCAAATCTTTGAATGTCCAAGTATACCTGCCACGGACTTAGAGTCTTACTAAAACTTGTGCGGCACTTGACAATTTATTCACTAATCTTTCGATCTTGTAAGCTCCGTGCGAAACGTGACAACACCTCTCATTATGTTTTGTCACTAGACTAACAACATACTTGTTTTCTTATATATTTACTGGATTTTTCAATATAAATATAAAATTCGCGTAAAAGTTACCAAGTTTCACAAATCCCCATTCAATACCTTAATATTCATGTAAAATTCTTATCTAGACAGGGCACATGTTATTGGGATTCATTGTGTAATATTAAATTATTTCATCAAACATGTTTATGTTGGAGAAGAGTTGAGGAATTATTGCTTTAATAATTGTTTTTGTTTCATTAATCATTCAACTCATCCTACCCCACAAAAAAAAGTATAATTCCAAAAGAAAAAAAATAGTGAAAAAGATTCTAATTGTCCTTTGGGGAGGAGAATATGATATTATAGGAAATTACTATTTTGTAATTTTCTTCCTCAAAAGAACAATGAAAATCGAAATATGTACCTATTCAATAACATATTAATTGTTGTCTTCCAAATTTACTTCAAGTGAAGTCTTATGTAATATATCAAATAGTTACTTATTTAATTACTTTTTTATCCGTCTTTTATTGATTCATAGCATCTGCTTATTAGTTGTGATTAATAAAATAATAATTTTATTATTCTTTGAATATAATAATTTTGCATTTTAAAAAGTATATTAAAAATTGTTATAATTAACCATAAGAAAAAATAGAAATTTAGTGATAAATTTTGACTGAATTTCTCAAACTGGAGTAGTAATATAATCCCTCACATCCGATGTAGTAAATAAATTGTTAAATTTTCAAAGCTTAACAACATTAATATTTTTCTTCCAGAATTACCTACCTTTTTTTCAGATAATATCTTTCTTTGCATGACATGTTTAACACTCATTTATATCGAGTTAGAAAAAATATAATGAATAAATAAAAATGAACGGAGTAAAATTTTAGAATTGAATATAATATTTGAAATTGGAGACGACAAACTCTTTAAGGGAAAAAAGTAAAAAAAAAAAAAGATATTTTGTGAACATATGGTAATTGCCGACATGACAAATCACAAATGTGAAGCTCGCCACAAGGCCAAACAAAATATTTGACTAATCTTATCACATTAAATTAGTGTTTTGTCATAAAAAATAATTTAATATTTTCTTTGTTTTAGTTTATATACGTTAGTTTAATTTGTTATTGAGTATAAAAAAGGAAGAAGAAATTTTAAAAATTTTAGTTTATAATTAGATATAGATGTTTCTTTCTTTTTTTAAAAAGCAAAAGAAATTTTTTTGTTGATAGTGGGGCTCCAATCCACAACTCTAACACTAAAGTGAAAAAATATTTTCACCACCCTTTTTTATTATTGGACTATTAATTCATTTTGTTAGAAGGTCCACTGTTTGTTAGAGTTAATACCTCAAATGGTCACTCAACTATGCACTCTATTTTAAGAAAGTCACTCAACTTTTAATTTTCACTCAAAAGTCACTCAACTATGCACTTCTTTCTCAGAAAGTCACTCAACTTTCAATTTTCATTCAAAAGTCATTCAACTAGGCACTTCTTTTTCAGAAAGTCACTCATCTTTGAATTTTAACTCAAAAGTCACTCAACTATCCACTCTTTCCTCAGAAAGTCACTCAATTTATTAAATTATTTTTTAATTAAAATTTATTGATATTAATTATTTATATAACAAATCAAAAATTTTAAAAAATAAATTAAATAATTTAGTGATCCACCCACCTAATCCGACCCATTAAAAAATATGATATGACCCATTTTATTTTATCTTTAATCCTAAATTAATCCCTCTCTTTAAACCTTGAATTAGGATTAAAGACAAAATAAAATGGGTCATATCATGTTTTTTAATGGGTCGGGTTATGTGGGTGGATCATTAAATGGTATTTTATTTTTAAAATTTTTTAATTTGTTATATAAATAATTAATATCAACAAATTTTAGTCAAAAAAACAATTTAATAGATTGAGTGACTTTCTGAGGAAAGAGTGGATAGTTGAGTGACTTTTGAGTTAAAATTTAAAGTTGAGTGACTTTCTGAGAAAGAAGTACATAGTTGAGTGACTTTTGAGTGAAAATTGAAAGTTGAGTGACTTTCTGAGAGAAGAGTGCATAGTTGAGTGACCATCTGAGGTATTAACTCCTATTTCTTATTATTGGACTATTAATTAATTTTGTTAGAAGATCCACTAGGGGTGCTTGTGGTTCGGTTTGAATCAGTTAATTGATTTTCAAAATTTAAAATTAAACCTGATTAAACCAAACAAAACATCGATTAGGTTTGATTTGATTTGTTAATCATAACCATAGATAACCCTAGGGTTCACAAGTAAATAACACATGTATTTATTAAACTTTCGAATACAAATATAAGATCTACGGAAAAGCTAATGGATTCGTTTGAAATCTATGGAATTTCTCATGCTCTGCCTCTAACCGTAAATCATTTTATTAAAAATAAAATGATCATCTTAAAATTAAATTATTACAAAATATAAAATATATCCTTTTTATGAACTAAAAAGAAAAATGAACTATTAAATTGGGGGGAGAGAAAGTATATACTTGACAAAACTTACAAATAAAGTGAACACCCCTAGGCCCTATGCAAAACTACCCAAAGAAAGCATTATTAAGATGTTATTTATACAGTATATATTTAAAACGGAAAAGGGCCTAAAATACCCTCGAAGTATTGAAAATGGTACACAATTACCCTCCATCCACCTATTGGCCCCCAAATACCCTTCACATCCACCTTTGAGTCCAAATTTACCCCTCCATTAACGGACCAAAATTAAAAAAAAATTATAATTTTTAATTACGTGGCACTCAACCATTGGTTGTAATTTAATTATTTAAAATAATTTAAAACTCACCCATTACCCACCCATTTTAACTAAACCCACCCATTACTTTTATTCTCATGATTAACATTCATCGCAAGCATCCAGGAATTAATTCGTTTGGAAATCCAGATCCACAAACCTTCCATAAAATATTTGCTTTGTGCTTGTTTGGCAAATTTGCTAATTGAATTTAATGAGCTTTTGGTTGGATGTAAATCAGGAAGAGAATGACATTGAATATGAAGAGGAAGGGGGGAAGCTGTGGATGTTTTCGACAGTGAATTTGATGAAGATGTAAGTTCTAAGTGTTCCATTTCTCATCACTGAACCTTTCATTTAACAAATTTTAGTGATGGATTGGTTACTTGTACTGGCAGTTCTAGCTTGGAAGGGTATGAGAATAAAAGTAATGGGTGCGTTTAGTTAAAATGGGTGGGTTTTAAATTATTTTAAATAATTAAATTACAACCAATGGTTGAGTGCCACGTAATTAAAAATTATAATTTATTTTTTTTTAATTTTGGTCCGTTAATGGAGGGGTAAATTTGGACCCAAAGGTGGATGTGAAGGGTATTTGGGGGCCAATAGGTGGATGGAGGGTAATTGTGTACCATTTTCAATACTTCGAGGGTATTTTAGGCCCTTTTCCGAAAATAGATGTACGAAAAAACAGAGAACTGGAGAAGTAGGTTTTTTTTTTTTTAATAATTATGTATTCGAGTCAATTTTATTTATTCTCTTAATTAATTTAACGGAAAAATATAATATCTCCTACCTGCAAAATTATTTGGTCAAATAAAAAAAGTATTTTGAATAAATAAACATTTTGGTCATATAAAAGGTGTCAAGCACGCACGTCAGTTATGTAGACCAGAATTATGTATGACTATTTTATTTTTTATTTTGGTTAATAATAAATTATGTATGATTTGTAATCTAAGAATGCATAGAACATGCATGCATTTAATTAAATTATTTTAATTAAGAGAAACGTACAGTTGAAGTGCATGTTCTTGTATTAAGAACATATGAAAACCTTTCTACATATGTTCACAATATGATTAAAATTTTTTGAAACAAATCGAAGTGTCAAATTGATTATAGAAATCATCATTTGATTTGATTTCGTTTTGAATTTTAAAAAAATTGATAATATTTGATTGATTTTGATTTTTTTTATAAAAAATATAATATAATTGAATTGAATTGATAAATGATAAAAACTACTCTTATAATTTTTTAATGGTATTAATTTTTCATAATTAGTAATAAATATCTTATACCTTTTAATCATTAACTTGAGTCAACTTAATTATTCCACGTGCATTATAGCATTATTAAAGGGGAAAGTTGTATATTATAGCAAATTATTAATTTAAAATAAGTGTTATAACTAGAGTTTCTTTTAATTCTAATTTGTAACAAATAAATTCTCATTCTCACCTCTCTTCCCTAAATCTCGCTCTTCATTCTCAATTCTCTCCCTTGAATTTCTCACTTTTATACAAATACAAATGTATAAATTGTATTAGTGTTTGTTTAAAGTAAGAGAGACGATATATACATATACATATCTCTCTGTCCTATACATTATATAATTATACTACTACAAATTTTTCTCATGCCGATTGTCGTTGGCCTTTCTCTTTCTCACTATATAGAAACACAAATTATGCAAATACAATGTTCAATTCATGTTTGTATAAAATCCGAAAGAGATTTGATATACAAATACAAATGTTTTAACTTGATTAAATTATATACAAATTCAAATTTTATGCATATATACAAATACAATTATTAATACGTATATATAGTAGTTACATATATATGTACAATTATCTAACTCATATACATATTACATATACAATTTATCTGTCTCAACTCTTTGTCTTCTCTCTCCTAAACTCGCTCACCACTTCAGCGTAACACAACGAACATATACATATACGAACACAATTTTATAAACACAAACATTTGATTTATACAAAATACAATCACTACAATTTATAAAATACTAATATAATTTTTATGTTTATTATTTCTAAAATTTACTCTATTTAAAGCTTATGTCTTGAACTAAAAAAAAATGCACAAGCCCAACACTATAAAAGTCCAGTGTGGTGTATTGTCGATTTTTTAATTTTCTTTGGCTTACAAGATAACTATTTACTCTTTTAAGTTGCTTAATTTTTAGAACAATTGACTATTTTATTTAAAGTTGTATATTGATTGTCTAGCCGTTAGACATGTGAAAATGAGAAGCCTCATTAATTAAAAGCCTCACTAATTAAGGAACTTAAATATTATCTACGTCCATTTTTAATTGTCATAATTTTTTTTATTAAAATTAAACGATAAAAATTTAGATTATTATTTACAATATCTTTTTATATTATTGATATGTAAAAAAATGAAGAATTTTGATTATTATTTACAATATTTTTTTTTATAGTATTAATATGTAAAAAATTGAAATTTAGTACTTTTCTTATGATTTTTAACTATCTAAATTTTTATTTAAAATATTAAATTAATATAATTTAATTTAACTTAAAATATTAATTAAATTTATTTTTAAAAATACGGTATGACAATTAAAAATGGATATAGTGAGTGAGTATGTAAAAGCTTTTACACAGGAGCCTGTCAACTGCTATTAATAATTAAGTACAATGTGAAAATCTTCGATATATATTGTTTTTGGGCTTTGTTTAAATTATACTTTACTAGTATTGGGTTTAAGTGCCAAAAAAAAAGAAGAAGAAAAAAACTAAAAAATAACTTATTTTAAGTTAAAAAAAAACTGACTTAAAAGTTGATTTTTGACTTATTTAACTGTTTGGCAATACTCAAAATAACTTATTTTAAGTTAAAAAAAACTTATTTAAGCCAAAAGTTAAAAAATGGGGTAGGGGTGCTTTTTTTTTTAGCTTATAAGCTGTTTTAAGTTGACCACATTTTTATTTTTTTGCCCTTAATATTTTTATACAATCTCCAAATTACCCATATAACCCTAACATCTCTTTCTTCCATTTGTCTCTTTTCACGTTTGGCATAACAACTTCAGCATTTTTATCCAAACGCATAACTGCTTATTTTAAAAATAAGTTTCAGCACTTTCAAAAATACTTTTTTAAAGCTGCTTTTATTAAGTCCATCCAAACGGGCCCTTAATATTTACTATCCTCTCTCGCTGATATTTCTATTTTCCTTTCGGATATATTTCTTTTCTTTTTAATACGTCTGTCTTATGTGCATCTATCTGCTATCCTATTTCTTCTTTGATAGTTGATACATCTCTTCCATCTCGAATATATTATTTCTTTTGTATTTGGACATTTACCGAGATAAACAGATATTTAATGATATATAAGAGATTCTCGTAATTTAAAAAATAATAGAGAAATAATGTAAATAATTCTTAACACTTGAAATTTATGGAAATTATACTATTATATTTTCATTAACTTTTTAGTGACTTTGATAGTAATCATTAATCAGACTGTATGGGATCGATTCATTCAACAAAAATTAAAAAATGCCATCATTTTTTCCATTTGTAACATCTTTTCATATTACATGACAAGTATATTATATTTCCTTCACTTCATATACCAATTTAACTGGCATGTGCACTAGTCTCTATGGATGTCTTTCAAAGAGTATATTATAGTAATCTTTTATATTTAATAAAAATAAAAAATCAATCAATATTTTTTTAAAGTCTCTATGGATGTCTTTCAAAGAGTATATTATAGTAATCTTTTATATTTAATAAAAATAAAAAATCAATCAATTTTTTTTTTTAAAAAAAAACTCGTTATAAAAAAGATTCAATTAGAATTGACTTAATTGATTTAATTTAAGTTTTGTATTTGAAATTTCGAATTTAGTTAGTTTGATTTTCTAGATAAAAGTTGAATCATGATTCATGAGCCCCCTAGTTTCTACGAATCTACGTCACACTATAATTTTCAAGTAAATAATTAAAGTTTGTGTAATGTAGTTTCATAAAAATATTCAGATACCTTCTTTTGTTGCTCTCGAATATCTAAAGAGGGTACAAAGGAAAAATATTTATAATAACAAACTATTAATTCATATTAACTGTCATAATCACAGTTTGATTTAATTATATCTCGTAGCAAATTGTTGCTATTTCGCCTCTCTTCCTTGTAAATCCGGCTCGCCACTCTCGGCAGTCTCTTCCTCGCCTCTCTCACTTTTATACAAACACAAATGTATAAAATGTGTTTGTGTTTGTGTAAAGCGAGAGAAAAATATTGTCTATATATACATATTTTCGTTCTCGTCTCTCCCCTCTCCTATATCTTACTCGCCTCTTTCACTTTATACAAACACAAATGTATACATTGCGTTTGTATAAAGCGAGATAAAATTATATATACAAATACAAATACATATACATATATTTTCGTCTTATAAACTTGTGATTATACAAATACAGATCTTTCCATGCCAATTTTTCTTTTGTCTTTCTCTCTTATGTCGCTTTATACAAAAACATATTATACAATTGAATTTTTGTATGTGTGTGTTGTGCATATATATATATATATATATATATATATATATATATATATATATATATATACATTTAATAGTCATAACAAATATAAAGTTTGTTATAAAATGCAATTATGCAAACCATAGTTATAGCATATAAATCTGATTTTGGTGTTTACTATATGTAAAGTTGCTTTATATTTTTCATCACTGCAGAAAAATCTTAGAACAGTTAAAATGATATAATAAAATACAAGCGGGGATAGCTCAGTTGGGAGAGCGTCAGACTGAAGATCTGAAGGTCACGTGTTCGATCCACGTTCACCGCATAATAATGTATATTTTACACTTGGCAATTTTATAATTTTCCAAAGACTTCTTTTATGAAGACAATTTTTGTGTTTATAGCACAAAAAACCAGAAGTCATGTGTTTATCAGTTTCTTGCTTCTTACCTTAAATTAAATGTATCAATGCATGTTCACAATCAATATCATTTCGTTGTCAAATCAATATATATATATAAATGAGGACCATAGATAAAGTGATGTGGCACCTCTCGCCTTCATTCCTTTTTTTCTCTCTCTCTTTTTTGATATTTTTCTTCTTTCTTTTCATGAAATAATTTGTTTATTAATTAAAAAAATTCAAGTATATTTATTATTGTAATTATATATAATGAGTTACAAAAAAAACCTCTATCTATTGATATTCTCACTTAAATTGCATGTCTTTTCAATTTCCTTCTAATTGATTTTATGGCTTATCCAATCTATAAATACCTATCATCTATAGAGATGTTGAATGTTCATTTTCATTTTTTTCATTCTTTCTTTTTAGTAGTATAGGTTTTTAATTTTCTTTTCTTCGTCTTTTCATTCATCAATCATGTACATAATAAAAAGAAGACATAAAAAAAAATGATGTCACAATATGACCTTCACTTTGATGAAGATCATAGATTTATTCTCCAAAGATTCATCACATTATTTGGTATAAGTTCAACAAAATGAAGAAGGAAGCATAATTATCTTGGAGATTCCGGAAGATAGAGTCATAGTATTATAAAAGTTTGAATGATTTCCAAACATTTTGAAATTCATTGTTGTATTATTTTGATTCCAATTAATATTATTATATTCTCTTTTATTTTATTTCTTTGATTTGAACAAAAAAATGAATATTCTATTCATTGTTGTTGTCGTTGAAGATGAAAAGATGCACATTTTTTTTTATTTATATATACGTCAATTTATAGCTAATTAATATTTTAATTTTGCCATGATTGAATTAAAAGTATACTACCTATGATACATTTCTTTTTATATCTACTGGATATTGTTACCCCTTAAAATATATGATGTGTTATATCATATTAGTAATCAATAACAAAATAAATGAATAAATCTTATTTTTAGTATTAAATTTTTCCATTTGTTTCTTCTTTCTTTTTGTCTTTTTTTTTATTCTTTTCATAAAATATTTTTTTATTAATTATAAAATTCAATCATATTTAATATTGTAATCATATGAAATGAGTTACAAAAAACCCCCATCTATTGATATTCTCTACTTAAATAGCATGTCTTTTCGATTTCCTTTTAACCATTTTTATGACTTATTATATCTATAAATACCAATCATCTATGGAGATGTTGCATATTCATTTCCATTTTTTCATTCAATCTTCTTAGTAGTATAATTTTTTAATTTATTTTTTTCATCATTTTCTTCATCAATCATATAGTTAAGTAATCAAAAAAGAAGATATGGAAAAGATGATGTCACGATATGATCTTCACTTTGATGAAGATCATTGGTATATTCTTGAAAGATTCATCATATTATTTGGTACAAGTTCAACAAAATGAAGAAAGAAACTTAATTATCTTGGAGATTCATGCATAGAGAATTGTAGTAGTATAAAAGTGTAATTGATTTTCAAACATTTTGAAGATTCATTGTTGTACTATTTTGATTTTAACTAATATTATTTTGTTCTCTTTTATTTTATTTCTTCATTTTGAACAAAAAAATTATTATTCCATTCATTGTTGTTGATATTGAAGATGAAAAAAATGATTATTCCATATTTGTTATTAATAACATTTTAAGTTTCTTACCTTTTCATTTTCTCCTATTAAATAGATAAGGGAGAAACTAATCTTACAAACATAATTGGAACTTTGAATTTAGCATTCCCTAAAATTAATCTCATTAATTTTCCCTTCTTAAACTAAGAAATATGTATCTCTTTATCTTCATAACTTATATTTTTATAATCTCTAACTCCTCATAACTCTCAAATTTTAAATGTGTAAACTTATGATAATTTATTGTGTTTCTCAATGAATATCTAAATAAATGTGTATTGTAAGACAATCTTTTTTTAAGCAAATGTTATTGTATTCTAATTCTTATTTGATGTGCTCATGATAGAGGAAAATCTTATGAATTATGTAAATTGATTTTTTCTTTCTTTTTAGTTAGTCATGTTCAAGAGATCAATTCTTGACCAAAGAAACTTAGGCTCTAATTTTTTTTTCATAATCTTTATAACCCCTCATAACTCTCAAATTTTAAATGTGTAAACTTATGATAATTTATTGTTTTTCTTAATAAATATCTATATAAATGTGTATTGTAAAGACAACCCTTTTTAGACAAATGTTAATGTATTTTAATTCACATTTTATGTACTCATGATGAGGAAAATGTTATATATATATATATATATATATATATATATATATATATATATATATATATATATATATATATATATATATATATATATATATATATATATATATGAACCCGTGATAGAAGATATTTAATTTATTTGCCAAAATAAAAAATAACAATTGAAAAAAAATAGTATAATTTTATGAATCATGTTTTTGTTATTTTATTTATTGTTTTCTTAATCCCACTTTAGTTTATCTATTTCTTATTTCACGTTTTATTCAAAGTAATTGAAAAATAAAATCCAATAAATGAAAATATTGATCTCATAATTGAAGATTTTGTAAATTTTTAGTCAAAACTGTTCTCTTTTTGCTTTGGTTTACTTATATGTTAATATTTTGTAATATTAAATACTTGTATTTTATATACTATGAAAATCATATTTTGTAACTCTTTTGAAGTATAATTAAATATAGATCAAAATAAATAAAATAGTGAATATAAATATTTAATATACATTTTATGAAATTTAAAAATAGGATAAACATATATGCCAAAAAAATTTATTCACGCATTTGATAAATTAATTTATTTTTGTTAAATATGTATCTTTTGAAAATTTTAAATAAAAGATGAATACAAATGAGTAAATAAGTTGATTTGATTTTTAATATATTTTTTAAAAATAAAACAAAAAATTTTGTACATAAAAACTTTTCATATGAGTATGACTAAAAAACACAAAATTATGATTAAAATTTTAAATTATTTTAATATACTAAGTAATGAGTATATATCTTAGGGTGTTCATGTATTAATTTTATATAGAAAGAGGTACAATCATTGATTTGAGATGGCAAGAAGTATATTTGAAATGAAACATATTATCAGAATATTAAATTTTATTAACTTTTGAATTTTATTATTCTACACACATAATATGTGAAGATGTTTATATCTATCAAATATTTTTACGTAGTTTATATGAATCTATTTATCTTTATATTTCATATAAAAGATATAGATTAAAATATAATAAACGAGTTAATAATTTTTTAAAAAAAACATAGTCTCATTCGAGGTTGAATATATTGAAACTTAATAATAGCGTAACATTTTGAATAACATTCTTAAAAAACAAATTTGACAAATGATAACAATTATATTTGATATAGATGCAACTAAAGAATCTAAAATACCAATAGATGTGATTCATGCAAAAATCATATAAATTTAAATTGTTTTTGAAAAAGGAACAAAAACGATTGAAAAACGAAATATTCAAAGGAGTTTTATCATATCAATATGAAAAAGGATAATAAGACGTGTAGATGTATTTTATTAGTATTTTTCAGTTATTTATAATATAATTCTTATATACTCAAGAAAAAAAGTACATCGGAGTATATGTTGTAATATAAAGATTCAAACTCATTGATATTCCAATAAAATGTAGAAAGTGACATATTAACTACCTGTCCAAACAAAAAAATTACTAAGAAAATATATATTGACATTTGACATATTGATTAATAATGTACTATCCCTGATTTAATAGATTATAGATGTTAAATTTGTTAAGTTTCATTTTGATCTTCATCTCAAAACGATCTTCATAATTAATATATAGTAAACAAAAATAAAGTGATAATATTACGTTTGAAAATAAAGAGAGCTTTTTAATTGATTGAAAAAAAGTAATCCTTTAATTTTTATTTTAAAGACCGCGCGAGGCGCGGGCAAATTCCCTAGTTGTTACTATTCGGGGATCACATCGATGATGGAGGCGATTAAGAGGTCAAAAACCCCAATTGGAGGAGTGTTCATGTCAAATTTCGGTATATCTTGTTGCAGTTCGTCGGATCTAAGCTCAACAAGTAATGAGCAGTATCAACAAATTAAAAAATGAAGCAAATACCGTCGCGATAAGATGCCCTGACCAGTCATGAACGTAATCAGAAAGTTTTAATAAGTGGATTTTACATATATTTTTGATACATTAATGATGTATTAGATATGTAATTGAGATAGACTTAAGTCATCTATAGCCCCTTAGAGTTGTCCGCATAATTATTTAGACACCTCAATTAAGAGTTAAACCTATTGAACACCTCTTCTTGAATTTGAACTATTTGAACATTTTCTTGAGGATAAACTAAAAGCATGAAATATGTAAAATGCACTCGCAATGACATGATAATTTCACTAATCAAATAATGACATGAGTTATTTCTGAGTCTAAAAAAAAATTATAAAAATGTATCATATAGTAAATAAAGAGAAATGATTTTAATTTTTTCAAAGAATGAAAAAAAGTAATTTACCCACCACTTTTTCCCGCTATCCACCTTTCCCTCTACCGTAAGGCTGGGCATCGGATGGGGTTATATTGGTACCGATTTGATATCATTCCGATTTGATAGTCTTTGGAACGAAATGAGATACGATATTCAGAATGAAATGATATCACAATTCACCGATATCGATTTATTTCGATTTCGTTTCGATCCAATTCGATTCTGATTAATTATTTTTTATTTATTAATTTATATTTTATAATTTATATATAGGCATATTTTCAAAAAATAAAAATAAAAATTGGATTGGATTGATATTTTTTTTAGTTTTGGTCATTGTTTTTGATAGAATATTATTATTATGAATAATGTTAACCAATAATTAGAGTCTTGTACAATATATATAGTTGTAGACTATAAGTAATTACACAATAACCCCAACATAATTAAGTAATTATATATTCTATCTAACATCCCCCCTCAAGCTGAGTCTTGGCGGAAGCAAGAGGAAGCTTGGAGAGAAGATACTGAAAACGCTGAGATGGTAACGATTTTGTGAGAAAATCCGCTAGCTGGTCCTCGGTGGAAACATACTCAGCTGTCATGGCTCCATCAATTACCTGTTCACGCACAAAATGACAGTCCTTGCCCACGTGCTTCATGCGCTTGTGGAAGACAGGATTCTTTGTCAGACAGATCGCAGATTTGTTGTCCCAATACAAGCTTGGTGACGGTGTTGAAACATGAAGATCGGCTAGAAGGTAGGTGAGCCACATGACTTCCGAGGCTGCAGCGGATAGAGCTCGATATTCAGCCTCCGTGGAGGATTTTGATACCCGTCCCTGTTTTTGTGTGTTCCATGAGATCAAATTTGGTCCAAAGAAGATGAGATAACCTGTTGTTGAGCGGCTGTCCGATGGATCATTAGCCCAGTCAGAATCGGAGTAGCCTCGAAGACGAAGGTCTCTGTAACGACCTGTTTAGTCGTTTGAGTAGCAGAATTTATTTTTGGGAAAAACTGGCTGAATACGACGGACACCACGACGGACCGTCGTGGGCACGACGGACCGTCGAGGTGGTACCGTTCCAAAACACTTGGCATTATGAAATTGAGTGTTGAAACTGAGTCTCTGAACTCTGTGACGGACCTGCAGGACGGACCGTCACAGTCACGACGGACCGTCGTGAGCCCCCGTGTCAAAACACTTAGACTCTTGAGAAATTGGTGCTGGGAGCAACTCTCTGTCCGTCGTGACGGAAGTGCGAACGGACCGTCGTATGCACGATGGACCGTCACAGACTCCTTGAAGAAATTTGTGTCCATGACGAACCTGCGTGACGGACCGTCGCAGGCACGACGGACCGTCACAGGTTCCGTAATCCCAGACGGGGTCAGATTTCTGACTATTTTTAAAGGGGTGTTTTGGACCATTCCGGCTTTAATTTGTAAAGTTAGTGGGTTAATGTTATTAGTTCAATTCCTTGGGGGTTGAAAGACTAACTTTGAGTAACTTGGTGGGTTGGTTTCATTACTTTTGAAACTTGAAATCTTGTGATTTAGGGTAAGAAGAGAGGAAGGTTGGAGGAAAAAAAGAGAAAGAGAAAGAGAAGAGAAAAGAGGCGCTTGAGAGAGAAGGAGCAAGGATTCGTGAAGACTTCTTGCTTGAACACAAATCCTTGGTGAAGGTAGGTTATGGTTTATGCTATTTGTAGTAAACTCTCAATAGCAAATGATATGTATTGGGTATTCTTGTAAATCCTTCTATATGCTTAATTGTATGATTTTATGAGTATGATTATATGTTTGTGATGAAATAAGCATGATGAAGCTTGTGAACCCTAAATCTTGATGAAACCCTAATTTTACTTGTTATGAGATTTATGATGCCTTAGTATAAATGAAGGCTTGATGAACTTGTTATGAAAATTGTGATGCCTTAGTATAAATGAAGGCTTGATGAACTTGTTATGAGATTTATGATGCCTTAGTATAAA
>JAPDHL010001202.1:256887-361107 GCA_032847665.1 Solanum chilense | reverse complement strand
AGGATAGAATATGGATCGGAGTGTCACGTACCGACACGAGAGGAATAAAGATAATGAATCTTGAAAGATGTTAAAATACTCAATGTAAAGAACTTAATTCCCAAATGAGTATGGTATTGAGGCTTGAGTCCTCATGGATGAACTTGGTGGTACTTATTGATGATTATAGTACTTGTTGTTGCTACATGTTGAGTAGTGTAGTTGATTTATGATATTAACTGATATATACTGTTTTCTATTTTGAGTTGGCCGATGAAATCTACTCAGTACTCGTGTTTTGTACTGACCCCTACTTGTATGTTTCTTTCTTTGTTATTTGTGGAGTGCAGCAAACGCGCCGTCGTCTTCAACTCAACCGCAACTCTAGCCAGTCTTCAATTCACTGGATTTCAGGGTGAGCTAATGCCTCTAGCTTGGACTGGATCTTCTTCTTCAAGTCTTGATGCCTTGAATTTCCGGCATGGACTAGCTTTTTATGTATTTTAGTTTCTTAGATACTCTTAGATTAGTAATTTGAGGATAGATGTTCTTGTGATGATGACTTCCAGATTTTGGGGATAATAATAGTTATTGAGTTTTTAGAAGTTATTTAATTGATTTTCCTTAATGAGTTTAAGTCTTCCGCATTATATTCTGTTATTACAATGAAATGTTGGGTTTTGTATTGGTTGGTTCGCTCACATAGGAGGGTAAGTGTGGGTGCCAGTCGCGGCTCGGTTTTGGGTCGTGACAGAGAGAGAAAGTATATTCTTGACAAAACTTACAAATAAAATGAACACCCCTAGGCCCTATACAAAACTACCCCAATAAAGCATTATTAAGATGTTATTTATACAGTATATATTCTAAAATAGATGTACGAGAAAACGGAGAACTGGAGAAGTAGGCTTTTTTTTTTAATAATAATTATGTATTCGAGTCAATTTATTTATTCTCTTAATTAATTTACCGGAAAAATATAATATCTCCTACCAGCAAAATTATTTGGTCAAATAAAAAAAGTATTTTGAATAAATAAACATTTTGGTCATATAAAAGGTGTCAAGCACGCACGTCAGTTATGTAGACCAGAATTATGTATGACTATTTTATTTTTTATTTTTTATTTTGGTTAATAATTATGTATGATTTGTAATCTAAGAATGCATAGAACATGCATGCATTTAAAAATATTATTTTAAATAAGAGAAACGTACAGTTGAAGTGCATGTTCTTGTATTAAGAACATATGAAAACGTTTCTACATATGTTCACAATATGATTAAATTTTTTTTTGAAACAAATCGAAGTATCAAATTGATTATAGAAATCATCATTTGATTTGGTTTTGAATTTTAAAAAAATTGACAATATTTGATTGGTTTTGATTTTATTTTTATAAAAAGTATAATATAATTGAATGGAATCGATAAATTATATAAACTACTCTTATAATTTTCTAATGGTATTAATTTTTCATAATTAATAATAAATATCTTATACCTTTTAATCATTAACTTGAGTCAACTTAATTATTCCACGTGCATTATAGCATTATTAAAGGGGGAAATTGTATATTATAGCAAATTATTAATTTAAAATAAGTGTTATAACTAAAGTTTCATTTAATTCTAATTTGTAGCAAATAAATTGTCATTTTCACCTCTCTCTCCTGAATCTCGCTCTTCATTCTCAAATCTTTCCCTCGAATCTCTCACTTTTATACAAACACAAATGTATAAATTGTGTTAGTTTTGTATAAAGCAAGAGAGATGATATATACAAATACAAATACATATCTCTTTGTTCTATATAATTATATTACTACAAATTTTTTCCGACCGGTTGTCTTTGGCCTTTCTCTTTCTCACTATATAGAAACACAAATTATGCAAATACAATGTACAATTCGTGTTTGTATAAAATCAGAAAGAAATTTGATATACAAATACAAATGTTTTAACTTGATTAAATTATATACAAATTCAAATTTTATGCAGATATACAAATACAATCATTAATACGTATACACAGTAGTTACATATATATATGTACAATTATCTAACTCATATACATATTACATATACAATTCATCTCTCTTAATTCTTTGTCCTCTTCCGCTCTTTTCTCTCCTCTCTCTCCTAAACTCGCTCACCACTCCAGCGTAACACAACAAACATATACGTATACGAACACAATTTTTATAAACACAAACATCTGATTTATACAAAATACAAATCACTGCAATTTATAAAGTACTAATATAATTTTTATGGTTATTATTCCTAAAATTTACTCTATTTAAAGCTTATGTCTTGAACTAAAAAGAAAGGGAAATTTTCATATATGGCAAACTTATTTGATTAAATAACATTATATGAGTATAGTTTACCTAATTACATTTTATGGGTATAGTTTAGTTACTTTAGGTATCTTTAATTTTGTATATAAGGTTTCTTTTGTTTTTTATTTATATAATTTTATTTTAAAAAGTGGTTTGTAACTGAAGCGTTAAATATGCTAACAATAAATATAGATAATGCCATAATTTAAGGTACACATCCCTTTTTTAAGGTAAACGTTCAAATTCATTATTATTTTTCAAAAAAAATAAGAATTATACAGCAATTGAAACAAAAGATAAACTTGTTTTTGCTGTTTATGAGACATCAGTTCATCAATTTTTTTTATTATTTCTTTGTAATCGAATTCAGGTAAGTGTTCATTGGATGAAAATTCATGTTTATTATTGCAATAACTATACAATGTTCTATTGGATTTACAAATTTTGATTTATGTGCGTTCGTTATTGTGGGGTCGTAATTTTATATATATTTTTTGAAAACTGATTTCAAAATATGATTATTTTAAGCAGAAATTTTGTACTATACAATTATATACATTTTGTTGATGTAGTATTTGTATATTATAAAGAAGATCAGTGTAAGCGAATACAAGTAATCGTTGGTGATAATTGTATATAGCCATAAATCAAGTGTTTTGCTTTTGATACAATTATATACTTTTTTTGATGTTGTATTTGTATATTAAAAAGAATATCATTGTAAAATCAATTCATTAATTTGATTGTATAATAGTGTTGTATTAATTGTATATATATGATCTCTTTGAATGATTTGAAATATTTTATTTTTTTAATAATTGTACAGATAATGGCTTCATTGGCTATTTTGGTTATGCATTCTGGTTAATATGTGTACATGAATATAGTAGTTAAACATGACAATATATACAACTATCTAAATGACTTTGTATATACTCCAATAATATATAAACTTAATATATACTAACTTAAATAATTTGTATATAACTACTAAAATATACAAATTACAATCATATATGAAATTTTCCCATCTGTATAACTAAATTCAATTACTATGTGTATATATGTATACAAAAACAAAAATAATAATGAGCCTTTAATATACAATCCACTACTACCACTATTAAAACTTAGTATATATGTATGCAAAAACAGTCAATTTTGAAAACAGTCATGGACAGATCAATTTTTGTATATGTATATAAATTTAATATATACTAACTTCAATAATTTGTATATAACTAATAAAATATACAAATTATAATCATACACGAAATTTTCCCATCTGTATAACTAAGTCCAATTACTTTTTGTATATATATACAAAAACAAAAATAACAATGAGCCTTTAATATACAATCTGCTACTACCACTATTAAGACTTAGTATATTATTAATTATACATAACTTAAAGTATGTATAAAGTGATCAAATCCACAGACACATATACAAATATATAAATAAAACATGTGTGTACTAAACATGCAATATACTATATACATGAATACAAAATTTACTTAAACAATATTTTTTGTATATTGACATCTAAGTAACAAAAAAATTGTATCTAAATTTGTGTTTTAAGCCACTACCTCATAATTATGATGTTCTTCAGATCCGTCAACTTCACATGTATTTTCCTCTGAACCAATGTTTACTGCTTTCCTCTTTCTTCCTCCTTGTACAATTTTAATACCTCTAGCTTTAGCATTGTTAATAACTTTTTGAACTGTCGTAGGGTCATATTTTTTCTTTGATCTCAACTCTTCCATTGTTTGTTCATGTTGAACTTGTTTTGATTTTACCATAGACCCTACATCAACCCCAAAATCTTGAGTTAAACCAATTGAAAACGATGGTAAATTGTCAACAAAATTGACATGCAATGGAATACCTCTGATAATCCTCATAGATGAAGATGATTCATTCATTCTGTGACTAATTTGAGATCTAATAAGAACAAACAATCGATTATTTCATAAAAAAAAAGAAAAAACATAAGAAACACAATACATATACAATTGTTGAATAAGGAGAAAAAAAGAAGAAGGAAAACGACTAAAATTTAGGACGAAAATTGAATTCAACTTTGGGAGGGAGTAATTGAATTTTGGACAATTTGAAATTCAAATCGGATAGAAGTATTAACTGTAGGAGAAAAAGGTGGAATATGAATAGGAGAGATATTATTATTTTGTGTAAAATTATATACAAAATTAAAAAAAAAAAAGATTTTTATACTATTGGTTATATAATAGGTGGTGGACCCCATTAGTTATAGAAAAAAAAAACTATAATTATAGAAAGTAAATAAATTAAACTATACCCCTGTTATATAATTACTTAGGAATGTTTGCCATTCCATATAATTTTCCCAAAAAGAAGGGAAAGGTGCTCAAGCCCAAACACTATGAAAGTCCAGTGTGGTGTATTGTCGATTTTTTAATTTTCTTTGGCTTACAAGATAACTATCTACTCTTTTAAGTTGCTTAATTTTTAGAACAATTGACTACTTTATTTAAAGTTGTATATTGATTGTCTAGCCGTTAGACATGTGAAAATGAGGAGCCTCATTAATTAAGCAACTTAAATATTATCTACGTTCATTTTTAATTGTCATAATTTTTTTATTAAAGTTAAACGATAAGAATTTTGATTATTATTTACAATATCTTTTTATATTATTGATATGTAAATAATTGAAGAATTTTGATTATTATTTACGATATTTTTTTATAGTATTAATATGTAAAAAATTGAAATTTAATACTTTCCTTATGATTTTTAACTATCTAAATTTTTATTTAAAATATTAAATTAATATAATTTAATTTAACTTTAAATATTAATTAAATTTATTTTTAAAAAATACAGTATGACAGTTAAAAATGGATATAGTGAGTGAGTATGTAAAAGCTTTTACACAGGAGCCTGTCAACTGCTATTAATAATTAAGTACAATGTGAAAATCTTCCATATATATTGTTTTTGGGCTTTGTTTAAATTATACTTTACTAGTATTGGGTTTAAGTGCCAAAAAAAAGAAGAAGAAAAAACACAGAATAGAACTGCCAATCGACACTTAGAGTCTGTTTGGCTCAGCTTAAAAGCTGGTCAAACTGACTTAAAAGCTGATTTTTGACTTATTTAACTGTTTGATAATACTCAAAATAACTTATTTTAAGTTAAAAAAAAAACTTATTTTAAGCCAAAAGTTAAAAGCTGGGGTAGGGGTGTTTTTTTTTTTTTTAGCTTATAAGCTGTTTTAAGTTGACCACATTTTTATTTTTTCGCCCTTAATATTTTTATACAATCTCCAAATTACCCATATAACCCTAACATCTCTTTCTTCCATTTGTCTCTTTTCACGTTTGGCATAACAACTTCAACATTTTTATCCAAACGCATAACTGCTTATTTTAAAAATAAGTTTTAGCACTTTCAAAAATACTTTTTTAAAGCTGCTTTTATTAAGTCCATCCAAACGGGCCCTTAATATTTACTATCCTCTCTCGCTGATATTTCTATTTTCCTTTCGGATATATTTCTTTTCTTTTTAATACGTCTGTCTTATGTGCATCTATCTGCTATCCTATTTCCTCTTTGATAGTTGATACATCTCTTCCATCTCGAATATATTATTTCTTTTGTATTTGGACATTTACCGAGATAAACAGATGTTTAATGATATATAAGAGATTCTCGTAATTTAAAAAATAATAGAGAAATAATGTAAATAATTCTTAACACTTGAAATTTATGGAAATTATACTATTATATTTTCATTAACTTTTTAGTGACTTTGATAGTAATCATTAATCAGACTGTATGGGATCGATTCATTCAACAAAAATTAAAAAATGCCATCATTTTTTCCATTTGTAACATCTTTTCATATTACATGACAAGTATATTATATTTCCTTCACTTCATATACCAATTTAACTGCCATGTGCACTAGTCTCTATGGATGTCTTTCAAAGAGTATATTATAGTAATCTTTTATATTTAATAAAAATAAAAAATCAATCAATTTTTTTTTTAAAAAAAACTCGTTATAAAAAAGATTCAATTAGAATTGACTTAATTGATTTAATTTAAGTTTTGTATTTGAAATTTCGAATTTAATTAGTTTGATTTTCTAGATAAAAGTTGAATCGTGATTCATGAGCCCCTAGTTGCCACGAATTTACGTCACCCTACAATTTTCAAGTAAATAATTAAAGTTTGCGTAATGTAGTTTCATAAAAATATTCAGATACCTTCTTTTGTTGCTCTCGAATATCTAAAGAGGGTACTAAGGAAAATTATTTATAATAAAAAACTATTAATTCAGATTCACTGTCATAATCACAGATTAATTTAATTGTACTTCGTAGCAAATTGTTGCTATTTCACCTCTCTTCCTTGTGAATCCAGCTCGCCACTCTCGGCAGTCTCTTCCTCGCCTCTCTCGCTTTTATACAAACACAAATGTATAAAATGCATCTGTGTTTGTGTAAAGCGAGAGAAAAATATTGTCTATATATACATATTTTCGTTCTCGTCTCTCCCCTCTCCTATATTTCACTCGCCTCTTTCACTTTATACAAACACAAATGAATACATTGCGTTTGTGTTTGTATAAAGCGAGATAAAATTGTATATACAAATACAAATACATACATACATACATACATACATACATACATACATATATATATATATATATATATATATATATATATATATATTCGTCTTATACACTTGTGATTATATAAATAAAGATCTTCCCATGCCAAATTTTCTGTCTTTCTCTCTTATGTCGCTTTATACAAAAACAGATTATACAATTGAATCTTTTATATAATAATAATAATAATATATATATATATATATATATATATATATATATATATATATATATATATATATATATTTAATTGTCATAATAAATATAAAGTTTATTATGAAGTGCAATTATGCAAACTATAGTTACAACATATAAATCTGATTTTGGTGTTTACTATATGTACAGTTGTTTTATATTTTTCATCACTGCAGACAAACGTTAAAATAACTAAAATAATGCATAACAACATCAAGCGGGGATAGCTCAGTTGGGAGAGCGTTAGACAAATTGGAGGAGTGTTCATGTCAAATTTCGGTATATCTTGTTGCAGTTCGTCGGATCTAAGTTCAACGAGTAATGAGCAGCATCGACAAATTATAAAATGAAGCAAACACCGTCTCGATAAGATGCCCTGACCAGTCATGAACGTAATCAGAAAATTTTAATAAGTGGATTTTTACATATATTTTTGATACATTAATTATGTATTACATATGTAATTGAGATAGACTTAAGTCATGTATAGTCCCATAGAGTTATCCGCATAATTACTTAGACACCTCAATTAAGAGTTAAACCTATTGAATATCTCTCCTTGAATTTGAACCATATGAACATTTTCTTGAGGATAAACTAAAAGCATGAAATATGTAAAATGCACTCGCAATGACATGATAATTTCACTAATCAAATAATGACATGAGTTATTTCTGAGTCTAAAAAAAAAATATAAAAATGTATCATAAAATAAATAAAGAATGATTTTTTTTTTTTAAAAATGAAAAAAAGCAACTTACCCACCACTTCTTCCCCTGCTATCCACCTTTCCCTCTACCGTAAGGCTGGGCATCGGATGGGGTTATACCGGTACCGATTTGATATCGTTTCGATTTGATAGTCTTTGAAACGAAATGAGATACGATATTCAGAATGAAATAATATCACAATTCATCGATATCGATTTATTTCGATTTCGTTTTGATTCGATTTGGTTCTGATTAATTATTTTTTTATTTATTAATTTATATTTTATAATTTATATATAGGCATATTTTCAAAAAATAAAAATAAAAATTGGATTGGATTGATATTTTTTTAGTTTTGATCATTGTTTTATCCTTATTTTTATTTAATTTTTTAAAATTACAAACCATTTAAAATATAAGTTAAAAGTATAACTTATAACCCATTAATAAGCAATAACTTATCAACTTTAAAAGGTTCAAAATTTCAAATCTCCAAAACTTAAGCTCAAAACTTTAAAAATAAAAGAACTTTATTAAACTTAAACTTGCAAATTTAATAAAAAAAAAATTAAAAAAGAGTATCTTTAAAATAAACTTAAGTAAAATTACATTATAAATACCAAAACTTTAATTTAAACTTAGAAAAATAAAAAAAAATATTCATATTTTCGTAAAAAGTTAATCAAAATACTAAAAGAATTTTTATTATTTGAAATAGCTATATGTGTCGTCCCGTTTATACCATCCTATTTCATTTCGATCCAGTTCCGGTCTGATTCCATCCAGGTATATAGTGGACCGGGACGAAATCTAGTGTGGCGATTTGTGGAGGTTGGAGAAGGAGGAAAGAAAAATGGTGAGTATGTGTGATGAAGATGTATACTAGTGAGGCAGATCCTATTTGTAGTTTCGCCGACAAGAAGAGCGACATCAACATCGACTTTCTCCGTCAGTTGAGCCAGTTCACTATGAAAATGGATGATGATGCTAGGAGATCGGCCCAAACATTTAATTTAAAATTATAAATTAAAATTCAATTTGTCAAATTGCATTAAACTTTATGATTTTTCTTTTGTCAAAAAAGATATTATTATAAAAAAGGATAAAAAAGGATGTGGAAAATTTTATCTGACATGGAGTGTAACATCAGCGTGATTGAGAGTCACGATGTGTTGAAAGGGTTCAACAGGTTGAGTTTAGATAGATTTAAAGGTCCAAATGACAAAGAGGTAAGTAGAAATATTTACAATACAAATACATATAAGTATAAGAGTCTACCAGACCATTTTACCCATAAACTTTTTATGTGTATTGTGTTTATGTTGATATACATTGTCATTAAAATTTTAGAGAAATCTGAAATTTAACATTTTCTAAAGTCAAATTAACACAAAAAGAAAGTAAAAGATTTCAAGTTTTTCGAAATTTTATTAGGAAGTTGTTATGCTACATATTCCCAAAAGCTGCTAAAGGAGGGATTTTCTCCACTAATTGAGCAATTTTGATATGCTACATAAATAGATACATTTGTCATGCATCTAGTTATTGATAAATCTCGTATATGTGTATCTGAAAGAGAAACATACCTCAAATACATGTATTTGGAAGAGGAACATATCTCGGATACATATATCTTGAAGATGAAGCTCGAAATTCAGCGAAAAAAATTTAAATTTCTAAAAAAAAGGTCACATTGTTGTTGCTCGAAAATAAATTGAAGACATTAATTTTTTTTTATTTCTTTTTAGAAGTTTTTAGACTAGATATACTCAAAAAAAATTAAAGGAGTGATTTCCTCCTTAAATTAAGCATTTTAATTACAATCCTTGATTAAACATGTATCACTCTTTCTTAATTCCTAGGATACATGTATCTTTCGAGTTAAGATATATGTACCCAAAAATTAAATATGGTACAAGAAGTAATATTAAAATTATCGTAAATATTAGTAATTAGAACCTAAATTAGTAAAATTTATATTATTTGCCCATAGAAATTTCTAAAAAAATCTATAATATTAATTTGATTTTGTTCAAATAAATCAAAGAAATGATAGAATCAAACAACTAAATTTTGTTCTCAATAAAAAAAAACCTATGAAAAGAAAATTGAATTGAAAGTTCCTTTGTCATAGACGATGATTGCGAGTTGATAGAATTTTTGCTTTTACGAGACACAAACAACTTTACCATTCAAAGGGATCTGGATCGATTAAGAAACTTATAGATAGGACATTTTGGGGACGACTAGCCCCCTTCTCATTACTCTATAGGACAATTCTTCGTACATCATTAAGGGATTCATTGAAAGGATAAGAATGATCCAAGCTAATGACGGATGCAAGAACATTTTCCATCCAAGTTTCATTAATTGATCTTAACGATATCGTGGATATATATATATATATATATATATATATATATATATATATATATATATATATATATATATATATATATATATATATATATATATATATATATATATATATATATATAAATCTAAGCTAAGAATAATTTAATCATAAAATTTACCGCATTATCAAATCAAAAAATTCATCACCACCACATAAAAAAGATTGTAATATCCTTTTAAATCTCTAGGATTATGATAAAATTATATTTGGTGTTGCTACAAATAAGAGGAATCACAAATTTGTGTATCTAAATTGAGATATGTTATTTTTATTATTTAGAAGGTTAAATAATCAAAAATAGTAAAAAACTTTTAAATAGTATAAAAAATTTAAAACTTCCTACAAAAACTCTATCCCTCTTGTTTGCCTTTTAATTTATATATACATACTAATCACGGAAAAGTTCAATCATTCAACAAAACAAGGAGAGAGGAAGAATTCTTAGTTAAGTTTGAAAATATTTTCCAAAACCCTTCATAAGAAATATATAAGGTATGTATAATTATCGTTTTCCAGTATTATATTAAAATTGTGATAGTTACATTAAATTTAACGGTAATATAGTTCTAAAATCTAAATTTAATAACATATTTTATACAAAAAAGGGACGAAAATAATTATGTTTTTATTGTTAATTTAAAACTTAATATAATGAATAATCATATGTTAATTAAAGTGTTGATTTTTTAAAATATAATTTCTCCTAATTATTTTTTTTACTTTTTTCATGTTTCAAAAGGATTGTCGGAGGAAAAAAGAGAGAGAAGTAAGATACACCATGGAAGAAATTAAAATTACAACAACTATCACCTCAACAACAATATTGTTCTTGTTCATGATCGTGATCAATATAAATATCTCAAATGTTGTAGCACGATTTCCAGACGAGAAAATTGTTGTCATAACCAACAATCATACAAATTATCTTAGTGTTCGTTGTTTCTCCTTCGATGAAGACGGTGATGTTAAGCACCTAAATACCACGAGCAGTTTCAACATTACAGTCAAAATCAGAAAGTTCTTCTCCACTTCAACAATGTTCAATTGCTCCACAAATATGGGGACATTCGTGGCGTTTAAATCCAACTACGAGTGTGCTAGTCACTCGAGGCCTTGTGAATGGAGATTTGATGAGAACTTCACGTATCGCTATAGTCCCAAGGAGGAAAAGTGGATTGCCCACGAGTACAATCCAAATTATGAATCTCTCACTAGAGGAGGAGTCATCAAAGGATATTATGTTAATTAAATTTAACGACAATATCTAAAGTTTACTAAAGATTCAGATAGACTCAATTTAGTACGACTATCCGAATACTTTGTCAAAAATAGATAGTATAAAATGTAATTAAAAAAGTAAAATATTTGTTGTGTGATCTTAGAAAAATAGGTGAAATTGAGGTCCTCCCACACACATTCAAAAACTTTGTAGATAATTTTGCTTCCTCCTCATTCATTTGAGACTATGCGAGCAATGTCCGGTGTGGTAATTGTTGTATCATAACATGTACTAATCAAGTTACATATTATTCGATTTATGTTATGTGTATATTTAACGATATCAAGTTACATACTATTGAATTTAATCCAAATACGTAGGTGTTATATATATCAACTTAGTAAGTATCGTGATTTATAATAATTTTTACGTAATTTTCAAATATTAAAAGACGAAGAAAAAAATAAAAATAAAAAAAGATAAAAATATTAAAACGAAAAAATCACAAAAAATGACCAAAATACCCTTCCGTGCACAGACAGGCCTCTAATTTGAATTTAACCCGCCTAATAAGTTGATTTCTTTCCGTTAGCCATAATCCAAATCCCTAACCCCCAAATTAGTTTTTCATTTCTCCTTCAATCTCCAATGGCGCAGAAAAGCAAGGAGAGAGCAGATCGACTCAGCGAGTTGCCCGACTCAATTCTAATTCAGATTCTCTCTATGAAGTGTGAAGACACTAAAAATAGTAAAAAAAAATAGTGAGAAGCAGCGTATTATCGAAGAGGTGGCAGTTTTTTTGGATTTATGTTTCAGTATCACTCGATTTTTACTTTCTTAAGGGTTCCTTCTCCAGAATCCGGAAAAGGGCAGTCATGATTCCGTAACTTCTACCATAGAGAGCTTCTTTATTGAAGGTCTTGCCAGAAAATCAGAAAATTTGTTAAAACTCAAAATCATGGTAAACCACCATTAATGGTGGCTGCAACTAAGCTGAAAAGAGAGAGGAACATTTCTCAGATTAAAAACTGAAAAAGAGAGTTATGAACTACATACAGTGGTCATATATATATATACAGTTTAAAGATTGAGAAAATATCTAACTTTAACAGATGTCTAATAGAAAAGTTAACTAACTACCAAAATTGTTAACTCTAATGGAAAACTAACTAACTCTTTCATAATCTTATTAACTTCAACACCCCCCTCAAGTTGGAGGTGCAGTAAACACAATCAACTAGTCCATCATAGCAGAATGTTTGATTCCTGTGAGAGCCTTTGTGAGGATATTTGTCAATTGATCAACTGTGCTAATGTGATGTAATGAAATTAATCCTTCATGAAGTTTGGACCTCACAAAGTGACAGTCAACTTCTATGTGTTTGGTTCGCTCGTGAAAAACTAGATTTTTGGCTATATGCAGTGCAGCCTGATTGTCAGAATATACTAGAAAAGGACCAATGGGAGGAACAATTAACTTAATGAACAATCTATGTAACCAAACCAGTTTTCCAACCACCTTTTGTAATGATTTGTACTCAGCTTCTGCAGAGAATAATGAAATGGTCTCCTACTTCTTAGATTTCCAGCTGATTGGACTATTGCCCAGCAAGACAATATAACCACTAATAGATTTTCTAGAGTCAGTGCATGATGCCTAATCTGAGTCACAGAAGGCCTGAACCTCAAAATCAAGTGAAGATAAACCTCAACATGTGAAATGCAGCTTGAAGGTGAGGTTCCCTGGGATCTTGCATGTATTGACTTAAATGTTGAACTCCATAGGCAATATCAAGTCTGGTGTGAGTGAGGAAATTCAGTTTCCCTACTAGCTTCCTATACAAGGTAGGATATCACTTAATGACTTGCCCTCATGAACTCTAAGTTTAGCATTAGGATCCAATGGTGAAGTCATGAGAGTTAAATTATCACAGTGGAAATCCTTGAGAAGATCATGAACAAATTTCCTCTGGGATATTATAACTCCATCATCCTTATATAAATTTCCAAACCCAAGAAATAATTCAGGCTCCCAAGATCGAATCAGTTCCTGTAAGGATAATATCATCTACATAAGCACCTAAAAACACAGTAGAAGAACCCCTTTTTCTATAGAACAATGAATAATCATATAAGGAGTGAGTATAGCCCCTTGAACTCAAAGTTGCAGTTAGCTTCTCATACCATTGTCTGCTCGCTTGTTTTAGACCATATAAGGACTTGTTGAGTTTACATACCAGCCCTGTATGTGTCACAGCAAGACCAGGAGGGACATCCATGTAAAATTCCTCATTCAAATATCAATGGAGGAACGCATTATTAACATCAAGTTGGTAAATATTCCACTGTTTCTTTGTAGCTATGGCAATCAAGGCTCTGACAGTTGTCATTTTAACAACTGGGGAAAATGCTTTTGTATAGTTTATGCCAAAATGTTGAGTGTACCCTTTAATCACTAGCCTTGCTTTGTATCTTTCCACACTACCATTAGCCTTGTGTTTGATTTTGTACACCCAAGGACAACCAATAGTTTTCTTACCAATAGGTAAAGGAGTAAGGGACCAAGTATTCTTATCATGTAAAGCAGCAAACTCATGAGTCATGGTTGTTTGCCATGCAGGACCAAGAGCAGCTTCTGCATAGCTAGATGGCTCACAGTCATGAGTAATATTTACAGCAAAAACTTGACTTTTCGGATCCAATTCTGCAGGAGATATATGGTGTTTAAAAGAAAAACATGCAGTCAATGAGGTAGGAGTTAATGTGTGTTTTTTTGTGGGTTGTGAAATAGGTATAGAGTGAACATAATCTGAAAAGTATGTGGGCAACTTGTGAGTTCTGTGAGACTTTCTGGTTGCTATATCAGGTTGACAGAATGTTGTTGAGGTTAAGGGAGCAGATTGTGGACTAGAAAACTCAGGAGATGAAGGAGGATTTGTATCACTTGACATCTCAGAATCACACTATACATTAGAGTCAAAAGATGGATTAGAAGTAATACAATCATACTAATCAGTAAAACAGTGAGTATGAGAAAAAAAAAAGGAAGGAAAATAGAATCTTTATTCATTGCAAAAAGGAAAATTTCTATATGAAAAATAATATCCCTGGAGACATACAATCTTTTAGTGGCTAGACTCATGACCTTGTATCCTTTCATATCAAATGGATATCCCACAAATACATGTGGAGAAGTTCTAGGATCAAATTTGGATCTTTGAGTTTTAGGGAAAGTTGGGTAACACAAGCAACCAAAACTTCTAAAATGTGAGTAAAAAGGTTTTAAACCATGCAATACTTCATATGGACATTTGTTGTTTAGAGGTGCAGATGGAAGTCTATTAATGATATAAGTAGCTGTCAAAATGCACTCTCCCCAATACTTTATAGGGAGTTTGGACTGAAAAAAGAGTGCACTGCCTGTCTCAAAAATATACTTATGTTTTCTTTCTACCACACAATTCTGTTCAAGTGTGTATGGACAAGATTTTTGGTGAATAATACCTTTGGATTGAAAGATTTGGATAGACTCAATATTGGTGAATTCAAGCCCATTGTCCTATCTAATCACCTTAATGGTAGTTTCGAATTGATTTTCAACTGTATTAGCGAAAGTTTTAATAACATGTAGGGCATTAATTTTATGACTTAGCAGATGTGTCCAAGTAGACCTACTGAAATCATCTACCAAAGTAAGAAAAAATCTAAAATTGTCATGTGTGGGTGTTTGATATGGCCCCCATAAATCAACATGGACCAAGCCAAAAATTGCAGTGCTACTACGAGTGTTCTATGGAAAAGGTAGTCTTGTTTGCCTTGCCATGGGACAAATTGGGCAACTGGAAGGTTGTTTGTGTGAGAAAATCACAAGAATGGAAGATATGCTCTTCATTTTAACAAAAGAGACATGACCAAGTCTATAATGCCACAACAAGTCTACACTATCACCAGGGATAACAACATTGCTACCAACAGAAACAGTATTCTTATCATTAGATAGACTATTCATTACAGAAACATTTTGATGGGGTAAACATGAATGAGAAATACATTGACTATGTAACCTATCAGTTTTATGAAGTGATAGACATGTGGTAGATGAAATGGAATTCTTGCCCTTTTGTAACCAATCTGAGCAAAGAAGATATAAGCCATCATGAGCTTTACCAATTTCTAGAGGACACTTCAGTGAAGAGGCCTGCAACAGACAAGATGTGTTAGAGAAAGAAACAACACATTTAAGATGTAGAGCTAGAGAATTAATTGATATCAAGTTGTATTTCAAAGAAGGAATGAAAAAGACATTGTACAATGTGATCTGTGAAGTTATTTGCACATTTCCAACTTCTGTGACCTTAACTTTATAGCCATTAGGTAATCTAACTAAATTAGGTTCAAGTAATGGTAAAATGTTGGTGAGGTGAAGTTTGTTAAATGTCATATGATGTGATGAACCTGAATCTAAGATCCACAAAGTCAGTTTTAGCCTTATAACATTCACATGACAGTTTGTCAAAAGCTATAGAAGAAGTGCATGTAATGATACCTGCAAAATTCACCGTAGGATTTGTTTCTTGCATATTGCTAGGCAAGTTGTCCATACTGTTCCTTTGAGATGCCAATATCCTGACTGTTAACTTGACCCCCAGAATTATAGCCTTGTTCCACATTAGAGTCACATGACGACACTACAGATTAGCTGCCACACCTTTCCCTTTGTTATTATTTCTGTATGGCTGATTAAAATTAGGATTTCCATATTGTTGTTGTCTCTGAAATTGATTATAGCCTTGATTTCTATTAGATTGAGATTTTTGAGATCGATTATTGTTCTGTGGATATCTATGCAACTGATAACATTTCGCTTTAAAGTGTCCTGGTCTCCTACAGTGTTCACAGTATGGTCTACCTCTATGATTTTAAGAAGTAGATGAATTATTCATCTGGAAATTCTGGCCTTTTGGAGTACCTGAAGTGCCTGAAGAAATAGCAACAAGAGAGATGGACTCAGCAAAAGATTAGTTGTTTGACTTAAACTCTCTTTGTTTTTCCTCATGTATCAATAGGGCAAAAGCTTGTGCTACAGATGGCATTGGATTCACCATCAAAATGTTCCCTTTAATCATTTTATAAACCTCGTTAAGACCCATAAGAAACTGAATTAATCATCTATCCTGTCAACCTTGTGCATCATATCCATTGCTCCACAACTACATGTACAACTACAGTGAGTCTTGATGCATAAACCACTTAGTTCTTCCCTAAGTTTCTTCATCTTGGTGTAGTAAGTTGTAACATCCATAACTCCTTGAATAAGATCATTGATTTCTTTCAGAATTTGATATAACTTGGCGCTATTGGTTTGATCATAACGATCCTCCAAATCAGTCCACAATTCCAAGGCACTATCAATATATGCTACACTATCAGCAATATCTCGGTTTAGTGAGTTTTAAGATCCAGGATGTAACCATAATATCACACATCTCCCATTGTTTATAATTTGGATCTGTAGGAAGTGGTTTCTTAGAATCTCCATTAATTAAACCAATTTATTCTTTACCGATAAGGATTTGATCATGCCTCTTTTCCAGGTTCGATGGTCAATTCCATCGAAAACAACTGGTACAAGAGGTGCACTTGGATTGTCTGATGGATGTAGGTATAACAAACTTCCTATTTCAATTTCCCTTAGTTAATTCTAGATTAGTCACCTCTACCATTGTAGCACAACAGAATCAATTAACAAAAGAAGGGATGAAAATGTGTAAGAAAGTAATAGAAAAAATTGAAGAACAGCTGAAATCAAAAGAAAAACCAGGTAAACCTGAGAGACCTGATCTTCACAAGATGAACAAAGACGAAAATAAGCAGAAATAGATCTGATCTTCACGAGAAGGACAGAGACGAAAACAAGCCGAGAGAGATCTGATCTTCACGAGAAGGACAGACACGAAGACAAGGAGGGATGATCAATCACTTGCTCTGATACCATTTAAAACTCAAAATCATGGTAAACCACTATTAATGATGGCTGCAACTAAGCTGAAACAGAGAGGAACATTTCTCATATTAAAAACTGAAAAAGAGAGTTATGAGCTACATACAGTGGTCATATATATATATATATATATATATATATATATATATATATATATATATATATATATATATATATATATATATATATATAGTTTGAAGATTGAGAAAATATCTAACTTTAATAGATGTCTAATAGAAAAGTTAACTAACTGTAATGATCCTGAATTTTTTTTGAATAAATATGTACTTAAGGTGATTTAATTATTAATTAAAAATCTGAAATTTTAAGGGCATAATGGTCCTTTCACGTATTAATTAAAATAAATCAGATTTGTATTAATCTAATTTCAATCCTATTTGACTAAGTCTTGAATTTAGTCTCCTAATCCTAATAACACTCTATCTCCCTCTCACGTTCTACATATCTCTCGTTGGTTTCTGCCAAAAATAATTTCAATAACTGAAAATACATCAAGAGTTATTCACACTTGAATAACTCACAAGAATTTTTAAGTAAAAGACAAAGTAATCAAAACGTAAAGGCTAAGAGAGGTTCGTCGAGTGAGGTGTACGTTGAAGTAAATTGGGCGTGGGTTGGAGGAGTTTTTTGGGCAACAACATCTGCGTTTGAACATCGATTAAGGTATGAGTTTCTTCTCTCTTGGTCCCTTTCTCAAGAGACCCCTTAAGGTTCAAGATATTCATTTCGAAAACTAGGGTTGTTCCCCTTTGTATGTCCTTGCCACTAGCTCCCAATGAATTTTAGATTGGGTATGATTGCTGGTAGATTTAGGTGTATATTATGTTTTCGTGATGAATATGATTATGTTTGTGTACTTGGAATTGTATGAAAGGCAACCATGTTTTTTTTTGAAATTATGTGTAAGTATGTTACGGTGAATGAGGTTCTCTGTGTAATGCTCCAAAAGTTAATGTATTATGGTTGTATATTTTTCGTGAATAAACTAATGTAAGGCGTGAAGTTCATATGAAATGTTATGTGGCTTTCAATTAATTTTTTCTTACTGTAAGTGTAACTTAAAAACACGATAAATATTTTGAGAGGGGAAATATATAATTTGAGACTTTGGTCATTAGCGGGTGCAAAGAATCAAGAGTAAGCTCCCTTTGGACTTTAATTTTTTCTACTTCATGTTACCAATATCAAACAACTATTAATGAAAGAAGACGTCGATATATATCTACATATTTCTGATATGTGGAAAGAAATCACCTTTATGATATACTTCACTTATAATGCTGAAAGGTTACAATGAGGGGGTATTTGACTGATGAGAAGATCTGTATGTACTTGATGATCTATACAATAGCTTCTAAATTTGTGGAGACTTGCTTGCTTTCTTGTGCATTGTTTCCATAAGAACGTGATAAAGGAGAAAGAGTGAGAAGTTTTCTCAAGTAACATGTAAGCTCACAAAAAAATCTAATCAGGAAGGGAGCTTCCATTTGTCAACCCTTCTTTGCGTCCAATAGGTGGCTGTATCCAACTAAAGAATCAGCGATACCATTGGCTTCTCAGTAATAGTGTGTCACCTTGACTTATGAATCAACTCTTTAATCTTTTCAATAATAGGTTCATATTGCCAATAAGGTTTTGCAACTCACTTCACAACATTCACGATAAGTAAGGAGTTGCTTCCACCCAAATGCTTCTAGTACTATGTTCAAGACACCATATAAGTCCATATGAAAGTACAAATGCTTCAGTCATAATTTTGTTCAAATTCTGCTTTACTTGTCTCAAAGGTTTATGATTTCTCTTTGTTAAATCTGTCGCAACTTCATTTTTATTATTCCTTTTTCTTGTAAGACATTCAGAAGAACTTTTTTGTTCTCTCAATTAATTTTCCTTCATAAAAACAGTTCCCCTTTTGTGTTGCTTTGATTCATGTTGTCACTATCACACTAGACTCAATGAGTAAACTTTTTGTAGTTTTTGGAAAAAAGACGTTTAACAAGTGATAGCACTCAGCTTCATGTGAGAGGATAGATGATCAGATGCTTTGAATATCTTTTTATGTTTGCTTGTAACACATTGTAACATGTGCTAAGAACTAGATGTTTTTTGAATTTTCACATTTTTGTTTTATCCACAATCAACTCCTTGGCTTCCTGCTTCTATCTATTGTTAACAAAAGATTCTTTCCTACAGGACCTGCTCTTAAGGTACACACAAATGTGGATGAACAGATCAGGAGGTTTGAGACACATAATTTTAACTGCTCATTTCCACATCTGAAGACCATCAAGAGCCTTAACTTTTATGAATCTGTGCTGCCATTGGTAAAATATTTGCTCAAGCATGCAATTGTGCTAGAAAAGTTTGTCCTTGTTGCCACATTCCAAGGGAGTGATGGGTCTCTGCATTATGTTAAAATGTCACAGGAGTTGCAAAGCTTTCTAACATCCTCTCCACATGCTTCAGTTATCTTTTCTTATTGATACTCTTTGTATTGATTGCTACGTTTTGGTTGAAACTGGTTTGTAGCTCTTTAAAATGTGAGAAATATCATATTGTATAGTTTTAGCTTGTCGAGAAAATGGTAGGATGAATGAGGATTCCTCCACCTTAACCAGAATTCTTGGATTCGACCCATAAAAATAGGAAAATTCTCCGTATGTAGCTCTTCCACTTAAATATGTGAATTCTTGTGAAAAAATACACAATTAGAAGTGGTTAACTGAAAACAAGAAAAGAAATTTGAAAGAAGCAACACTTTATTTGGTATACCATGGATTTAACTTATGTACACTAACGTAATACATAACTCTACACTATAAGGTAGAATACAAAATTGAAATTGTGTGTAATTGTGTCTAACTTATTGCTTTTGATTTCTATTATACTTTGTTGTTTACTATATCTTTGTTGTTACTGTTTCCCTTTTAATTAGTTGTCCTGTTTCTTTCTCTATTGTTTTTTTCTTTTCATATCTACTTTGTTTTGTTGTATTTTAGCTGAGGGTCCTCTGAAAACAAATTTCTACCTTTACAAGATAGAGATAAGCTCAGCCTACACTCTGCCTTTTCTAAACGCCACATACTGAATTTCACTAAGTATGTTATTATTGTTTAGTTCACATACATTATCAAATTACAAGATACTTGAACTCATTTGGAAAGCTTTAGGACCTAACAAAAAGGGCTTTGTTTCATTAACAAACTTTTTCATCATATCAATAATATACACATGAAGTATTTATATTTACTTCTTTTATATCCCCTTTCCTAGACAATGTTGAAGCGTCTGCAACTACCCATTTCTATACAATTAGAGCAATAAGCATTTCATACTCAAATTAAAGAGCAAAAATGAGATTTAAAAAATCTTGAATTAACACCTTGTTTTGTATATATACCTGAGAAACTTATAGAAAGTCAACACACTAGTTGATGAATCAATCCCACTTTAGTATATACAAGTCCGTGCTATCATAAGCCGAATGCCTGTTACGCTATCTCTCCTCCGTTTATGTGACATAGATAAATTTAGACAGTCTTTTAAATTTTCTTATGATTATTTAATATTTTAAAATATTAACTTGTAATTTATCGAAGTACTGTTTATGTGATGTCTACGATATATATTACTTCATTTATTCTAATTTATGTAACATAAGTGAAATTTTAAGAATCGGTCAATTTTTAAAAATATTTAAAGTTGTTAATATTTTGAGATTTATGATATTTTTAATATTTTTTTAACTTAAGATAATATACATTATTTTCCATTTCAAAGAGTCAACCATATTTTCAATATGTTTTTTTAAAATAGGGAAAAGGGTCTGATTTACCCCTGAACTTTATGATTTGGAGCTGATATACCCTCCGTTTAAAAAATGGTCCATATATGCCTCTGCCGTTATAGAAATGGCACATATATACCCTTTTACTTAACAGACCAATATTTAATAAATTAAAAATTCATTTCTTTATGCTTTAATATGAGAAAATGCCACATGGCTCTTAAAATATCACAACCAATTAATTTTTACCGACCCGACCTAATTGAAAACAAGAAAACCCGACCCACTCCTAACCCATTTCAATCTATGGTCTCCACTCTTACGTTCAACAAGAAAAAAAAATCAAAAACATATCAGTTTTGTTGAGCTATGGTGCTGTTCGTGAGTCTGATGATTCCACGTTTTCTATTGCTGACAGTATATGTGTCATATGGCTGAACTTATGTTGGATGTCCAAAGAGAATTCGAAAGCATGGAGTGATATGCCAAAACAAAGTTGAAAAACTGAGGCAAGAAGATAGTTCATTAGAACTCATCAAAGAATTACAGCAGGCTATCTTTAAGAATTCAATTATACTATGGCCAATTTGTTGGTCATTACAAGGGAGACTAGTTAATCTGAAAGCAATTTGACAGTGCCTGTTGTACCAAAACGTCTACCTGGAATGACTCTTGATGGTGATAAAATTTCTGCAAAAGAAAAGTTGTACGAATCTGTTCCTAGCCGACTCTGCAACCGGAGAAGCCATCAGTCATGATCCAGCAGTTATTGTACCTCTCTTAGAAAATAGCATTTCTACTAAGCGAGAATGTAAACTTGAAGAAACCCAACTTACGGGATTTGAATCATCTTGTTTTTAGCACTAGATGGAAGACGAGGGATTCCAGCCTTACCCTTGTCCTTCTCTGTTCTAATATCAATCAAGACATAATTCTTAGAACACATATTGTCCAGTGTTTGAGCAGGAGTTAGTTCACCTGGAAATGGCATTCCAAAACAAATTTCTGAATTCCCAAAATTAACAGGAAATTGAAAACAATAATAAAGCTACAAACAACTAACTTGGTGTCAAGATAATGCTATTAGAACAATTGTGATATGCCATTCCAAAACAAATTTCTGATATGTTTTTGATTTTTTTTCTTGTTGAACCGGAGAGTGGAGACCATAGATTGAAAGGGTTAGGAGTGGGTCGGGTTTTCTTGTTTTCAATTGGATCGGGTCGGTAAAAATTAATTGGATGGGTATTTTAAGAGCCACGTGGCATTTTCTCATATTAAAGCATAAAGAAATGAATTTTTAATTTATTAAATATTGGTCTGTTAAGTAAAAGGGTATATATGTACCATTTCTATAACGGCAGGGGCATATATGGACCATTTTTTAAACGGAGGGTATATCAGCTCCAAATCATAAAGTTCGGGGGTAAATCAGACCCTTTTCCCTTTAAAATATTAAGTCGTGATTGATATTTTTTTCCCAATAATTTTCAAATATACGGAAAAATCACAGAAAATGACCAAAATGCCCTTATAAGAAGGAGTTTTTGACCAAAATGAGCTATTTTTAAAACCAATTCACCAAAATAATACGTTTTTAATTTTTTTCACAAAACTAGTATAAACGTACTTCATGGTAACGTTTTAGGATATTTTCATTATAAAAATTCAATGGACAAAAAGTTAACGGGTTGGCGACGTTAAACGCATAAACGTAACTGTGAGTAACGTTTTAGGTGTAAAACGTTACTCAAGATTACGTTTTTGGAGAATCCAATCACGGGCCACTGACTCCAATCCTGCAAAGGCGGAGTCAAATCATTCAACTGTAAAACGTTACTATGAGTATTGATTGATTGATAGTTGAAGGAATGGGGACACATTACAGTTGAATGATTTGACTCCGCCTTTGCAGGATTGGAGTCAGTGGCCCGTGATTGGATTCTCCAAAAACGTACTCTTGAGTAACGTTTTACACCTAAAACGTTACTCACAGTTACGTTTATGCGTTTAACGTCGCCAACCCGTTAACTTTTTGTCCATTGAATTTTTATAATGAAAATATCCTAAAACGTTACCATGAAGTACGTTTATACTAGTTTTGTGAAAAAAATTAAAAACGTATTATTTTGATGAATTGGTTTTAAAGATAGCTCATTTTGGTCAAAAACTCTTATAAGAAGGCAGCCCTCTCATAACTAACAGAGTGTATATATCCAACCCAATTTAAATTAGGAAAAAATATTTGGATAGGTGTCTTTTAATAAATAATTACTAATTTTAGCGATAGTTTTTATTTATCACCATTTATAACAATATTGTCAAATATGCAATATATCGAGTTAATACCTCAGATAGTCACTCAACTATGCACTCTTCGCTCAGAAAGTAACTCAACTTTCATTTTTCACTCAAAAGTCACTCAACTATGCACTTCTTTCTGAGAAAGTCACTCAACTTTCAATTTTAATTCAAAAGTCACTCAACTATCCACTCTTTTCTCAAAAAGTCACTCAATCTATTAAATTATTTTTAATTAAAAATTGTTGATATTAATTATTTATATAATAAACCAAAAATTTTAAAAAAAAATTAAACCATGTAGTGATCCACCCACCTAACCCGACCCATTAAAAAATATGATATGACCCATTTTATTTTGTCTTTAATCCTAAATTAATCCCTCTCTTTAAACCTTGAATTAGGATTAAAGACAAAATAAAATGGGTCATATCATATTTTTAATGGGTCGGGTTAGGTGGGTGAATCACTAAATGGTTTAAATGGTATTTTTATTTTTTAAAATTTTGATTTGTTATATAAATAATTAATATTAATAGATTTTAATTAAAAAACAATTTAATAAATTGAGTGATTTTTTGAGGAAATAGTGGATAGTTGAGTGACTTTTGAGTTAAAATTCAAAGTTGAGTGACTTTCTGAGAAAGAAGTGCATAGTTGAGTAACTTTTGAGTGAAAATTGAAAATTGAGTGACTTTCTGAGAGAAGAGTGCATAGTTGAGTGACCATCTAAGGTATTAACTCCAATATATATTAAAAGTGAATTAAGTATGCAATATATATGTATTACAATTTCTTTAAAAATATTTTATGCTTGTTTGGTAAGAAATTGACAAATTAAATTATAAGTGTATTAAAATATGTAATAAAATGTATTATCCATCAATAAAACTTGTATTATATGTGAATAATAAATTATTTTGTAGTATGAATTAAAAGTTATTATAATCAAGTAAAAAAAATATTATTTATATAAATGATAAATATTTTTAATTTATAGTATATATATGTAAGTTTCCCTTTATATTTTACCCCCACTTCATTTCTCTCAATCAGCCATAAACCAAATCCCTAACCCCCAAATTAGTTCTTCTCATGTCTCCACTCAAAAAAGAAAACTATACAATCAAAATTGACGTAAGAAATATAATTTAAGAGAAGTTTGAATAAGGCACACCAAATTTAGAAAGGTCTTTAAATATTAATTTTCAAACTAATCGAATCGGCCAAATCGAAAGCGGTTGATCTTATTGTTCTTATATATACTATTCATCGACAAGTGACTCTTCAAATTATTGCACAAATTGGTATATCGTCAAGGCTGCTATATTAGTTTAGGAAGTCAAATAAAATTTGCTCTTTTTTTTTTTTTTTTTGTAAAACCATCATTCACCTAATCAGCAAATGTTTTCAAATAAAACACAACCATCTAATTTTTTTTCTCAAATAATACTATTATTAGGTGCAGCAACAACTTGCCTTGTTTTCTATCGATGCACGTTTACATTGATAGTTTAATGTAGTTTTTTAACTTCATAAAATGATATTCGATATTTAAAATTATCTTGAAATTGACTTCATTAAATTAATCGGATCAACTTTTCTAACTTCCAACATATTGAGTCATTGACTAACATTCTTACACGTAGAATAAAATGAAATATTTTAAAATTAATTATGAGATAAAATTTATATATATTTGTTGACAGTATAAATAACTTCATTAATAAGATTTATTTCTAAAATATTCCATTTTATCACATTCAACTTAAAATTATTTTATTCCATCGATTACGTGAGATAAATTTAGTCTAGGAATAATTCCAAGACTATTAATATTAAGATAATTATTTAGTTCATGTATCAAATAGTCCCTTAAGATGAATACACCAAGCATTTAGTATAAGAAGTATTCCCCCATTCACATTTACTTCTTTAATGGATTTAGCAAACTCGTTATACTATAATATGTTGGGTGGTCTTGGGCCTTCTCAACCCAAAAGCTAGCTCAAAGGTTGAGGCTTTCCCTCACACTTATAAATTGACCATCAACCCCTTCCACTTTCGATGTGGGATAACCCAACAATCTCCCCCTTCACACATCGGGCCTTGGGCTGGAGAGAACGACAACCCAGTTTCTCCCGGAGGCTGAGATTTGTTGACAACCTGGGCTCTGATACCAATGTTGGGTGGTCTTGGGCCTTCTCAACCCAAAAGCTAGCTCAAAGGTTGAGGCTTTCCCTCACACTTATAAATTGACCACCAGCCCCTTCCACTTCCGATGTGGGATAACCCAACATAATACTCATACTAGTTACTACATACTCCTTCTATCTTTAATTATTTGTCCACTTTTAAATTACCATATCTATTAATAAAACAATTATTAATATAGTGAGTTTATCATTTTAAATTATGAAGTTGATGAATTAAAAATTTAATTCATTCAAAAAATTTATCTTTTTTTAAAGTAATTAATTGAGGATATAATACAAATTTTTTTTGTCCTTTCTTGATTTGTCAAAATAAACAAGTAATTAGGAACAATTATATATATAAAAAAATGGACAAATAAATAGAGATAGAGAGAGTAGTAATCTTTTATAGACTTGAACGTTGTTTTGGAATAATACTTAATCCTAAGGATTAAACATTATTATTTTTTTTCTTTCTTTTCTAGACATGCTAAAGTGAACAAATACAATTTTGTTTCAAATATAATGGATGGCTAATTAATATACAATCGATTTAGTAAATGATAACCCAGGTACGTAAAAAGTCCAAGCTCAACATATTGTTGCCTTTAGTACACATACACTAATTATTTGCAAATAATGAAACATAATATTTACAAATCAAACGATCGTTTTTCGTATTTTGCTTCTCGATTCTAATTTTAAAAAAATTAAGGGCTATTTCAAGTGAAATGGTGATTTACTTACAAAATTTTGAAATAAAATTAACGTCTAAGTAGAATATTTTTTTTCCCTTCCAGATGCTCCTTTTCAACTTCAATCACTCGTTTTTTTTTTTTTGTTTTTTTTTTCTAACTTCAACCAAATATCATCCAAAAACGGTGCGTCAACATCGATAATACTAGCTTCTTCTTTTTTCTTCTAGACCCTGCAGCAACAAAGAGTTCGTAGTCAATGTTAAAACTTGAACATTTGAATTTACTAAATATTGTTCAAAATTTTGAAATGCAACATTTTCTTAAAAGGATTTTTTATAGGAAAACTTTCACATATAGCCACTTAAATATAATTAATTACTCTATATAGCTGTAGTTTGATAATTATAATTTGTAGCTACATGTTATATAGAGGATAGAGGCGAGCGAGACGGGGAGAGAGAGGAAAGAGGTGAGAGAGGGGAAAAGAGTGGGAGAAAGGTGAATTATCTATGTATATTGGATAGATAATTGTATATTATACATATGTATTTGTATATATTGCAAGAGAGAATGGGAGAGGGAGGAGAGAGGCAAGCGAGACTAGGAGAGAGAGGAGAGAGGCAAGCGAGATCGAGAAAGGGAGGAGAGAGGCGAGCTAGAGAGGGGAGAGAGGTGAATTGTATATGTATATAATTGTATATAACTGTATATTATACATATATATGTATAAATGGTAGCAAGATTGGGAGAGGGAGAGAGGCGAGCGAGATTGAGAGAGGGCAGAGAGTGGGAGAGAGGTGAATCTATATGTACATAAGCTAAAAAAATTATATATTATACATATATATTTGTATATCCTGGCGAATTATACATATACAAACATGACTAATTATACAAACTCGAAGTCAACCCACGTAATTAATCTATAGTGTCAGTCACGAGTGATAATTATAGTAAACTATAGCTATGATGAGTAATTAAATAGTATAAGTTTGCTTATCCGCGTAATTTTCTCTTATTTATATAGGATTGTATTACTTAAATACCCTTTCAAAACACATTTCCATCTTTTTCATGGTTGGGACCCTTTATCAGTTGACGACTTGACGGGTTCAATATTATGTACAACTTGAAATCAAAATTGAGGGGTAGCAGTAGTGCCACTGTAATTGCTATAGCCTATAGGTGTTAGGTTCCATGTATCAATCACTTCAATTTATAGCTACGACTTGATCATTAGTAATTTGAATTGATTATATGTAACACTCGATCCCGATATAATTAAGTATTAATCATCAAACAATATAGGTTGAGATTTCTCCACGCCATTTAAACTTAATCAAAGTTTTTGTTGTGTTTCGATTTGTTTGTTTACTTTCATTTAATGTTTTTGTTGTGTTTCGATTTGTTTGTTTACTTTCATTTGAAGTTTTTGTTATGTTTCGATTTGTTTGTTTACTTTCATTTAAAGTTTTTGTTGTGTTTCGATTTGTTTGTTTACTTTTATTTAAGATCATAAAATTAACATACATTTTATTTTCAAGATAGAAGTATTAAAAATATTTATGAACTTGATGTAATTAAATGATTAGCTTTCATCCGTGGACTATTGACCACCTTAAAAAAGAAGTTTTTTACTTGATTAACTAAACTTATATACACCTCTATCACTACATGACATATCAAATGGTCTCAAATTTTATTAGAAGTATGAGACTCTTAACAAAAAGACGAGAGAAGTGTTAAAACATTCCTAAAATTGACGAGAATTTAGGAATGTATTTCATTCATGTTGCAAGAACGACAGTAGATTTAAGTTTAGTTAGTAGTTCATGAATGAAACTAATAATTCACGTCTAATTTATAGGTGTTTTCAATACTTCTCTATTTTTAAATTAAAAATTAGACAACCAAACCGAAAAGCAGAAAGTACTCCTCACATGTGCACTAGTCACGTTAAAGTTGTCGTTTACTTTATCTCTTTCCAATAATTTTAGTAGTAGTAGTAATAATTTACTTAGTTTAGCACATGTAATCAAACTTAGTTTAGTTGAAAAAGATTTTAAATGATGATTTGAGAAATTAACTCGTGAAATAGGATGAAGGATTACTCACTGTCGAAAATCGATGTTAAGAGAAGGGGCATTCGAATCAGCAATTGCAGCAAGAGCAGCATTAGAAAGGACCATAGTGGTTCCTTGTCTTGTTGGTGTTGAAGTTAAATTTTGTGCGCGGTCAATGATTTTGATCTGTATAGTTTCTCCTGGCTTACAAGCTTTAGGCAAAACAGAGCTAATGCAACTTATCAAATATTGTCTTCCACAGGCAGCTCCATCATCCCAAATCCCTTCACTAGCTGCTGCAAAGAAGTTGCTTGATGGAAATTGTGTTGAATCACTCCCAAAACATGCACTCGCTGCGTTTAGTACATACAACGAGATATATAACATTCAGAATGAAATATATAAGCTTGTAGTTCGATGCACTAAGATTCTGCTATAAGTTGATTCTAACTTCTATGTATGTAGCTTATGTTGCAATTGAATCTATGACTAGCTCTTCTAGTCACGGGATCCAAGAAACTAGATCGATCACATTGAATCTATTGTACATAGCCTTACTGTTTTCACAGCTTGAATCTACGACTAGCTCTTCTAGTAATGATAAGATGACAACTCTTACTATTTTTAAAATGAAACATATAATTAAGCAATGAAGATTAACTTACGTGTGTATGGTGGGCTATATTGGCTTGCTGTTCCCAAATCAGCTTGAGATGCATAAAAGATTTGACAGAATATTAAGAAAAAGGAAAGACATTGTAGAAGAAGAGATAAAGGGCTTGACATCCTTAATAATTTACAATATTATTAGGATTATTATTTGTTGTCTTTTCACTTATAGGTGAAAAAGAAAAGAATTAATAAAAAAAAATGAGGGTCTTTCATGAAAAAATATATAGTATTCTCGAATCTTTATTATTCAAAGTCAACGATATTTGATATTAGTTATATCTACTTTTGATTGGAAGGAAGCTTCTCTTTCCTTATTTAATTTCTCAACTGTCTGCTGTTTTATAGAATTTGAAACGTTCCTAAGTGTTCTTTATTGATGAGTAGGATAACAACAATTTGGTAATGGATAGTCAAACTTTCATTTATTTCTCATCTAGAATGGGAAGTCCGTGCTAAGCACACGCCCAACATATCAAATTTTAATTAAGAAAAATCTATAGATATACAAAAGAAATATCAAAATGAAAGTCATATTATTTAGAGCAGACACAAAAATTTAGAAAAATCTATGTACTCTTATTAGTTAATAGACTGTATTCCCATCTTATTAGTGAGAATTCGATTCTCCATGATATAATCTCTCCCCTATTTGCCTTTTCCCAACATCCAATTTTTTTTAAAGGAAAAAATAATTATTTTAGGGAGCATCATGGTATTTACGCACTTTGGGCTAAGGAATACAAAATTCATGTTAGCAAAATAATAATTCACGTTTGCCCTTTTAGTCTTAGAAATATACCATCGAGATGAGTAGTAAAAATATCTTTTACTCTCATTTTAAGGAGTAAAATATTAGTCCTATTTATAGAAGAGATCTCTATATAAAATAGCTTGTCCAATGACCAGCAATATATGTTTACTATTCTATCCATCCTAAAATACAATTGCTGACTAAATTGTTTAGACTCTTCAAATATTTTACAGCACCTATGTCGGCTCTTAAAAAAACACTAATTTTTAGGATACGACATATACCTGACCCATTGACATTTTTAATTAGTCTAAGCAACATATATAAGACCTTTTGAGGTTTCAACTCAACACCTTCCACCATCTCCAAATGTAAAAGGAGGTAGTATTAGTGTTTCCCTTAGTCTTCACATTTACAACACAATTGTGTGTTGCATGTATTTGAGGTACATGTTTGTTAATTGCATTAATTCTCTATCTTATTTTGATGCATCAATACGTCTTTCAGTCTAATGTATATATAAAAAATGATGTAACAATGGTTTTCGTGCTTGTCATCAGCAGAAATTTAATCTATAGTTGTAAAATAAATTTCAGATTCCTAAACTCTGTTGGAAGAGAAAAAGATGAGCTTTAACTTAAGGTGTCTATAAATACCAAAAAAAATTTTATATTAACTCAAAGTATGAAAATCTATAAGATGATTCAGCTACTCTTCTCTTGGATTTCCTGATCACTATGGTAATCAGAGAGGTTAGTTCTCAATCTTTCGCAATCCTGTTTATGCAGTCTTTGCAATTCAGCGCAACGTAAATATGCCTCTTGAGTGTAGAAATCAGTGAGATGTGGTAGACTCTGAAGCCTCAAAGTAGTTAGTCTTATGAGAGTTATGCTTTTCTGGTACTCCATTTTCATCTGTGTGACCACCTATCACTTTCTCCAAACGACTGCAATCTTCTAGCCATAGTTCTTGCAAATGACAAAGGTAATTACAAATGGCATAAGGGAAGATATACCTGAGGTTTTCACATTGTGAAACTTTAACAACTTCAAGCCTGTGGCTGTGGAACATAACTAATTCACTAGGACCCTTCCATAGGCTTGTTAGTTGAGAAAGATGTTGGGAAAACGTGGACAAACACAAAAGTATATATGGTAAAAGTAATGGAAATAAAATGGGAAAATAACGACACCAAGAATTTTACGTGGAAACCCTTCTGAATAAGGGAAAAATCACGGACTAAGAGGAGCAATTGATATTAGTATAGTAAGGAATTTTACACTGTGTAGTCACGAATACAATACTCAAAGTGACTACTACACACTCAAAAGGAACAACACTCTTTTGGTTTCCGTCTTACTAAAATATCGCTCACACTCTATTTTTCTTCACAGACTATTTTCTTGTGTTGTCTATGGAATACCTCACTTTGCTCTCAAAATAGTTTTTCTCTATAACTTGGTATGTTCTACAAATGAGCAAGAATGCTCTATTTATGCCTATGTCACTAATGACATATGTAAACATAGCAAAGTCAAGAATGGTTGCAAATCTTACCAATTTGCCTACTACCAAATCTTTTCTTTTCAACTCCAATTACTATTCCTTTTTAACAATTGCTTGTACCAATTGAATAGCTAAAGTTGACTAAAACAATGGGATGGATTCAACAAAAGATTTCTGCAGTGTCATTCTCTTCAGCTTCCTTAATTGTCCACCTTGGAATGTGATGCCGTCAAATCCAAAAACAACATTGATTGAGGTTCCTGTTACCTTAATTTCTTTAAGATTTGGCATTCTTTGAATTAAATTAGGAGGATGGAGTGAATCTTTCAAATTAGGACACTCTCCGACCTCCAGAGTCTTGACTTTTTGTAAACATCCAGGTAGTAACTCCTCGACACAGATGCTTTCCGTTTTTTGCATGTGGTTGAATGTTCAGCTTCTCTAGTTGAGGGAACACTGGTTGATTTGGTAATTCATTTCCCAACTTTATCAATTGGGCAATGTCAGCGCACTGGTCGTCTACATAAAGAGATTTCACGCCATCAAAATTTCCTCTGTCATCTACAAGTACACTATGGTTGGAAGATTGCAGACGTTTGAAGCAACTGATCGGTGATTACAGAGATGACAAGAAGCACCCGAAGACTAAGAGATTTGGTGGTTGGAAATCTCCCATGTCCCACTGATTTCTACATACGACAAGCATCTTTTCGCTGCCCTGAATTGAAAAGGAACAAACCTTTCTGATTACCATAGTGATCAGGAAATCCATCTAATTCCATATCAGAATCAACTGAAGAACGTTTCGAAATTCAGATGTTTAAAATTATGCAACAACAGTTAAGGTGCATAATTTTGAAGAGCATCATCATATACATTCCTTATGTTATTGTTATAATATCAAGTGTAAATTAACAAATTTTGCTTTCCTTAGTTCCAACTTCCAACGTTTCTGCAACTGATACCACTTTTAAACATGTAATATGGGGGTTCATTAAAATTGGTTGTTCTGGTTCGCGATATGTACTTGAGTTACATTATATTATTTGGCGCGCGATATAATGCGCTGAAATGATAAACTTGACACCAGATTAGACACAAGAAAGAGGTGAATTGGCTCTTGAAATTAACTAGTTACTTTAACTTGGCTCTTCAAAATACCAGAGAGCTTCCTAATTTATTTATTTTTATGAAGACATCGCTATTTTTTTTTTCCTAACTGATTCAATACACGTGGGAATAGTTATATTTAATTTCTGCAGAAAATTTTTGTAAGAAAATAATGATTTTTTTGGTAGTGTCCTTAGGTTGAATAAAAACAACTATGGCAAGTGACTACCATTCATTGCTAAGCAATTGACAAAATTTGTTTATGAAAAAAATAGAGATAAATGTCAAAAACACATCTAAATTATTCATTTTTTTTTTGTTTCATACCTAAATTATTGAAAATATGAGTTTCATACATAAACTATTACTTTTTAGTTTGAGAAACACACATATGAAAATTTTTTGACACATGGCATTCTATATATATAAAATATTTTATCTAGATAAAAATTAATATTAATTAAAAATTAAAGATTACTATCCATATAAAAAATTAAATTATTTTTCTTATTTCACTCCTCCACGTACCCCCTCCCCCGCGACAACCCATTCTTTTTTTTAAAAAAAAAATCATTTATAAAATATTTTTAAAAATATCATATTTCATCCTCCCCCCTCCCCTGATAAGAATTGATATTATTTTATTTAAAAAAATCTACCCCATCCTATATAATTTTTCGCTCTTAATTTTTAGTTTTTTTTTTTTTTATGTTTTTCTTATTTTATGTTAGATATGCACGTGCATATATTTTTAGAAAAAAGATTCTACTAGTGTACCGAATATAACATAAGCAACTAAAATAATATAAAAAGTCTTGTGGCGGCAAGTAAAAAATATTTTTGATATGTATATCTAAACACTGAAAAAAAATTGAAAGCGGAGGGTTAAGTGGGATGAGTAGAATTATATATTTAAGAAAATAAAATAATATCTAAATTAGAATTTGATGAGGGTGAGGAGATGAAGTAAAAATGAAATACTTTTATAAAAGAAATTTAAACAAAATAAAAAACTTTAAAAAATGGTGTGGGGTAAAAAAAATATTTTACATTTTATTTTATAAAGAAAATATTATTTTTTATAATAGTTTTTAATTTTTAATTTAAACTAATACTAATAATTAATTTATTTTTGTCAAGGTTGAATATTTTGTCCATGTGGAGTGTGATGTGGAAATTCTTTAAAATAAAAGAAAGAGAATGTATTACACATACCATGATGAGAATGGTATAAAAGAGAAAGGTTTGTTTCTCAAACTAAAAAGTGATAATTTAGGCATGAAACTCAAATTTTTAATAGTTTAGATATAAAACTCAAAAAAATAAATATAGTTTAAACATGTTTTTAACATTTATCTCAAAAAATATAAAAAGGAATTTTAATTTTTTGGTCAGATTACATTAGTTAATGTAAAGATGTCAACTCACTTATAAATGATTCATGACATCCAATTTGATTATATTTGTTTTCACTTTTCGAACATTAAGAGAATCTTGTTCTGGTCAATTAACACTCTCAACTTTTATTATTCTCTTTATTTATAGTACCTCATACATTACCAGCCGCAAATTCAGTATTATTTCTGTTTAAAAAAAAATTCTTAAATAGGGCATTGGGTCAGATAATAATAAGAAATACTCGGCCTTTTAAGTTTTTTTTTTAAAATTATAAATAAGAAATGGAATAAATATAAAACCAGGAAAAGGTGAATATCAGATAGGCAATGTCGATATCACCTCCTATTTTGCATCCTATAGTGTACACTTTCTCTTTTTCACTTTGATGTGTCACTCTTTTTTCTTTTTTAATTTTTATTTTATAAAGAAAATATTATTTTTTATAATAGTTTTTAATTTTTAATTTAAACTAATACTAATAATTAATTTATTTTTGTCAAGGTTGAATATTTTGTCCATGTGGAGTGTGATGTGGAAATTCTTTAAAATAAAAGAAAGAGAATGTATTACACATACCATGATGAGAATGGTATAAAAGAGAAAGGTTTGTTTCTCAAACTAAAAAGTGATAATTTAGGCATGAAACTCAAATTTTTAATAGTTTAGATATAAAACTCAAAAAAATAAATATAGTTTAAACATGTTTTTAACATTTATCTCAAAAAATATAAAAAGGAATTTTAATTTTTTGGTCAGATTACATTAGTTAATGTAAAGATGTCAACTCACTTATAAATGATTCATGACATCCAATTTGATTATATTTGTTTTCACTTTTCGAACATTAAGAGAATCTTGTTCTGGTCAATTAACACTCTCAACTTTTATTATTCTCTTTATTTATAGTACCTCATACATTACCAGCCGCAAATTCAGTATTATTTCTGTTTAAAAAAAAATTCTTAAATAGGGCATTGGGTCAGATAATAATAAGAAATACTCGGCCTTTTAAGTTTTTTTTTTAAAATTATAAATAAGAAATGGAATAAATATAAAACCAGGAAAAGGTGAATATCAGATAGGCAATGTCGATATCACCTCCTATTTTGCATCCTATAGTGTACACTTTCTCTTTTTCACTTTGATGTGTCACTCTTTTTTCTTTTTTAATTTTTATAGATCACAAAAATGTTATAATATATTTAACACCTATTTTCCTTTGTTAGTTCGATCCTGGAATTTCTTTATTTTTGAATTTCCAAAATATAAGTGTGTGACTTGTTATAATTGATCTTATCGATATAAAAGGGAACGGGTCTATTATCTTGAGATAAAAGATGATTTTACTTCATCATATATTTATTCAAATATTCAGAACACAAAATAGATTAAGAAATATTTGAACCATGATCGATTCGTACTTATTATTCAAACTCTATCCGGGCACAAGCTCTATGTGTCTAAATATTCTTTTCTCTCTTTTAAACCTTGTGCCAAATCTAACTCCAGTATATATAAAATAAAACAAGGAGTATTATATTAATACATTAATTAAAATCATTTCCTCTATATATGAATGGTAATGAATGGAACGAATCACAAATAGCATTTTTAAAATAATGCATACCAATAAGTATTGGCTTTTTTCAAACAGAGAATAAGTTGAAAGATTGTTTATGTGCTTTAAAATATTCATGTAGCCTTCAAACTATTTCCAGAATTCAACTGTACGACAATAACTCATGGTTGTGATCATTTTTATTATTTTTTTTAACTCCAGTAAATGCTGCGATTATCGCCTTTAATTTGTATTTGAAGGGCATAGATGCCAATCAATGCCTTTTATTATTGGAAAACAGCTCTAAAAACAACTAACAAATTGATGGAAGATGGAGTTGAAATGCAGTGAATTTCACTCATATTTCACTTTTACTATAAGGTGGCCCCCTAGCTAATTTGCTATTATGCCAATGAAATCTCCTTTTTGTTTATATATGAGAATTGCTTGGTGGTGTTTTGCATCTGATGCTTGCTTATTACTTTTGTGAAATGAAAATTTATGTCTCTTGTGAATCTGATGCCTTTCTTTCCCTTTCATCTTCTTCTGTTGTTTAAATGTCTATTTGAAGACTTACACCACTTTTCTGAGGACTATAAATAAGACTAACATATTTGAGTTATTTCATTGTGGAACAATTTGGCTGAGTTTTAGTTTTTTTTCCACAAGTAGTTATAATTATATTTCAAGACTTTTACTATACTATCTATCAATGGCTAGCCAACAACCACCTCGTCCATTGTTCCGTTTTGCTTCCATGGTTCGTCCGGCTGCACAACCTGCACAACCTCCTCCAGCTTCTGCTCCACCAGCACCATCCCCACAACCGATGTTTCGACCTACCACCCCATTTAGGCCTGCCTCACCAGCAGTTACTGCTCCACAGCCCCCTCAACCTCCAGTACCTACTGCTGCTACTCCTGTTGCAGTAGTTACTGCACCACCACAACCACAAGTGCCAGCCCCAGGTAGCCCCATTTCACCACAGAGGCGTCAACCTGCTGAGGCAACTTCACCACCAAGATCACCTGTTGCTCCTCCTCCTCCTCAATCTGTTGTTTCGCCACCAAAGGCTCCTTCACCACGTTCTCCATTGGCAGCACCACCACAACGTGCTGTCACTGAGGTCCCTAAATCTCCTGTCATTAGAGCCTCTCCTGTCATTAGAACCACCACGTCAGTGCCACAATCTCCAGTCAAGCCATTAGCTTCTAATGTAACAACAGAGAGCGCTCCAACTACTACCCCGTATGCTTCATCTCGGCCATCTCCTAAAACAAAATCGACAGATTCTATCCAAACTCTCATAAATCAATCATCACCATCGAAAGCCCCCTCACCATCTCAAAATGTCTTCCAGCCTAATTTAGTGAAATCCCAGACTTACTCTCCTCAAACTAAGCCTGCAGTTTCTCACCCTCCATCCCCACTAAAGCTTCCCCCATCTCAACTTGAACTCGAGTCCAAGATTCCTTCACAGGTTGATCAGAAAACTGTTGTTGTCCAAGAAACCACGAGGGCTAATACTAACGGTCATCATCATGTCCTGCAGACTGCTAGAAATGGAAACACAATGGAAAATGGGAAACAAGAAGTAGTTAAAAAAGATAAAGGGGTTCATCAGAAGAAGAAGGTGTCTAATTCTAATGGTGCAGATGACTTTGGAACAAGTGTTCTAACACTAGCTGGTGAAAACAAGGGAGCCATTATGGAGTTAAGCCCTTCAAGGAAGACATACAGCCCCCGGAGCCTTCAAAATAAAGGAAGTCCAAAGTCTTGGGGTAGTGAGGATGATGGAGAGAAATCAGGGAGTGAAAGTGGAAGGAAGGGAGATAAAATGCAAAATAAGTCCCTTCCTATGACCGCATTCATGAACAGCAACGTCCAAGGTATCAACAACTCCATTCTCCACAATGCTTCTTGCACTCACCATGATCCTGGTGTCCACCTTGTTTTTTCAAGAAAGACAAATGGTAGTAATGGCCTCCACATGATCAAGGGCATCCAAAAGATCTAAAATCATAGTCAAAGAATCTGTTTTTTTTCATAGAGGGTCGTTTATTTCTTTTAATATTTGAGAGAATAAATTGAGTGGTACGAAAAAAGGACAGGGATTCTGATTCTTCATGCACAAGGACCATCCTTGCCTTTGGTAGGACAGAATCTCTCTATGCACAATAAAGCTTTTTCTTATGTATTGAGCATCTTCTATTCTATATAATTTGTAAGTCTAATACAGAATTCGTAATGTCTTTTATCATTTTATAAATGTATTTTGTAAAATATTGAATACCATGTCTGAGTTTGGTTTTAGTATAGTTGCCATCAGTTTTTTTTATCAACATTACTACGAATGATCGATGGAGAAGAGTTGTTCAGATGCCTATTCTGTTCATAACATATTCGAATCGTATTTGGTTCACTGAAACAGAATTACTTCTATCAAAAGCAGCTGTTTTGATTCGTAAGTTTGGGACCATTTGACATGGCCAAATCCATATAAATAAAAGGGTTTTTCACTACAACATTCTCTCGAATACTACCACATTAGCCTAACAATCACTAAAATGTACAAAACCTTGAATATTAAGGTTCAAATGGGCAATTCTTCCAATTTGTCAAAGTGTTAATACAGCTGAAAGTATGCACAAGTCACAAGTTGGTTAGACACCAGCATTATACAGTTCAGGTGTGCTCAAGCAAGCATTATTAAAACTGAAAGTATGCACAACTACGTTATGAAATAGTTTGTTAAAGATTTGACAAAAAGTCCCACAATCGGTGATTAATGAGAGAGTTGAACAATCATCCTCCCTTAGAGCTAGCTTTTGGACTGTGAGCTACTCTAAAACCTAATTTCACGTGGTATCGGAACAGGACCTGTCTTCTCCCTAATTTCACATAGTTAAAAGGTGCACGCAAACATTACCAAAACTATATACCATTAAGCATGAAGATGATCAAAGCCCATTGCTTTATGGACAAATGTTCATGTACGATAAAAATAACCAATTCGTGAAGAAGAGTCCAATTATTACCTCTGCAAAAAGTTGAAGGGTGTGGAGTGGGGGAAACGGTGACTGGCCGCCGGCAGGCAATTGATTTTGGGGCTTGGGCTGCTATGAAGAAAGGGCTAAAGAATCAAGAATGGGCCTAATAGTGCGTTTTGGTTAAATTTTGAGGAGCAACTTTCACGCAAACACAAATCTCATATTTATACGTTATTATTATAGTAATCTCATATTTATATGTTATAATATATAATAACTATAGTTTGGAGTGCTTCATAACAAATTTTGTATTTGTTATACCTATTTTGCTATACATATATACAAAAGAAGCAATTGTATAATCTGTTTCTGTATACATATATAAAAGAATCAATTGTATAATATATGTGTTAGCGGAAACGTGAAACTAAAGAACAAGGAAGAACAACAATATTTAACGTGGTTCGGATCAAAATGATCCTACGTCCACCAAAGAACAACTGCACCAATATTTATTTCACTATACAAAGAATATAAGTGAAATACTACAAGAGAGAGAGAACACAATGCCTTAGAAGGTGAGAAGGCAAGTGAAAGGATGATTTGAAAATGAATTAAGAGCTACCTATTTATAGGAATAAATTCATCCTATTGATGTCATCCATGACATCACTATGTGTCAAAATTGTCAAGGTTAAGATAGCAAACCATTTTATGGTTTGCCTAACTTTCACCTACCAAGATACAATCTTGTTGTTCTTCCTTGTTCTTTAGTTTCACGTTTCCGCTAACAATTGGTATCAGAGCCAAGGTTCTGTCTGAGTATGCTCTGTGGTTGCAGCACAGTCTGAACTTCCACATCAGAAAAGGATTACTTTGGTTTTCTGTAGTTCCAAATACATTATAGTAGAAAAGGAAGAACAAGTAAAAGAATGAGTTCCATGAAGTTTGAAATTGATAGATTTAGTGGGCGCAACAACTTCAATATCTGGAAAATCCAGATGATAGCGTTACTGCGGAGGGAAGGTTCAATCCATGCTATTGACGGAAAGTACCTCGATAAGATATCGGATTCCGACAAGGAAAAGATTGAAGGAGATGCATTGAGTGCAATTCAACTGTCCCTTGCACCTAACGTACTTTGTGAAGTGAGTACAAGTACCGAAGAGACGGCCAAAGAGTTATGGGAAAAGCTGGAAGGGCTTTACCAGGACCAGTCAGTGACAACAAGGATGTTGTTACAACGGCGTCTTCATACATTTAAGATGGATTCAGGTACTTTGTTGCAAGACCATCTAGATGCGTTCAATAAACTTGTGATGGACTTACAAACTGCTGGAATTAAAAAGGACGAGGAGACACTTGCATGTTCTTTACTATTTTCATTGACTTCAAAATATCGTGATATTAAGAATTCAATGATGTATATCAAACAACCTATTAAACTTGAGCAAGTGCGGCAAGCACTAAACTCTTGTGATGTGCGGATGCATTTTGAAGGAGACAAAAGTGACGAAGCTAGTGGACTCTTTGTAAGAGGTCGTACTAGCCAAAATGGAAGGAGCAAATCGAAGTACAGATCAAAGTCTCGTGTGAACAAAAAGAATGCGGAGTGTTGGGGCTGTCACAAGAAGGGGCACTTTGAACGAGATTGCCCTATGTCGAAGTCCAAAGAAAAGGCGAGTGCATCCATTGTTGAGAAAGTACATGATAATGATGATGATTGTGTACTAACAACATCATGCAATAATGGAGTCTATGACAACAAATGGATCTTAGACTCTCGTTGTACTCTGCATATGACATTCCGAAAAGATTGGTTCAGCAGCTATGAAACAAGCAGAGGAACTGTATTAATGGGCAATAATGCAACTTGTAAAATAGTTGGCATTGGTTCAGTTCATGTTCGCTGCAATGATGGAATCGTGAGGACTATTACAGAAGTCCATCATGTTCCTGATCTAAAGAAGAATTTGATCTCCCTGGGCACTTTAGATAAACAAGGCTATAAGTACATGAGTGAAGGAGGAACTATGAAAGTGACTAAAGGGTCTTTAGTCATGTTGAAGGCCAAGCTGGAGGATGGCCTCTACACACTTGCGGGAAGCACCATTATTGGCTCTGTAAATGCATCTACAGTGCAGTTATCTAATGATGACAAGGCAAATTTATGGCACATGAGACTAGGCCATATGAGCGCACGAGGATTGGAGATGTTGAGCAACCGCAACCTTTTGAATGGTGAGAAGATCAGCACACTTGAATTTTGTGAGCACTGCGTCTTAGGGAAGCAGAAAAAGGTCAGCTTCAGCATTGGCAAGCACAAGACGGGAGGGGTGCTAGACTACATCCATTCAGATTTATGGGGTCCCTCTAAGCTTCCATCAAAGGGAGGAAAGAGGTATCTTCTCACATTCATTGATGATTTTTCACGAAAGGTTTGGGTGCGTTTCCTGAAGACAAAAGGTGATGCTTTTGAAGTATTTAAAGAGTGGAAGATTTTGGTTGAAAATCAAATGGAGAGGAAAATCAAGTATCTTCGCACGGACAATGGCTTGGAGTTTTGCAGTGAAGAGTTCAATGATTTCTGCAAGGTTCATGGGATCGCAAGACATAAGACGGTCAGGCACACACCACAGCAGAATGGAGTTGCCGAGAGAATGAACAGAACTCTTCTTGAGAAGGCTCGTTGTATGCTCTTACAAGCTAAGATGTCCAAAGTATTTTGGGCTGAAGCAGTTCATACTGCTTCTCATATTGTCAATCGGTCTCCAGCATCAGCGATTGACTTTAAGACTCCGAATGAGGTCTGGTCAGGTGAACCCTCTAACTATTCATACTTGCGAATATTTGGGTGTCCAGCTTATTATCATGTTAATGAAGGTAAGCTTGAACCAAGGGCTAAAAAGGCCATATTCGTAGGGTATGTTGATGGAGTAAAAGGGTACAAACTATGGTGTTTGTCTTTACTCAAATTTGTAGTTAGTAGAGATGTTACCTTTGATGAATCCTCTATACTTGATCCTCGTAAAGTTTCTGTGGAGTTATCTAGAAACGAGAACAACGAGCAGGTGGAGCTACCGGTGGAGCTTACCAAGAAACGGGATCAAGAGACTCAAAGTGATGAGTCAAAAGATGCAGAAGAACTTGCTTCCAATGAACCATACACAATTGCGAAGGGAAGGGACAAAAGGCGGATACGGAAACCGGAACGTCTTATAGAGCAAGAAAATCTGATTGCACAAGCGTTCGTAGCTGCAGAAGAAGAGATTAAGGATCTCGAGCCCTCTTCGTATATTGAAGCAACTTCTTGCAAAGATGCTGCACAATGGCAGTTGGCCATGATGGAAGAGATGGAGTCTCTTCACAGAAATGAGACATGGGTCTTAGTTAAAAGGCCAAAGGGGATGAGGACAGTTGGATGCAAATGGGTCTACAGAAAGAAAGAAGGTATTCCAGAAGTGGAAGCTGCTAGGTTCAAGGCGAGATTGGTTGCAAAGGGTTTCAGTCAGAAGGAGGGAATTGACTACAATGAGATCTTTTCTCCAGTCGTGAAACATAGCTCAATTCGCGTGCTGCTAGCATTGGTTGCACAATTTGATTTAGAGCTTCAACAGCTTGATGTCAAAACTGCTTTTTTACATGGTGATCTAGAAGAGACAATCTATATGGATCAGCCTGAAGGTTTCCTAGCTGAAGGAAAAGAAGACCATGTATGCCAACTGAAGAAGTCTTTGTATGGTTTGAAGCAATCCCCTAGACAGTGGTACAAGAGGTTTGATGCATTCATGACTACACATGGATTTTCGAGGAGTGCATTTGATAGTTGTGTGTATCACAAGAAGATGTCTGGTAACTCTATGATTTATCTTTTGTTGTATGTTGATGATATGCTTATTGCTGCTAACAACATCACAGAGATAAATATTTTGAAGAAACTGTTGAGCAAGGAATTTGACATGAAGGATCTAGGAGTTGCAAAGAAAATCCTTGGAATGGAAATTTCAAGAGAAAATGGTGTTGTACATCTTTCTCAGAAGAGGTACATCCGAAAAGTTCTTGAAAGATTCAATATGGATATGAGCAAGCCTGTAAGTACACCTTTAGCTTCTCATTTCAAGCTTTCAGAGTTACAAATGCCTCAATCTATGGATGAGGTGGAGCATATGTCAAAGGTTCCTTATGCGAGTGCAGTTGGTAGCATTATGTATGCTATGGTATGCACACGTCCAGATATTGCCCAATCTGTAAGTGTAGTAAGCAAGTACATGGCAAATCCAGGAAAAAGGCATTGGGAAGCTGTCAAGTGGATATTGAGATATCTCAAAGGAGCTCCTGATGTTGGCTTAACCTTTCGGAAAAGTGAAGGTATTTCAATTCTCGGTTATGTTGATTCTGACTATGCAGGGGATCTTGATCGAAGGAGGTCCACAACTGGATACATCTTTACTCTCGTTGGCAGTGCCGTTAGTTGGAAATCGACTTTACAGTCGATTGTCGCTTTGTCTACAACAGAGGCAGAATATATGGCAGCAACGGAGGCAGTGAAAGAAGCTATCTGGTTGAAAGGTTTGGTGACAGAATTGAGTTCAGCTCAGCTTAAATCAATTCTAAAATGTGATAGTCAAAGTGCTATTCATTTGATTAAAAATCAAAGATTTCATGAGCGCACCAAACACATTGATGTCAGATTTCATTTTATTCGAGATGTCGTAGAAAAGGGAGCTATAAAGGTTGAGAAGGTTATCACAGACGATAACGCTGCAGACATGTTGACCAAAATAGTCCCGCTTGCCAAGTTTGCACACTGCAAGGACTTGGCGGGAGTATGCATCAATTAATGCAACTCTAAGAGAACAACTACTAGGTGGAGCTGGGATGTTCAACAAAGGTTTGATTCTTCTTGTTTCTTACAATGGGATTGCCCAGTAAGCTTAGAAGTTTTGGCCGGAGTTGTTTATACGCATGCTTGGAACACAAACCAAGGTGGAGATTGAAAGAGTTGGTTTTGGTTCTTGTGGAATCAAACTAAATGGAAGATGAATTAATATGAATATTTGGTAGGAAGATAATTAGTACAATACAAGTCAAAGATTGTATCTTGGTAGGTGAAAGTTAGGCAAACCATAAAATGGTTTGCTATCTTAACCTTGACAATTTTGACACATAGTGATGTCATGGATGACATCAATAGGATGAATTTATTCCTATAAATAGGTAGCTCTTAATTCATTTTCAAATCATCTTCCATTTAGTTTGATTCCACAAGAACCAAAACCAACTCTTTCAATATGTTTGTACAAAGTGAGAAAAACAAGAAAATTGGGTAATTATATAATCATAAGTGTATAGGTTAAAAATATATGTATTTGTATTTCGATATACAATTTTTTCTCACTTTATATAAACACAAAACAGTGTGTGTTTGTATAAAGTGAGAGTGGCAAACGAGATCTGGGGAGTGGCGAGCAATATCTAGGGAGGGCAACGAAAATATATGTATATATACAATTTTTCTCTCGCTTTATGCAAATACAAACGTATTTTATACATTTGTATTTGTATAAAAGTTAGAACGCGAGAGACTGGCCAGCGAGAATGAAAGTGGAGAGCAAGATTCACCAGGAAAAGAGGCGAAATAGCAACATTTTGCTACGGAGTAAAATAAATCAAACTATGGTTATAAACAATTTTCCCAATTTAATGTTGGGAAAACGCGGACAAACACAAAAGTATATATGGTAAAAGTAATTGAAATAAAATGGGAAAATAACGACACCAAGAATTTTACGTGGAAACCCTTCTGAATAAGGGAAAAAACCACAGACCAAGAGGAGCAATTGATATTACTATAGTAAGGAATTTTACACTGTGTAGTCACGAATACAACACTCAAAGTGACTACTACACACTCAAAAGGAACAACACTCTTTTGGTTTCCGTCTTACTAAAATATCGCTCACACTCTATTTTTCTTCACAGACTATTTTCTTATATAGTCTATGGAATACCTCACTTTGCTCTCAAAATGGTTTTTCTCTCTAACTTGGTGTGTTCTACAAATAAGCAAGAATGCTCTATTTATAAAAGGATAAAACCATGCCTATGTCACTAATGACATATGTAAACATAGCAAAGTCAAGAATGGTTGCAAATTTAACCAATTTGCCAATTACCAAATCTTTTCTTTTCAACTCCAATTACTATTCCTTTTTAACAATTGCTTGTACCAATTGAATAGCTAAAGTTGACAAAAACAATGGGATGGATTCAACAAATCTCCCCCTCCAGTCCCATTTACTGGAAGAAGGTATCTTCAACTTCTTTAGAGAGAGCTCATACCCACAAGTTCTTTGCATAACTCGAACTTGTCTTTCGGTATCATCTTGGTCAGCATATCTGCAGGATTTTCACTTGTGTGAATTTTTTTGACGTGGAATGATTCATTCTCCACCTTGTCACGAATCCAATGATATCTGACGTCAATGTGTTTTGTTCTTGCATGGTACATGGAGTTCTTGCTCAAGTCTATTGCACTCTGGCTGTCACTATAGACAATATACTCCATTTGATTCAAACCAAGCTCTTGAAGAAATCGCTTTAGCCATATCATCTTCTTGCCGGCTTCAGTAGCCGCAATATACTCAGCTTCAGTTGTAGATAGTGCAACACACTTCTGCAACTTTGACTGCCATGATATAGCTCCCCCTGAAAAAGTAAACAAATATCCAGTAGTGGATTTTCTGTTATCAAGGTCACCTGCCATATCAGAATCTGTATAGCCTTTCAAGATTGGATTTGATGCTCCAAAACACAAGCATTCATCTGAGCTTCCTTTAAGATACCTGAGTATCCATTTCACAGCTTCCCAGTGCTCTTTTCCCGGATTTTTGAGAAATCTACTGACAACACCAACTGCGTGAGCAATATCAGGTCTAGTGCACACCATTGCATACATTAGACTTCCGACGACGGAGGAATATGGAACTTTGGCCATGTTCTCTTTTTCCTCCCTAGCTGTAGGACACATCTTCTTGCTCAACTTCATATGACCAGCAAGAGGTATACTCACAGGCTTCGCATTCTTCATATTGAAGCGCTCCAGTACGCGTTCAATGTACTTCTTCTGGGACAAATAAATCTTTCTTTCATCTCTAAGACGAGTAATTCTCATGCCCAAAATTTGTTTGGCATGACCCAAGTCTTTCATAGAAAAAGACTTACACAATTCTTTCTTCAGCTCGTCAATCTTGGAAGTATTCTTGCCCACAATCAACATATCATCCACATACAACAAAAGGATGATAAAATCTTTGTCAGAAAATTTTTGTACAAATACGCAATGATCTGAAGAAGTCTTCTTATAGCCTTGCTCCCCCATAACAGATTCAAACTTTTTGTACCACTGTCTGGGAGCTTGTTTGAGGCCATAGAGAATCTTTTTGAGTTTGCATACAAAATTTTCTTTACCATCTACTTTGAAGCCCTCAGGTTGTTCCATATAAATCTCTTCTTCTAGGTCACCGTGAAGGAAAGCCGTCTTCACATCCATCTGCTCAATCTCTAAATTAAGACTAGCAGCCAAACCTAGAACTGTGCGAATCGAGGACATTTTCACAATAGGAGAAAATATTTCGTCAAAGTCAATACCTTTCCTTTGACCGAATCCCTTAACAACCAATCTAGCTTTATACCTGGGCTTCAAGTTGTGTTCTTCAACTTTAACTTTGAATACCCACTTGTTCTTCAAAGCTCTCATGCCCTTGGGCAATTTTACCAACTCATAAGTGTGGTTCTCATGCAAAGACTTCATCTCGTCTTACATGGCTTCAATCCATTGATTCTTGTGCTCATCTTCCATGGCCTCCTCATAACATTCAGGTTCTCCCCCATCAGTGAGTAACACATACTAATTGGGTGAATAACGGGAGGAAGGAAACCGCTGTCTTGTGGACCTCCGAAGTGGAATATTTGATTCGTCCACAACTTCATGAGCAACAGGATCATCAATAACAATATCATTGTTATTATCAACATCAACATGTTGATTCGATACATGATTCTGGGCGTCACCATGATTATCAAACCCAGTAACATCATGCACACTTGTGTGAGGAACTTCGTCATGATGGACTATGCATCAAAATTTGAAGATTCTACCTTCTCCGTTTTTTCAATATCTTCAATTGTTTGATTCTCCATGAAAATAATATCACGGCTTCTCACAAGTTTCTTTTCAATTGGATCATATAGCCTGTAACCAAATACATCTTGGCCATATCCAATGAAGATGCATTGCCTTGTCTTGGCATCTAACTTTGACCTCTCATCTTTCGGCACATGTACAAAAGCTTTGCAACCAAATACTCTCAAATGGTCATAGGAAATATCCTTTCCATACCAAACCCTATTTGGTACATCACTTTGCAAAGCAACAGCAGGAGATAGATTAATAACATGTGCAGCGGTCAATAAAGCCTCACCCCAAAATGAGTTCAGCAACTTTGCTTCAGAAAGCAAACATCTAACTCTTTCCATCAAGGTCCTATTCATCCTCTCAGCCAAACCATTAAGCTGAGTAGTCTTGGGAGGAGTCTTCTGGTGTCTAATACCTTGATGCTTGCAGTATTCGTCAAATGGTCCACATATTTACCACCATTATCAGTACGAATACATTTCAATTTCTTTCCAGTTTCTCTTTCAACTGAAGCCTGAAATTGCTTAAAGACACCTAACACTTGGTCTTTAGTCTTCAAGACATAGATCCACAGTTTTCTCGAGCAATCATCAATGAAAGTGACAAAATAAAGTGCACCACCCAATGTCTTTGTCTTCATTGGACCACATAAATCAGAGTGCACTAACTCAAGCAACTCTGTCTTTCTCGAAGGAGGGTAGGACTTAAAGGAAACTCTATTTTGTTTACCAGCCAAGTAGTGCTCACATTTTTCTAATTTAGCACTTTGGAAATTTGATAATAATTTCTTCTTGGCTAGAACATTAAGTCCTTTCTCGCTAATGTGGCTAAGCCTCTTGTGCCATAATGTTGAAGAGCTATCACTCTCAACCGTATTCATCATATCAACACAATCAGAGGCCGTAGTCCAGTATATATCACGACGTTTGTTACCACGAGCCACAACCAAGGAACCCTTAATGAGCTTCCATTTTCCATCACCGTTGGTACTAACATATCTTTCATCATCTAAAACACCAACAGAAATTAGGTGCAGACGAACATCAGGAGCATGTTTCACATTGTTCAAAACTAGTTTAGTTCCAACACTAGTTTCCAAACAAATTGTACCAATACCAACCACCCTAGAAACAGACTCATTACCCATACTCAGGGTTCCAAAATCACTAGGAGTGTAGGAAGAGAAAAAATCCTTCCTTGATGTCACATGAGATGCGGCACCAGTGTCCACAACCCAACTTGACTCATCACAAGCAATATTTATCATGTTTGCATCAAGAAAGGTAACAAGATCTTCGGTGGTGACGGTGGCTAGGCAATTTTCATTGCCATCTTCTTTAGTTTCCTCTTTGTTTTTGTTCTCCCTCTTCAACTTCCTGCAGAACTTCTTTGTGTGCCCTTTCATGCCACAATGATAGCACTCAATATCCTTAAGTCTGCCTTTGGATTTGCTCCTATTTTGTTCTCTATGCTGAGAACCACGAGTTTTTTTTCTCCCCCTGGGGCCAGTTATCAGGACATCCGACGAAGAGGAACCTTGAGTTTTTCTTCTCATCTCTTCGTTCAAGACACTACTCTTGGCGGAATCCATAGAGATCACACCATCCAGAGCAGAATTTGATAATGACGTTCTAAATGTTTCACATGAATCTGGTAGGGAACCAAGTAGAAGCAAGCCTTGAATTTCTTCATCAAATTTGATGCCCATAGCAGATAATTGGTTCATAATCCCCTGAAAATTATTCAGATGGTCTGTCATCGGAGAACCATCATGATACTTCAAACTCAACATCTGCTTTATTAAGAACATTTTGTTGTTGCCAGTTTTTCGAGCATACAAACTTTCAAGATGCTCCCAAAGGGTTCGAGCATGTGTTTCCCCAGAAATATGGTTCAACACATTATCGTCGACCCATTGCCTAATGAATCCACAGACCTGTCTATGCAACAGATTCCACTCTTCATCTGTTTTATTATCAGGCTTTATAGTGGTAAATACTGGTTTGTAAAAATTCTTAACATAAAGCAGATCTTCCATTTTTTCCTTTCCAAATGGCATAATTAACACCATTCAAAGTAACCATTCTACTTGTGTTGGCTTCCATTGTTTTCCCCAAAAAATATAGTTATCGCAAATCAAACTAAATCTTTTCTGATGTGGAAGTTCAGACTGTGCTGCAACCACAGAGCATACTCAGATAAAACCTTGGCTCTGATACCAGTTTGTTGGGAAAACGCGGACAAACACAAAAGTATATATGGTAAAAGTAATTGAAATAAAATGGGAAAATAACGACACCAAGAATTTTACGTGGAAACCCTTCTGAATAAGGGAAAAAACCACGGACCAAGAGGAGCAATTGATATTACTATAGTAAGGAATTTTACACTATGTAGTCACGAATACAACACTCAAAGTGACTACTACACACTCAAAAGGAACAACACTCTTTTGGTTTCCGTCTTACTAAAATATCGCTCACACTCTATTTTTCTTCACAGACTATTTTCTTATATAGTCTATGGAATACCTCACTTTGCTCTCAAAATGGTTTTTCTCTCTAACTTGGTGTGTTCTACAAATGAGCAAGAATGCTCTATTTATAGAAGGATAAAACCATGCCTATGTCACTAATGACATATGTAAACATAGCAAAGTCAAGAATGGTTGCAAATCTAACCAATTTGCCAATTACCAAATCTTTTCTTTTCAACTCCAATTACTATTCCTTTTTAACAATTGCTTGTACCAATTGAATAGCTAAAGTTGACAAAAACAATGGGATGGATTTAACATTTAAGTTGTTGTTACCGGCCCAAGTACACATATTTTAGTCGTCTTCAACCCCCACCCCCACCCCCACCCCACAACCCCCAAATTAAATAAAATTTGCTTGTCAAAATATTCTCATCAATAAGTTGAGAGAAATTTTGTAAGGTATAAGTTTAGGAGAAATTTTGTTTTTGTTCGGCAAAGGTTTATAGCAATAAGTTATATCTCTTATGAGTTATGACATAACTTTGTTTTGAAACTGAATTTGAATTTATGCCTCTATCACCATAAACTTATACTGCATAACCTGCAAGGCATCTTTTGTGAGTTCTGAACTAAATATATTCCTCTAACAACATATTTTATATAAAAATTAAGCGACAGAACTTGGTATGTCATATAAAACATACTCTCTCTGCCCACAATTAATTATCGTAGTTTTTTTCTAAGTTAAACTATAAGAATTTTGACCAACATTTTACGATGTATATTTTCATCATATTGATATGCAAAAAATTGCAATATACAGTACTGTCGTATAGTTTTTGAATATCTATTTTTTTTTCAAAAAAATATCGAATTAACGTAATATAATTTTAACTTTAAAAATTAATCAAATTGACTTTCGAAAAGCGCAATATGACAAATAAAAGTGTACAGAGAGAGTATGTTTACATCCCTACTCTTTCGAAATAGGGCAAAACGTCGCGGCAACTCGAAAATAATTAATTGATTCAATTTTAACAAAGTTTAAAAATAAACGAGTTTTAAAAAAGAGTCGCCACCTAATTTTAGGAAAAAACTAGGAAACCATTAAATGATTTACGAAACCAGTTTGATTCTAGGTAAGGGGTTTAAATTATTCCGAAGGGAAGGGGTTAGGCACCCTTCGGAATCCACAAATGTGGTTCCCGACTGAATTAAATTTTTTTTTTAATTGAGGAAAAATATAAAATAAACACATATAACAAACAATATACACAATAAAACAATAATTATCGGCCTAAAGTTTGCCTAACGTCAATATTCACAAAATAACGAATGAAATTATAATTCGAACTTTTTCGAATAATTTCAAGGAGAAGCACCTCCGGGTACCTGTAAACACACTTAGTAAAAGAGTTAGTGTCAAATAAATATAGCTAAAAATGAATAACTCAAATAATAACTCAAGAATAAAAGTCCGTCTTATTGACATGGAAAGCCTTGGAAATCGACGGTAATTTCTTCATCGGCCATTTCAACATATAAAATATATAAACTGAACATCAACGAAACATAACAAACTTATCCCAAGAGAATATGGAAAACAATCAACCAAACTAAAACAACATAATTAGAAATGGAAACAACAATAACGTAATATATAAAAATTAAAAATAACATTAAAATAGAATAATAACAAAACCCTGAAAATTTAAGATAGCAAATAGTTGACTAACAATTTTAAAATAATAATAATAAATAAATGAACATCAAATCGTAAAATAATGCTAATATTAAAACTATAATAAACACAAATATTAATTGACTTTTACAACTACATTAAACTAAAAAAAAGCGAAACAAGCTACATATAATAAACAGAAAACATAAAAGAGCTGGGAATAAAATAAAACAACGCTAAGAGAAAAAAAATTTACCTGGTTCTGGGCAGCGAACCGGAACTATGAGTTTGAAGGAGACGACTTCACCTCCTCAACTCGAAAAAAAACCACAAAAAAAACACTTTTAAAATTTTTGAACTATGGAACCAAGAATTCTCAAAATTGTATGAGTATTCTATTGTATTCCCCTCCCTTAAAATATTGAATAAAGTGGGTTTAAATAGAAACCCAAAAATCCTCAAAAAGGATGAAATACCGATGTGGGACTTTTGCAAAAATTGAAAATTGTTAGAGAAAAGATGTGGGATAGGAAGATTTTTTTTTGTTGTTGTATTTGACTAAAAAATGTATTAATTTCAAAACCATCGGACCAAAATTTGGTGTCAACAGAGTAATTAGCATTGTATTAATGATATATGTACTTATGTCTTGTAAATATTTTAATTTTTTTAAAAGTATTTTCATACATTTTTTTGTTACTTGTAGAGTGTGAGAAGAACAAAAATTATAATGGTTCAAGCTACATAAATTGTGTATCATGAAAGAGCTTATTGGCTTCACCTATGAAAAACAGTTGGTCGATTTCTTTGAATATATATCAGTATATACAGAAGTTTCTTGGAGAATAAGACTCCAAAATTATCATTATACAAGTACACTATCTTGATTTGGATTATACCATCCTACATTTATACTTATGTATATTAACTATAAGTTTCAATTATTATTTTATTTTTTTGCCATGTGAGTCAAATCATAATATGAAATCATATATGAGATAAAATTAAAGTTTTGTTTGAATGTGCTGAAATTTTAAATTGCAGTTTTTTGCTCATAAATTGTGAAAACTGTCATAGTTATCTCAATTGTTTACACAATCTTACTAAATAAGCAAAAGTTCATGAGAAAAGCATAAGACACTATCACAAATTAAAGTTATTCTAATCTTACCAAATAAGCAAAAATTTATAAGAAAAATATAATACACTATCACAAAACTGTTCTAAAAAAATAATATTTATTGGCCAAATTTTATCTTGGTAAAAGGATAAAATTGAACATGAGTTTGCAGTGTCTTACTCTTCACTTTGAGTTGTTTGTTGTTCAATATTATTAGTAAATATATCATCATGTGAATATGGCCATAAATATTCATCGAATATCCTCACAAAAAATTATATAATTTTTCCCATTTGAAAAAATGTGAAATCATGAGATGAAATTGAATATCCATGTTCAAATTTTGAGATGAAATCACATGTCCAAACAATTCTCATTGCGATCTCAATAAAGAAACATAAACCATTTGAGTAAATGTATTTTTTCTTTAATTGAAAGGCAAATCATATTCGAAAATTTTTCCAGAGATGGCTGCAGCAACTGCAGCTGTGAAAGTAGGGCTGCTGGTTAAGGAAGTAGCCATTTGTTGAACTAAATGTTGTTGTAATGAATTTGTTTCAATATCTTCCATGAATTTGTTAGAAAATGTTGAAACATCTTGGTTGACTAATGGTACTGTTATTTCAGTTTGGGATGGATGAGGATGGTTGTGTTCCCCTTCATATACACCTACTAAAATTGATGGATCTTCAATGCTTCTTTGTACCTATATATAAAAGTCGAGAATTGTTCAGGATCATATATAAAGAGATCAACATACTCTTCTATCCAAAATCAATATGGAAACTAATTTTCTCTTTAACAATATAAACATTTATAAGTTGTAATGGTCTTAAATTTCAATGTGATATCAAAGTAGACAAAGATTTTTGAATTTGAGTCTCATTTGTAAGTGTTATCAAAAAATAATATCCTACACATTTGGACTATGTAAAAGAATTAGATTTCATGTGAAAAGGCGTATTGAAATAATTATATACTTTCGTTAAGGTTGAACTTACTGAGGTTAGATCGCATGTAAAGAGACGTGTTGAAATTATTACACACTTTAATTGAAATTGAACTTACTGAAATTTTAATCGCATGTGAAAAGATCTGTTGAAATTTTTACACACTTTAATTGAAATTAATTAAGCTTACTAAGGTTTGATCGCATGTGAAAAGACGTGTTGAAATTACATCCCTCCGATATTCAAATCTCAGTAACTATGTGCGTGTGATCATTTGACCATAAATAATACCACTTGACAAACTTACACGATAATAATTCTTTTCCCTCATAAGATTAAATCTTTAATTATTTTCAAATAAAATTCATGTTCAAACGTAACTTCAACCATAGGTTTTGAGCATAGGTTGAGGGGAAACTTGTGCATTATCCCTATTTTTAACTTCATACTTGTTTTACTCCATCATCATTAAGGTTTGATTGCATGTACTAACCTTCTTCTTGACTGGGCATGTTGGTGCAAATGAACACTTATAATATGCTCTAGGATAAGGGTTATCTCTTGTAACTTTTTGACCATATTTTCTCCAGTTATATCCATCCTTCACCACCTGTAAATTAACCAAACCAAACCAAAAAAAAGAAGTTATTCGTGGAATTATATATATAGTCTCTTTATGTGATACTTTTTTATTATAACACGTCCCAACTTTTGGGACCATCTCTTTTAAAGTCAATATAACATATGATATTATCTAAAGTGAATTATTTTTATTGTTATAGAGAGGGTGTTTGACTGTACGTTTAAATAAAATAGAGAAATATTTTGAACTTACTGAAGTTTGATCGGATCGATTAGTCTTAACACAAACAGTTGAAACATTGGTTGTGATTTCTCTTGGCCTCTTTGGTGATGCTTCTTCAAAATTATTAACACAACACTCTTCTTCAGCTTTTCTTTTCCTTGATAATAATAAATTGGAATTGTCCTCTTCATTATTACTAGAGTATTTTTGCAGCAATTCAATTAGGTGAGTTTGCAAGGAATTGTACTTCTCACACAAATTTGTGAGCATTGTTACTAACTTCTTGTTCTCCTCTCTCGTCCTAATCAATTCTTCATCCAACGTCTCGCGCTGCATAAAAATTAACTTACAAGTTCAACATATATTCATAAAGAAATTAACAAGTTAAAATAAATCGATGTAAAGAAGTTTTATGCTGTTATAGCAGGTAATAATAACGATTAGAAAAATAACAACGAAAATAATATATAATACAAGTGATAATAATATATAACATATCATGAAAATAAAAAAAAAAAAAAATATTATTGTTATGAAAAAATATATATATTTAGATCTACCTACCGGACTTGTGTTGGTGTTGTGCAAAGAGAGGTTTGTGTTAAGGTCAATAGAAAAATTATTGTCTCCCAAGTTTGTATCCATTGAATCTATAAGAAAAATTGTCCTTATTGATTGTGTTTTTTTTGTTGTTGTTGGGAAGAAATGGGAAAATGGATTATTTATAAAGGAAAAAAAGTAGAAGTAGTTAAATTGATTTTTGGTAAGAGAAAGTGGAAGGAAATTGAGGGTACATAAAAGTATGTATTATTGGTAATTGCCTAATTGGCTATTCAAAGACTTTTCACTACAAGAGTGGACATATAGAAAGACTTATGAAATTGAATAGTACTTTAAAAAATCTCTATATATTCAAGTCTTGGTCAATTTTCAATTTAATTGCTTTAATACTACTCCCAAATCATTTGATTTTTCTTTTAAAAAAATTCATTTCATCCAAACAAATTCTCAGTATTGTTGTGTGAATTTTCTTAAGACAAGAAAGATTCTTTGTGTTAGTAGTTTGAAAAATTCCAAGAATAATTATTATTTTAATCAAAAGTAAGTTAAGGCCTCTTTTTCGACTTTATACGCTATGTTTATCGAGTTATTTATTTCATTAGCTTTATCACTTAGTCTAAGGCCTTATTAGTTTTCATTAAAATTAAGAGGTTTAAATCTAAATATACATCTAAATATTAAAATTTGTAGTAAAATCTAAGATTTGAATACGCATCTTAAAATTAAAATATGATCTCTAAATCTGCACATTAAATAATTAATGTTGTTTGTTTTCAATATCTGAACCAAAAATATTATTGCAACCAGTGTTCTTGACACACGTCAATACAAGAAAATTATTAATATAGAAAAAACACTTGAAAGAATTTATGAAAACTTACCAATTCAAGAGGGAAAAATGGTGTTTGATTGAGAAAAGATAGAAAAAAGTTTTTTGTTGAGATAAAAAGACACGCCCAAAGCAGAGAACGATGATTTATTATTTGATAACTTATTAAATGAGTCTGAATGTTGATGAGAGTCTCATACAGATCTTGATTCGTTTATACCTCTTTAAAACATCAAGAAACTTTTTTTAGAAAATAAAATAAATAAATTTAATGGGCTGAATATGAATAGGTCAAATTCAAACCTAAAATCAAATGTATTTAATGAATTGAATCTAAATAATTAAAATTCATATCTCTATTAAGTGCAATCAAATGAGACCTAAATGAATTGAGCTTGTCGATCTTTTGCCACAAAATATCAAACATTAGCGGTATGTTCAGTACGAAGAAAAATCTTACTATTCATGGATTGGTTGATAAAAAGTTTTTAAAATAAATTATTTTAAATAAAGAATTTTATTTTTTTATATAAAAGTGAAAAAATAAGTGACGTTGTTTCCTTCCATACTAACAACCACCTACCTCCAGCTCTTTCTACAAATGATTATTAAGATAGTTTTGTGTGGTCACGGAGTTAAAATATTTCATATAACCAGAAATCTTGAGTTTAAAAGAGTGAATTTTGTAAATTTTTATACGTATAAACTTTCTTAGAAATTTTTAAAATTAGTCTATCTTGTAATTGCATTTTTTTTTCATTTGGATCTAAGAATATTCAATGCTTATACGCAATATCTTTAGCTCAAATTAAAAAAAAAAAATCCTTTTGAATAATCAACAATATAAACTGGTATTTTTTTTCTTTTCTATATGCAAATATTATAGTGTCACGATCGCGGTTTGAATAAGTTGTCGTTTTTATAATATTCAAAATAATTTTCTAAAATTTTATTTTTTTTAATGGTTAGTTTGCTTATTTGGAAAATAATGGTATATTTAAGTTGCTTTATTAATGATTAATGATGATGACAATGACAATCCAATTATCAACGGTTGATAAAATTATAATACAACATTTCACAATATTTATGATCATTTTTGCCTTTTATAAGAGGGCTTGTGGTGCTTGGGTGCCAACCACACTTTAGTTGCTTTGCACTCTAAAAATACAAAATAGATAAAGACTCATAATATTCATTTATTATTGAAAATAAAATAATACTTATACGAGATGCTCCATGACGATTGACATGTATACCATATTATATTTGGACTGGATTGATTTCAACTAAAAAAAATCGGGATCAAACTAACCCGATATTATATATATAATTTTAAAATTTTATTTTATACGTAAAAATACTTATTTTGATATAGTTTTTAAACATCACTTATACTTTTTCATAGTTTTTATCTTCTAATATATTTATTACATATTTGGAAGTTAGACTTCTTAATGATCTAATAAAGATTATAGTCCATACATGTTGGTAATTATAATAAAATTTAAATAAAAGTCAAATTAATACTAATGAAAAAGGAAAATCAATTCAACACTAAGAATATAATAATTTTGAATATTTGTTTTTTAGTTTTACATAGATTTAGACAATTAAAATACATGATCTAATTTTACTTTTTTTTTTTAAATATTTAGGCATGTAACTAATATTTTAAACTTAGTTTAGCATGATTTAGTACTTTAAATTATGATCAATTTCATTATGACTTATTAATTTGTAATATCTTTTTTACCCAATTTTATTATTTTTTTTATTGGATATTTTAGTGTCATTAATCATATCATATTTTTTGTTATTTTCTTGAAAAATAACTTAGATTGTTGCATTTTGGTAGGCTAAAGAAATATTTGAAGCACAAGTAAATTATATGTTTGTATGAAAACTTTATATAAAGAATTCAAAAATCCGAAAAACTCGAAAAACCCGAAAAAATCTGAAGTTGAAGAATCCGAATTTTATTGGTTTGATTTGGTTTATAATTCAAAAGTTCGATTCAAATAATTTGATTTGATATTTGAAAAACCCAAACCAACCCGGTCATGTACACACCCTACATCAGGCTTAGTTAGGAATATATAACTTGAAACTTTTTTGCAACGTGAAATTAAAAGGATTAAGAATCTTCAATAATATGCACAAATATAGATTCTAGTCAAGAAAAAAACTATATTAAATATAGAGAAATTTGAATAAGGAAGTTCCTATATTTCACAAATTTTAACAAAAAATTCTTGCTATTTTTGTTTTGGTATTTCATGTGAGAATATTCGTAAGTAACATACTTGCGGAATCGAAAAACTCAAATAAGTTACTTAGGGATTTTTATATTTGCGAGTAATAATTATCCACAAAGATTTTTCCATCTAATTTTTTTTTATAAGAACAATTGGCAATGAAACTAAATTACATGTGAATTTTCTTTTAACAGACCTAGGTAAATCTTCAGGTAATTAATCAACACGTTTGTAGTAATAAATAAATTCAATTAATACCGAGGATATTTGAAACAGATGGTGAAATCAAACAAGTCGAATTAAAATTGATCAAATTAACATACACCAATTCATTTTTATCCCTATAAATTGCAAACTTTTTCTAAGAAACACATATATACATATAACTACTCGTTTCTAGTTGCAGTAACTGTTTATTTCAATCGTTATTAATGGCTTTTTTAATTTTAGTGAATTGAAAATGTTTAGCAAAAATAATGAAGCTTCAATTATATAATTATATATTAGTCAAACATAAGGACTCTCTGTTCCAATGATAGATTTATTTTGTGCAAAATTTGTATTTAAAAAAAAAAAAGCTATGATTTCATCATGTTAAAAAAAATATACACATATTATCGTTAAAAGCTATTTTTATCATAGTATTAGATCGAAATGAGCATTGAGTAGCATACGAAAGAAAAAAAGAGTTGGTAAAAGATGTGAAGTTCGTGGGAGTCACAAGTCAAATTGTTAGTCAGCCATGATTTGATTAATGCCAAAAGCATGTTCCAAGTGTCTATCGTCTTTAATGTAAATTATAAAAGTACACACTGGTGACGTCCTCATTTCTTGCGTCATTTAGATGACATAAACATTAATATAATCCCCAAAGTCTTTACTCGTTTATTTGTAGAAGGGAAAAGTACAAACAATATGGGGTCATTTGCTTCGAACATAAGAAAATTAAGTATTGACATTAATTTATTAGCTAAATGAAATTACTATGAGTTTTTTTGTTGTTTAGTTATGAAATTATGATGATATCAGTTATTTTGATATTATTTTTTATACGTTGTTTGATTTGTTATATTAAAAAGTAATATGTTACGTATTACAGATTTTATTTAATAAGTTGTTTGCTTTCAAAAGGCATAATATACAAGTGTGTCATTTAACTTGGTTAATTTTATATTTATATCCTTGAATTTTGAATGTCTATAAATATGCACCAAAAGTTGTATAAAAGTTGAACGAGTAGACACATAAATCTTATGTGACATATATAATACACGTAAGATGCAAATCGCTATGTGGAATATCATGTCGGACATGTGTATTTATTTGTTCAACTATATACAAGATTTAAGTGTCGACTTGTGCAAATTTAAAGTTGAAAAACATATTTATATACTAGTTGATGTATTAAAAGGATTTGAGATGATATTTTTATTCTTTTCGCCTTAGATTTAAACTAAATGGAAAATTAACCCTCTATAGCTAGTTATTTCCGGGGTTTCGAAGTATTATATCAATTATATTCATCACCAATTAGCTTTTAATCTTTAATTAGTTACTGGATATTTCTAAGATACTTTACAGATGTGAACTTAGTTTTAGATAAATAGGGCAAGATTAATGTAACATGGTCCACCACACAAATAATTATTACTCCATCCATCCAAGTTTGTAGCGTAACAAATCTAAAAAAAGATTTTTTAAATAATTAAAATTTATGTTTGAAAGAATTCAACGTATTCACATATATTATCATGAATCAACTCATTAAAATTTAAAATTCACTCATGTATAATATAAAAATACCATTATAATATAAAGATAATTAAAATAAATTGAAAATACTAGTAGTTAAAATGCATACTTCTAAAAATACAATTCAAGAGTTGTTTAAATTTAGAAATGTCAATAAAACGGTCCAAATTCTGATTTATATAGAGATACGTGCGAATATAAATATCAACAGAAATAAATTATACGAAATAAGATAAAGCGAATCGTAATAATATAAAATAACAAGACCGATTGAAGTCTTTATGAACAGACAGCACCACTTGCCATTTCTAGTTAAATTTGTTGAAATAATGTGTCGTGGATGTTGATTAATTAAGATTTTTCAAAGAAGACGAAGTCGTAGTTGGTGATTTTTTTTTCTAAACCACAAGTGACATAAAAGGGTGACGTGAGTATATTATAACCTCATCATCTACGTACCTTTGAGCTGTATCTATTTTTTTTTTTTAAGATATTCCAACTTATAGTCCTCTTTTCTGATTAGATAATGTTGTTTGGTCGGAAATAAATTATCTCTCAGATAAATTATTTTGAAACAAGTTTTTTTTTATATATATACATATATATATATATATATATATGAATTAGTTAATCACTAAAATTAAAAGGGAAAATGATTAAAAATATTTCTTAACTTTGATTTATTGTTTAAATTTACCTTCACCGTTAAAATAAAGTTCAATTTATCTTTTCCGTTAAAATAAAGTTAAATTTACCCCTCTCGTTACTAATTTCACAATAATTATCCCTCATTTAACGAAATCCCCAAAATTGGTTTCAATTATCCGAATTTTTTCAAAAATCCCATATTTCCTATTTTTAACCCAATGCCTCAACTTTTTAGAGGATAACCCATTTCTCTTTTTACCCATTGTCTCAAATTTTCATATAACCCATTAACTTCTCCTCCTTTGTTCTTCATTTCTCCTTCCTCCATTGTTCTTTATTTTTAGATGTACATTCAGAAGAACGATGAGATGCATTAATAAAGGATGGGAGGTTGTAAGTAGAAAAATCAATAGTTGTTTGGAAAAAGAAAAAGAAAAAGAAAAAGAAAAAGGGGATCGAAGACAGAGACAACAACATAGCTAAAAGATCGGAGATTTTGGACATTAGAGTTGATTAGTAGTTTTAAATTTTTGCCTCAAAGATTCAATCTTTGGTTCTTCATGTTTCAATGAGGATGATGTTGATAAAATCCTAAAGGGTATATGAATTGAGTGTGTGTTAGTTGTCTCAAAAGATTCGATCTTTGATTTTTTACATTTTGTTCTTTTTTATTAATTTTTGCCCAAAAGAATTCCTTAATGAGTTATTGAAAAATTCATTATGTTCCAACAGGGGCATATAGTAATATAATAAGGATTGAATTTTGAACTGAAAAGTTTAAAGATTTGTTCTTTAATGAGTGGGAATGGGTAAATGGAAATGGGTATATGGTATTAGGTTAATCGGGTTATTTCTTAAAGGGATCGGATTAAAATAGGAAATAATTTTTTTTTTTGAAAAAAATTGGGGAATTGGGTCAATTTTGGGGATTCCATCAAATGAGGGGTAATTTTGGTGAAATTATTAATGGGAGAGGTAAATTTAACTTTATTTTAACGGGGAGGGATAAATTTAACTTTATTTTAACGGCGATGATAAAGTTAAACAATAAATTAAAATTGAGGGATATTTTTGATCGTTTCCCTAATTAAAATGATAAAATAAATAATCTAAGAATGACATAATCTTAATATATCCTGAAATTATTATACCTCATATCTGATCCGAAACAACTTCTGACACTTTTACTACAATTTGAAATTAAGCTTCTATGTTTAAGTCATGTAGTACTCCCTCCAATTTAATTAGTTTAGTTGTAAAGATTATTAAAAACCAACCATTTCAACTATTTCTTAAGTATTCTGTAAGGAGGTACAAAAGTAAATACGAATATTCAAATTTTATATATATATATAAAAGGATGAAATTGATGAAAAGATGACATGTAAGTTTGTTGGGGTGACTTTTTGTCAGATACTTGTATTAGTCAATATATATATATTTTTTTCTTTCATTCGATATGATATAATTTAATTTGATAATGTATTTAATTAAAAAGAAAAATGAATTTTAGATTATACTGTTATAAAGTAAAAATAATTTTTAAAATTAAATTATTTCTTATAATAGTAAGATAATTTTTTTTTTTTAGATAAACTAGAAAAATTTGTGGGTATAAAATGAAAAGAGGTGTAGTATAAATTCAACTTTAAGGACTTCTTTCGTTTGAATTCAAACGTTTCGCTTTTTTTTTTCTTCTTAAAATAAGTGTGTCATTCTAAATTTTGTATTTTTTTCAATTTTGATATTTTATACAGCAAGTTAAATAATATAAAAATATTTTTAATATAGCAAGACACAATTAAAGTTTTCTTTTCCCTTTTAACTCTATTCTTGATCAAAACTGACTCTACAGTTAGCCACCTAAGTTAACATTTATTTTCACTTACACTCAGTATGGATCATTGTTATCTATTATTTTATAATATATATTATTATATTGTATTGTATGATATATATAATGTTTGGTTAAATTGTACTGTTCGTTATTGTTTAATTATAATATTTTTATTATTTGGTTTGATTGTATCGCATTGCATTGAAATTTATAAATTTACTAAAATATTCTTAAATTGTTTTAAGGTGGGAGGTTTGACTAGAATTTTAATTAAATAACATAAGGTAAAGGATAAAATAGTTTTATGAAATATTGTGTAAAGTTAAAAGTATAATTTACATAAATTTCATAGTGTAAAATCTAAATTACATTCTATCCCTATTTTTTTTCTAATTACAAATATTCTATGTTTTTTTGGATAATGCACAAATACGCCCTCAACGTATGCTCTAAATCTCAGAGACACACTTATACTATACTAATGTCCTATCACCCCCCCTGAACTTATTTTATTAATAATTTTCTACCTCTTTTCTGTCTACGTAGCACTATATTGTGGGCCCAACGCTGGTTGAATTTTTTTCAAGCTAGTGCCACGTAAGCCGAAAGGGGTAGAAAATTACTTATAAAATAAGTTCAGGGGGTATAGGACCTTAGTATAGTATAAGTGTGTCTATGGGATTTCGAGCATAGGTTGAGGGGGTACTTGTGCATTTCCCCATGTTTTTTAGATATTTCGGATACATAATTAAAGATCTAGATATATTATGCATCAATCTGTTGCACTTATTAAGGAAAAAAACTGAAAATCAAATTAAGATCTCTAGTATCAGCACTAATTAACGAAAAAAAAATGAAAATCAAATTAAGATCCCATAAATTGCTCTATTCCATTCCAAATTATTGTCAATAATTTAATAGTGTAAAAAATAAATAAATAAAAAAATTAATTCTTGTTCATTTCTCTCTATTTCATCCATTAGCTAAAAAAATCATACGATACATAATGAATATTTTGATCTTCTTACGTTTCTTCTTACTTTCAATTATACATAGATAAATATCTGAGAATATACACATAATATTGTTCATAACATATTGTATTGCTTGATAAAATCTGTCTTGTTTGATGCTGGAAACATTCTCTAGTTTGATGCTCCTAACCAGTTATTGAAGGACAATTTTTCTGCATTTTCAAATCTGATGGTAGAATTCTTCATCCATGGGCTTAACCTAAAAGCATGCACATGTGATAGTACATCTAGTTTAGATTCTCTAAAAGTACATTTTTTATATTTGCCAACAAAAGGTGACATGAAACCTGCAGGATATGTACAATGTCTATTCTTACTCCCTAATTATCCAACGAAGAAACCTTTCAGAGATTTGATTCAAAAAAATTTATCGAAATTTTTGATAAACAAGGTGAGTTGTGAAGGATACAAAAGTGATGAAATTGTTGTTGGACAAATAATTTCTTTTGTGAATCTTCAAGTTTATCGAAGATTCTTTCAATTTTGATTCGAGATTGTTGAAAATTTCGAGATTCAAACTTTTTCTCCTAGTTCATTGAAGATCCTCAGTTTGATTCAAAAAAAATTGAAAAATTTGAGTTTCAAAATTATTCTCCTAGTTCGTTGGAGATCCTTTCATTTTGATTCAAAATTATAAAAAATTTAGAAAAGATACATCATGAAGATTCTTTCAATTTAAATTGACAAGTGTTGTATTTCTACTGATACATTAAATAAGAAATTGTTGCCTATAAGATTTTAGGTTTGAAATCGATACGTTGTTGTTTGATAATTGTTATATGTATCGGATACATTTAGTATGAATTTGAATTTACATATCATGCCTAAAAGATTAATGCATGATACATTATTATTTATGTATCGTATTTTGTTTGGAATATATATATATATATATATATATATATATATATATATATATATATATATATATATATATATATATATATATATATATATTAGAAAGACATTATGCCTGTAATTGCTCCAAATAGTATGTTTTTTGGTGTGTGATACATAAACTTTGTATTATGTATCAGTACATTTATATTGAACATGATAAACACTAATTGAAGATTCAACAACATTAGTGTTATGTATTAATACCTTAAAAATGAACATGATACATTGAATAAAACAAAGACTATTGTAGCAGTGATGTATCGAATCAATGATAATAATTTAATAATCAAAAGAGGCGAGATAATTGAAAGTAAGTCCAAAAAATTGAAAGATCGAACCAGCAGAATGAAGTGTATCAAGATCGCCATTAGAAATTTCTGAAACCATTCCAAATACGCTCCAAGATGAACTCTATGCACTAGCAATGTTTTTTCACCCTATTTCATAAAGAGATTGAGAGTAAAAGATTCGGTAATTTTTAAAAATGATTTAAAAAAAAAAAAGAAATTGAAAATTGAAGGATTGAAATAAATCTACTTCTTGAATAACATGAAATCATTAGTTGAAAGAGCAAATATTAAAATTAAAAAATTGATTAATGAAAGTAACTGTGGAGAGATTTGTGGAGTGAAAAAAGGAAGGAAAATCATGAGTAGGATATTTCAAATTTAATGTAATTACAAAGTATTTTAATATTTAGTTGATACATAATGATAAAAAAGAGTAACTATGTTCAATATAAATTGATAATCTATAAAATCTGACGGATATTTATATTTGATACTAAATGTCCATTAGTTGAACATGATACACAAATTGTCCGTCAGCTTTTAAAAAGTAAAATATATCCTAAACGTTACTGTGAAATTACATTTATACTACTTTTGTAAAATTTTAAAAAAACATATTATTTTGATGAATTACTTTAGAGTTTAACTACTATCCACCGTCGGTGGACAAAAAAATTACACGGGCATCTTATTTTTGGAAATATTTAATTTTTTTAATTAATATATTCAAATATTATTAATATTAAAATAAAAATAATAACAGAGTGTTATATGGTAACTTGAATTCTAAATTAATTGTACAAATTTAATTAGGATTCTTATTTGTCTTACCAAAAAAAAAAAAAAAATTCTTTCTGTTTTCTTAGTTGTTGATGTTCCTTCTTCTTCTACATACACCATTGAAGCAACCCACTATCCACCATTGAAGCACTTTGAAACAATAATCATGGTAGCGTTTTCCTCGTATATTTATTAAGTCTTTTTCGCAACATGAATAAATGTTTAGAGAGTATTTTCATTGCTTTACAATTAATTTTTTTTTCTCATTCGATCAACAACACAACAAATCAACTGAAATAAACTTGTATTTATGTACCACTATCTGTAGTCCAGTTTAACTAGTACTCAAAGTTCATATATCAAAAAAAATTAAACGTTTCAAAGAAATATTCTTGTTTTAATGTATGAAGAAATTTATGTTTTGTAGTGATGAAGATAGTTTGATCTTTAATTTAATGTTTATTCATTGAAAAAAAGGCAAAGAAGGTGATATTCTCACATTGTTGGAATCTGAGAGGGAGGCCACGAGATTGCGCTGAGCCCATAATTATGATTGCCCTATCGAGTACTTGATTATTGGCTGGGATTTATTTCCTATTTAATAGTGTTTGATTTTGTTTGCTTAGACTCTTATAAGTTTGAATATGTTGATTTTGTTGCACTTTATGTTTCTGGAATAGTTTCATGTTAAAATTTTGCTAGCATCGCTTCAATGGCAACAAGTAATGGTTCTTATTAAAAAAAAATATGTTGGCAATGATTTTCTTTGAAGGATTGAAGTGCTTTCCAATAAGAAAACACAAGAAATTATAGTATCTTAATTTTTTTCAAAATGAGAAAATGCAAATCATCTTAGTTTTCCAATTAAGTAATTGATGTGTATCTTTGCCTGCCATGATGAAGTTCAATAGTGCATCAGGCATTTACTTTGACTCTGTTTTAAGTTAGTTACAGACACCTTGAAAAGTTTCACCTAATCGATATGTTGGATCTCGCGATAATCTATGCAAATAATATCATGTGAAAGAAACCTTTGTTTAAGGTATTTTACATTTTCAAGACGTGGTTCAAGAATGCTAGACAATCACATCTACTTCAATTGAACTCCATGCTAGTGGCTCCCTCATCAATCAATTGCCTTATTTTCATAGCATCCTCCCACCTCTCTGATTGAAGAAGTTTGTCTGCAGAAATTTCAGCAAGAACCACATCAACGTGAAGTTTACTAGCACCTACGCAACATTCTCCATAAAACCACATCTGCCGCCATAGGCTAAGATTTATAAACTCAAATGCTCTATTTAAATTACTAGATCAGCACAACAAATCAACAAGACATCCATAATGCTTCATTTCTGGCACCAATCCATGACATTTTTCCTTACTCTCGAAGTATTATAAATCTTTGTCCACTGAACCTGTATGAGCACAAACAAGTAATACACTAATAAAAGTAACATGAGTTAGCTTACAACCTTTTCCTAACATCTGCAAGAAGAGCTGAAAAACATTATCATGAAAGCAAATTACAGGAAGGAGAGATATTATTGAAGTCGAAGAAACAATATCCTTTTTGCTCATGCTTAAAGAACTTTCAAGGCAGTATTAACAGATCCATATTTGCAGTAAATATGTGCACGTAATTATCCATTTTAATGTCATGCCGACGAACATAATCATGCGCCCTTGCATCCGTTAAATCCCCTGCTTTAGCATACCCCGTGAGGTTCCATGAAATCACATTTTTCTCCTCCATCTTAGTAAAAGCTTCTTAAACCAAGATAATTATAATCCACACATACCATACATATCAATCAATGTATTCCCCAAATAAACATCAATTTTCACAAAACTATTCCCTATATACTTCGCCAAAATATCTGCAGTATCAAAGTTCCCATAAATAGCTACAAGCTAGCACTACTTTCATCAATGTCACTGCATCCCCCTTCACATTTTCTGCCTGCATAGAAGAAAAAAGACCCAATACTGTTGGGAATAAATCCGTAACAGAAATAATATTTGCGGTAATAAAGGCAACAAATGCGGAACACAACAATGCGGTTAATCAACGAGAATAAAAGAGAAATAATGACACCAAGATTTTACGTGGAAACCCTTCTAAATAAGGGAAAAACCACGACCCGAGAGGAGCAACGAATATCACTATAGTAAGGATTTTACACTTGTATGTCTGAGTAAAACTCCAAAGACCACTACACATTCAAAAGAAATAACACTCTTTTGATTTTTCCACCTCACTACAATATAGCTCACACTCTCTATTTTTCCTCACAGATTATTTTCCTCTGTGATGCCTCACTCTTCTTTCTCTCCTTTGTAATTCTTTTTTTTGGTGTACTTAGAATGAAGAATTCTCCTCCCTTTTATAGAGAACAAATACACTACCCTCCAAATGTGCTATAGAAGAAAAACATTTTTTTCTTCTTCATAGCTTACCTACTCTACCAAACTTTGAAATTGGCACAAAACAAGTTTTTCTTCTTTATAGATTACCAACTCTACCAAACTTTGAAATTGGCACAAAGTTATTCAAAGTTTGGCACATGGGGATGGACCTCACAATCTCCCCCTCCAGACCCATGCACCTGAAGGAGGTAGCTCCAGGTTTCTAGCTTGAGTACATGCCGACAAGTTCTTTGCATAGCTCAAACTTGTCCTTTGATACCACCTTGGTCAGCATATCTGAAGGGTTTTCAGTAGTAGGGATCTTCATGACCTGCATAGATCCGTCCTCTATCTTTTCACGAATCCAGTGATATCTCACGTCGATATGCTTCGTCCTTGCATGATACATGGTGTTCTTGCTCAAGTCTATTGCACTCTGACTGTCACAATAGACGACATACTCCTTCTGATGCAATCCAAGTTCTTGAAGAAATCGTTTCAGCCATACCATCTCTTTGCCAGCTTCAGTAGCTGCAATATATTCTGCCTCAGTTGTAGAGAGTGCGACACACTTCTGCAACTTTGACTGCCATGATATAGCTCCCCCTGAAAATGTAAACAAATATCCAGTAGTGGATTTTCTATTATCGAGGTCACCTGCCATATCAGCATCAATATAGCCTTTCAAGATTGGATCAGATCCTTTAAAACACAAGCAATCTCTTGTGGTACCTCTTAGGTACCTGAGTATCCACTTAACTGCCTCCCAGTGTTCTTTTCCAGGATTTTCAAGGAATCTGCTAATAACACCAACTGCATGAGCAATATCAGGTCTGGTACACACCATCGCATACATCAAACTCCCCACTGCTGAAGAATAAGGAATTTTAGCCATTCCCTCTTTCTCCTCTTTTGTTGTAGGACACATCTGTTTGCTCAACTTCAGATGACTCGCAAGAGGCGTGCTAACAGGTTTAGCACTCTTCATGTTGAAGCGTTCTAGTACACGTTCAATGTACTTCTCTTGAGATAACCACAACTTTCTTTTTGTTCGTTCTCGAACAATCTTCATCCCTAGAATTTGTTGTGCTGGGCCCAAGTCTTTCATGTCAAATGACTTGGACAAATCTTTCTTCAACTTTGCAATCAGCTCTTTGTCTTGTCCTACAATTAACATGTCATCCACATATAACAACAAAATAATAAAATTGTTGTCAGAAAATCTTTTGAAGTATACACATGGATCAGAATAGGTCTTTGTGTACGTTTGACTTTTCATGAAAGAGTCAAACTTTTTGTACCACTGCCTTGGGGCCTGTTTCAACCCATAAAGACTCTTATTCAATTTGCACACCATGTGTTTCTTTCCAGATACTTCAAATCCCTCTGGTTGCTCCATATAAATCTCTTCTTCCAAATCTCCGTGAAGAAATGCAGTTTTCACGTCCAATTGCTCCACTTCAAGATCTAGACTAGCTGCTATGCTCAAAATAGTTCGAATAGAAGTCATTTTGACAACAGGTGAAAAATTTTCATCAAAATCAATACCTTTCTTTTGTTCGAAGCCTTTTACAACCAATCGAGCTTTGTACCTCACCAACTTGCCATTTCCATCTTTCTTGAGTTTAAAGACCCACTTGCACTTAAGTGGTCTTTTTCCTTTTGGAAGTTCAACTAGCTGGTATGTGCCATTTTTCTGTAGAGATCCCATCTCTTCGTGCATGGCTTTCATCCATTGGCTCTTTTCTGGATGAGACAACACCTCCTTAAGACTTTCTGGCTCACCTTCATCATTGATAAGGACATACTCTGAGGAAGGGTATTTGGTTGATTCTACCCTTTGTCTTTCTGATCTCCTCAGAGGTTGAGATTGTTCTTCTTTTTGGTACTCCATTTGCTCGGTATTATCACCAAGTTGCTCCCCCTGCTCAACAATCTCATCGGGTTGCTCTTCATGCTCAGCAACTTCATCAATCATACTTTCATTCTTTTTCTTGGCCTTCTCGGATAGATCATCAGCAGTTCCAACTTCACTTTCTCGAAAGATTACATCTCTACTTCTGATGACCTTTTTCTTCACAAGATCCCATAGTCTGTACCCGAACTCTTCATCTCCATATCCGATGAATATGCAAGGAACTGATTTATCATCTAGCTTGGTTCTTTGCTCCTTCGGTACATGTGCAAAAGCTTTGCAACCGAACACCTTTAGGTGCGAGTAAGACATCTCTTTGTTGGTCCAAACTCTCTCCGGAATGTCAAACTCCAACGGAACTGATGGACTACGATTGATAAGATAACACGCTGTCCGAACTGCTTCACCCCAGAATGTCTTGGGTAATTTATCCATTATGAGCATGATTCTCACCTTCTCAACAATGGTGCGATTCATTCTCTCAGCTACACCATTGTGTTGTGGGGTTCCAGGAACTGTCTTTTCATGTCTGATTCCATGGTTTGAACAGTACTCTTCAAATTCTCTTGAAGTGTACTCACCTCCATTGTCGGTTCGGAGACGTTTTAGCTTTCGACCTGTCTCTCTTTCTATCAGAGCATGAAACTTTTGAAATACTTGAAACACCTGATCTTTGGTTCTCAAGATATAAACCCACAATTTTCGAGAAGCGTCATCAATAAAGGTAACAAAGTATTTATTACCTCCTATCGATTCTATCTCCATTGGACCACAAACATCAGAATATACCAAATCAAGTATATTCGACTTTCTTTCAGATGATGTCTTAAATGAGACTCTATGTTGTTTACCAAATAAGCAGTAGTTACAGGGTTTTATCGTTGTACCTTTGGGAAAAGAGATGAGTGACTTTTTGGAAAGAATTTGCAATCCTTTCTCGCTCATATGACCCATTCTTTTATGCCATAAATCTGCAGAATTTTCTTCGTGAGCCGCATTTAATTCACCTTGGCATATTTCTGCATTTGTCCTGTATAACGTGCCACGAGCAACTCCTTTTGCAATCACCAATGCCCCTTTGGTGAGTCTCCATTTTTTATTTGCAAAGTAGTTCTCATATCCATCTTGGTCCAAAGCAATTCCCGAGATCAAGTTCATCCGCAAATCAGGTACGTGGCGCACATCTTTCAACACTAATGTGCATCCAACATTTGTTTTTAAGCAAATGTCTCCGATCCCCGCAATCTTTGAGTAACTTGTGTTACCCATTTTCACATTGCCATAATCACCGGCTACATATCTGCAAAAAAGATCTCTTACCGGTGTGGCATGATAAGATGCTGCTGTGTCGACCACCCATTCCGACTCTATACCTGCCAAGTGCATGCATTCTTCTTCCTCATTTATGAGGAGAACAACATCGTCATTATTTTGCACCATGGCAGCTGTGTTGTCATCATTCTTTTGGCCGCTGCTTTCCCCTTTGCCCCTTTTTAGATTTGGACAATCTCTTTTGAAGTGTCCTGGTTGATCGCAATTGTAGCAATTTCTGGCCTTTGATTTTGATCGGACCTTGGACTTTCCACGAGCTCCGGATCTACCATAGTTACTTGAGCTCCTTTGGTAACTTCTGCCTCTACTTTCCGTGATGAGAGCCTGTCCGTGATTTTCAGGCCTTTTTCTCATCTTCTCATTAAGCAAAAGGGCTGATGTGACATCCTTCAACTCAATAGAGTCCTTACCATGTAAAATGGTTGTTGATAAAGTATCGTAGGAAGATGGCAACGAGTTTAGGAGCACTATGGCTTTATCTTCATCCTCGATCTTTACTCCGAGGTTTGCTAGCTGCGTGATTAGTCCATTAAGTACATTTAAATGAGACAAAAAATTTGTACCTTCATCCATATGTAGTGCATATAACTGTTTCTTTAGGTACAATTTATTTGTCAGCGTTTTGGACATGTATAGATTTTCTAACTTTGTCCAAATGCCACATGCACTCTCTTCATCGACGATGTTATTAACTACATCATCTGTTAAGTGCAATCTGATTGCACTAGCAGCCTTTTCATCCAATTCTTCCCAATCCTCAAGTTTCATGGATTCGGGCTTTTTGGATTTGCCGCCTAGTGCCTTATGCAAACCCTGTTGGATGAGCAAGTCTTTCATCCTTCTCTGCCACATTGAGAAACCGCTATCACCGTTGAATTTTGCTACCTCGTACTTTACTCCAGACATTTTTTTTATTGAGTATAGTACAATGAGCTGCAAAAAATATTTCTGTAAATGAGCAGAACCTGTGCTCTGATACCAATTGTTGGGAATAAATCCGTAACAGAAATAATATTTGCGGTAATAAAGGCAACAAATGCGGAACACAACAATGCGGTTAATCAACGAGAATAAAAGAGAAATAATGACACCAAGATTTTACGTGGAAACCCTTCTAAATAAGGGAAAAACCACGACCCGAGAGGAGCAACGAATATCACTATAGTAAGGATTTTACACTTGTATGTCTGAGTAAAACTCCAAAGACCACTACACATTCAAAAGAAATAACACTCTTTTGATTTTTCCACCTCACTACAATATAGCTCACACTCTCTATTTTTCCTCACAGATTATTTTCCTCTGTGATGCATCACTCTTCTTTCTCTCCTTTGTAATTCTTTTTTTTTTGTGTACTTAGAATGAAGAATTCTCCTCCCTTTTATAGAGAACAAATACACTACCCTCCAAATGTGCTATAGAAGAAAAACATTTTTTTTTCTTCTTCATAGCTTACCTACTCTACCAAACTTTGAAATTGGCACAAAACAAGTTTTTCTTCTTTATAGATTACCAACTCTACCAAACTTTGAAATTGGCACAAAGTTATTCAAAGTTTGGCACATGGGGATGGACCTCACAAATACTTCATGATATCTATTACATTGACTATACCCACAAATCAATGACTACATATAGTGGTACATAAATACAAGTTTATTTCAGTTGATTTGTTGTGTTGTTGATCGAATGAGAAAAAAAAAAACTAATTTTGAATCAATGAAAATACTCTCTAAACATTTATTCATGTTGCGAAAAAGACTTAATAAGTTATGTAAAAAAAGATATATGAGGAAAACGCTACCATGATAATTGTTTCAAATTGCTTCAATGGTGGATAGTTGGTTGCTTCAATTGTGTATTTAGAAGAAGAAGGAATGTTAATACAACTAAGAAAGCCGAAAGAATTTTGTATTTTTTATTTTTGGTAAGACAAATAAGAATCCTAATCAAATTTGTACAATTAATTTAGAATTCAAGTTACCATATAACACTCTGTTATTATTTTTATTTTAATATTAATAATATTTAAATATATTAATTAAAAAAATTAAATATTTCCAAAAATAAGATGCCCGTGTAATTTTTTTGTCCACCGTCGGTGGATAGTAGTTAAACTCATTACTTTATATAATGGCTTAGTTTGGTCAATACTTCCATCATGAGCAACTAACTAAAACTAATATGTTACTCCAATATATAATACAATAACAATTTAATCCTCTCAACAAACAGTAATTTTGTGTCATTTGAAAGGTAATTAAATCATCATATAATTCAAAAAAGTAATCCTGAGATGGCTGTAGCAACTGTAGCTGCAAAACTAGGATTCTTCGACAACGAAGACGCCATTTGTTCGACTAAATATTGTTGTTGCACTGAATTTGTGTTGATGTCTTCCATGAATTTGTTCAAAAATGTTGGATCTGTTGTATTCACTAATGGCACTGTTATTTCAGCTTGAGATGGTTGAGGATGGTTGTGTTCCCCTTCATATGTAGCTACTAAAATTGATGCATCTTTAACACTTCTTTGTACCTATTAATATGAAAAATATTTAGACAACACAAAACTAAATACTTAGTATAGTAATGTTATTTCATTTCTATACTCTATGTTAGGTGGGAACATTAAAGTAAACACATCCTTTTCCAAGCATTTACTCCTTCTAGTCCATAACCGAAGCGAGGATTAAGTGTTTGGGGGTTCTAAATTTTGTTAACAAATGTCAATTAACTTTGTTAGTGGTTCATAAATTAATATACATAAATATTTAATTAATTTTTTAGTAAAAGTGTAGGGTCTATGGAAAATCTACTGAGTTCGTCCGAACCCATGATGCTCCACCTAACTACATCTTTTGTCTTCTACTTGTCATGTTTTTATTTGCACACCCAAATACTTTCTCTATTTTATATTAATTGAATTTTAAGCTTTTTTTTATTGTTTAAAATAATTGAAGTATTCAAAGTTTAAAATAAATGTTTAAATTTTTTTTAAAATTTGTCTTTTTCTTAATAAAATTTGATATTTTCTGGAAGACAAGTTATACCAATTGAAAAAGACAATAGTGGAAAGTGCGTTTAAATTCTATTCTTCAATATTTTTTATGTGTACACTACCTCATAAATTCAGTCAACAGTATGGAATAGAGGGAGAATCAACTAAAAGCATAATTTATTGGCATAATTTCAATAAATTATCTTTATTTACTTTTTTACTTTAGTTTAATTATTATGTTGTTTTTCACATCATTAATATCTATCTTCATTTATTGAGCAAGGGTAAAATTGAAAATAAATATTTTATTATTTGAAATGATAATTATTTTAAATTAGTTATTTTTAATAAGCACTGACAACTAAAATTGAGAGAAGGGAGTAGTAAACTAACCTTTTTCTTGACTGGACATGATGGTGCAAATGAACACTTAAAATAGGCTCTTGGAGAAGGATTATCTCTTGTCACTTTTTGACCATATTTTCTCCAACTATATCCATCTTTCACCACCTGTATAAACTCAGACCAATTAAAAAAATATATTAAAATAAGGACGATATTTTATTTGTGTTCAATTGAGTGGATGACTATTATAAAGAGTTAAATGATCGATTCTACAAAAGACATAGTTATTATATAATGAAATGTTGTTATAGAGAATGACTATTAGAAAAATCTTGTAAACTTACTGAGGTTTGATCGGAGGGAGTAGTTTTAACACAAACAGTTGAAATATTAGTTGTGATTTCTCTTGGCCTCTTTGGTGATGCTTCTTCAAAATTGATGTATGAATTATTCACACAACACTCTTCTTCAGCCTTCCTTTTTCTTGATAATAATAATTTAGAGTTGTCTTCTTCATGATTTGAGTATTTTTGTTGCAACTCAATTATATGAGTTTGCAAAGAATTGTACTTTTCATACAAACTTGTTAGGGTTGTTGCTAGTTTTTTGTTCTCCTCTCTCATCCTACTCAATTCTTCGTCCAACGTCTCACGCTACATAAAATCAAATTACATGTTATAACAGGTAATCTATCGTATTTACAAGAAAGTGACACAATAATACAAATTTACTTACCGGTATCGGACTTCTATTGATGTTGTGCAATAAGGGATTTGTGTTAAGGTCAATAAAAAAAGACTTGTTTCCCATACTTGTGTCTATGGAATGTAATCTAATTTTAATATAATTTTTTTTCTCTCTTTCTATTTTTGTTTTTATTGATGGAATGAAGAGAGGAATTGGGTAAGATTGGTATTTATAAGGGATAAAGAAAGTGGGAGTAATTAAATATATTTTTTGGTCTTCGGATGGAAGGGAAAGTGCAAGGAAATTGAGGGTAATATAAAAGTATAGTATTAGTAATTGCGTATTAAAAGACTTCACTATGGAGGTGACCATTTAAAAAGACTTGGTGAAAGTGAAATGTACTACTTTCAAGATAGTCTATATTCAAGTCTTGGTCAATTTTCATTTTTATTTGATCAAGAATTGCTTATTGCTTATTTAAGTATATATCTCCACCATTTCAAGTAAATGATAGCCTCTTCTATCTATTATACATACCCTTAAATTGGACCTTTTGTTTCCCTCTTACTCTTTTTGCATCCCTTGTTATAAGAAGTCCGCATATCTCATTATTAATCATCAGGTCCTTTTGTTATTATTAATTTTAATTTCGAGTGTTCAATATTGGATGAGATCATTATAAGAAAACTGTGAACTACACATATTTTTTTTTTTGAGAATTAGTATGAAAATTCGCATGAAATTTATTTTTCTGTAAATTTTCATACTAAATCTCAAAAAAATCCTCATGTAATTCACATTTTTCTGGTAGTGGATGAGTCTTGCTCTAACATCATATTAAATTAGGTCTTGGATCTAACTCACACACTAAAAACTAGCTCATAAGTAGAAGAGTTGTCTAAACCTTATAAAGAGTGTGTTCATTTCGTTAACCACCAATTTGAGTCCGAGCCAAACCCCATCACCACGAGAGATGAAACCTGAGTGGATGGTTTATATCTTTAAAAAAAAAAGACCTTGTTAGAATAGGTGCGTCCACAACAAGTCAATGGACCAGGTCCCTTGACACACAAAAATGTAATAACTGTAAGTAAGTGCAGTTTAATGACACAAGAAGTTTTATGTGGAAACCTCCTTACTCAAGGGAGTAAAACCAAGACCTGTCTCACAGGATTTTTAAAACCGTTTCACTAATCTTCACAAGCAAAAGGAAACCGGTTATACAAAATGTGAGAAAAAGTTTTTAATCTCACTATCAAGCAATAGCTCTATTGCTTGATGAGCCTAAGTAGATATTAGTCTACCCACTAAGTTATCACACTAAACAACTTAGGATTTTCTAAGCAATCTTACAGACTACCCACTAAACCATCAACCTACTAATGATTTAGAATTTTCTAAGCAACACTCAGATTGCCCACTAAATTAGTTTAACTAACTAACTTAGTATTTTCAGATCAAACCACACTGATTCCTTTATAGTTTTAGGATCAGTTCACAATGTAAGATCGGAAGAAAGTATTTTTAAACAACTACGCACTATGTTCGCTTGAGCTTGAGTTGTTTGGAATATTTCTTCTTCTTGATTTTCTAAGCCTTTCCAAGAGTTCTTGAATCTGCTTTTTTAAGTTGCAAAAACTAAGTGAAGTGTATGAAGATGTTGTCCTTGTATAGAAAGGTCACTATCCTTAAACCCATGCCATTGGTTTAGATTTGTTACGCTTCTGACGCTGTTGGAACTTGTGCACAAACTATTTACATTTTCTCTAGTTGGCAGTCAAAAAGCAATTTGAGCTGAGAACGAGGTACCTTCGTAAGGTTTCTGTGTTTTGTCAAATCATCAAAACTTCGAATAACAGACCTAATAAGAATCTAGAATCTAATATATTAGTAGGTTATTTCGTGGAAAAAGACTTAATTTTGACAAGTAGAGGTGACGTCCATTATTTTGCATCACCCAAATGACGTAAATGTTGCAATGATTCAATTTTTGCACCCTCTCTTGACTTTTGCTTGTTTTCTTCAAAGTCTTTTCTCGTGTATTAGAAAAAAGTAGTTAAACTTTTCTAGATTTTAATTGACAATATAATAATTTCGAGTGGCAAATCAAATGGAACTAGCTATTAAATTGACAATAAATAACTATTCTTGTAGCTACTACTAGCTAACTATTTGAGCCTAGGATATTCTAAAAATATTTCATGCTGTACATTATTTCAATAAATTAGAGCTAGATTATATTATAAGTAAGAAAGACATAAAAATATACAAAATAATCTACACAAAGTCTGTTGATGATAAATGAGAATGATCTCATGTTAGGATTGAGACGAGTATCTTGGATGCCTTATAACGTTTGAACAATATTTCTTTCATTGAGTTAATTTTTTAAGATGCAAGTTAGGTTCAAAATTTAATTTCACATAGTATCATAATTAAATTTATTAGGCCCGATACAAAATCCTCCACCGTATAAGGACTTGTGAATATACTCTCGATTCTTGAATGTCTGGCGCGCATTGGACCGATAGTGAACTGCGAATAAAATATGTTCTGGTTCGAGGCAGGGGGAGATATCGATAAGAATGATCGAGATAAAACTTCTGAGTCTCTTATAATGCTGACAATCCTCCTATCACTGAGACAATCATGTTTTTAAAATCTATATAATTTAAGTCCCATAATCAAAACATCTCTAAATAAAGAATTCTAAAGCTTATACCTGATCAATACACCCAGATAAAGAATTCTAAATCTAGTGATTAATAAAAAAATTTCAAAAGAAGACTTTAATGGAGAATGTGACATGATTAGTCCACTCAGATTACACCTCAGCAGAAGGACAAAGTCATAGTAGTTGCACAAAATAAGTCACTTTTTATTTAAACATGAGTCTTACATGATATTTTAAAAATGGAAAATCATACGCGGTATAATCTTTGAGTTAAATGTCCTTTGTTTTCTAATTATTACTTGTCTTTTGTGGCTACCAAATAAAGTCTTTGGTCATTTTGAAATAAGTTTTTATATATTTAAGACACGTAATACAAGGATGACGTATGTATCGTGACGTTTCCCTAGGATTTAAATGTGAACAAAGCTAATAAAAAATAACAAAATAAATCTGTAGATAAAATCATTATAAATCAAACGTTTTTTTATTCAAGTTGTGAAATGAACACATGATGTTAGTTTTTCTTAGATAGTGTTCTTTTTCATTTTGCTAAAAGCATATTATGATATTTTTCCATGATTGAATGAGCTAGCTAAGCTAGTAAATTCTCCGCTTTCTCCATTTCATAACAACTACGTTGACAACATGATTAACATGCTATCTTTAAGTGGAGGAGTATGAATTCATGTGAACTCATGTTTTTTTCCTCTAAATCATGTACAAACGTATCTTAATTTTACAAAGCTACTTCAATATATGTGTGTGCATCAAGGTATTTCAAGTGTCCTACGACTGAAATTGACTAGTCGAATTCCACATCTACCTCATAAAATTTACTTCCTTCGTCCCATTTTATGTGGTAACATTCGACTCGGCACGGAGTTTAAGAAATAATGAAGACTTTAAAATGTTTATCAAATTGTCCTTTAAAAAGTAATTCACTTTTCTCTCTCCTCATAAATGTATTAGAAAATTAAGTGGGACTAATAAGGGTAAAAGAGAAATTGTGTCTTTAATTACTTACCATATAAGAAAATGTGACATTCTATTTAGAATTGACCAAAAAGGAAATGATGCCACATAAAATGAGACGGAGCGAATAATATTTTTAGAATTTAGTTTGGGGTAACTTTTTTCGCTCTTTCTTAGTTTGGGTAAAAAAAAAGTTGAGGTTTGACATATTGAAATTTCTATTCTACTTTTATCACCATGTTATTTTATATGATCAAACCAAATTTCTATATAAGAGATTTTGTACTAATTTGGGATGGTGTAGATTGATGATAGACTGATAAAGATGATTTTATGCTGCGATTTGGAATGGTATTGACTGATGATGGTGATTGTGGATTGTATCTTATGATATATTGATAACGACAATGATTAGTCGTGGTTGGTGATGGTGTTGACTGATAATTAGTAATGAAATAATATCGATAACTAATGGCCATGGTGAATGACGATGATGGTTAGCGATATTTAATAATGGTTAGTGATGATAATTATCGATAGTGATTAGTTGATGTGATAATTGTTGGTGGTGATCATGAGTACAAATAGTGATGACTATTGATTTTGGTGATTGACAAAGTGATGGACGTTGTGGATGGTAGGTGGTAATGATTGACGGTAGTCGGTGTTGATAGTTATGGTTGACTTGGTTTTTCTCGGTGGTGGTTGAAAATATATATTGTAGCGGTGATCTGTCATTTTTGTGAAACATAAAATAATCAATAGATATATAAATGATATTAAAACTTTGTTACAAATTTTAATCATTCAGATTCATTAAGTAATTATAAATAAATAAATAAATGCACTTAAAGATTAAGATCTAAAGTTAAATATACACATCTTGAAAACAAACAAGGCTTAATAACTGAGATCTGAATGATTAAAATTAAGAATTTTATTAAGTGTAAACAATAAGGCTAAATAAATTACGTGGACAACTTTAAATAATCGTAAATAACTTAAGGCAAATATATTAAAGATCATCTTTCACTATAGCAAACACAAAAATTATGTTTGTATGTTATAGCTATGTATAACAAACATATATATGTATATTTCACTATACATATACAAAAAAAAAGTTGTATAATCTATTTCTGTTTCGTTATACATATACAAAAGATCAATTGTATAATCTGCGTTTGTATAAAGCGAGAAAGAGAGGAAGAGAAAAGAAAACTGGACAGGGTTATATTGGGATAATACCCAATTACCCCCCTAGTCTATATCCAAAATCCCTACGACACACCTTATCTTTGATGAGGTCCTATTACCCCCTCCAACTTGTTTTTTAAGTAATATACTACCCCTTGCGAGCCTACGTGGCAAAAAACGTGTTTGCACCCATGTAGGGCGCGTGAGTGCAGAATGAGGGCAGAGTGAGTGCAGCTTTTGGTTAACAATGGCCAATGAAAATGAGCCACGTGTCAAAGCAATTTGAAAAAAATACAAAAATGAATTTTATTGTTTCTCTCACAAACATCTTCTTCCTCTTTTCAAAAAAATACCACCATTTTTATGCTTCTTCATTTTTGAAGAAGATCCATTATTTGAATTCAAGCTCCTTGATTTGAAAAGGTAAAGTAAAATTTAATATATTCTTTACATCTTTTTATGTCGATTATTAATTTTTTTTTATTTTTTTTTGACAATGTTTATAAAGTTAGGGTTATGACAAAATCCGAGTTGAATAAGTTGTGTATGGATGAGAACGATTCAATGTTTAACGCGGAAGTGCGATGCAAGCATGGAATCTTACTGCAAATGCAGACGTCTTGGTCAAATCGCAATCCCGGAAGACGATTTTGGTCTTGTCCTCACTATGAGGCCACAAACTGTAATTTCTTTAGATGGAGAGACACGGAGAGAGTTGATGAAAGATCTCGTTTTATTATTCCTAAATTGGTGAATAGGATTAACGAGTTAGAAAAAAATTATGAGCGTGTGAAGATGCAACTGGAACAGCTTGATAATTCCAACATTGAACAGTCAAAACTAGAGAAAATTCCTTTGGATGAAGGTGAAAGTCTTCGAAATCGTTATGAAAATCTGAACATCAATTCAAAGGAGAAGGTTGACAACGTAAAAGAAATGGGTGAATTGAAAGACATGAAGAAGATGAAAGGGATGAAAATGAAGAAAACAAATAAAGGCTGTTGTTTTGGCAAATTCCTTTGTTGTCTGATGATTTGTTTTGTTGTTGTATTTGTTAGTTTTCTAACCCAAGTTGGTAGGTATAAGGATCATATGAAATTGCCATAATTTTGTGTGGTACTACAAAACCTTTATTTGCTTTATTGTAATGTAAAATTGAATTTGTTTGTGTTCGAAACTGTCTTAATTCTCTATTTTCCATGTTGATATGTTTGTGTTGGAAGTTGTAAAATGAAGTAAAGCAACAGGTATTAATAATTCTTGAGAGCAAATTGTAAGTACAAAGTTGATTGTAAAAATGCCGAGAATTAGTCACAGCGCATAGGTGCCCAGAATTTCATTGCTTAAGAGCAAATTTTCAGTACAAAATCTAAATGTGCCCAAAATTATACAAGTCACAACACATACGCAAAACAAAGTTTTCACATTGCATAAGTACCCGTAATTTCAGTACTATAACAAAAAATAGGAATATTTAGTTTTCCTTCAAACATGAAACAAAATAGTACTTATAGTGGCCACCAACAAAGTACTGATAAAACACCATTGATATCAACATTATAGTTTCCATGGGTGTTGAGCTTGTGAAGAGGAGGAAGCATTTGGGTTTGAAAGCCTTGATTGATCTCTAATCTGCTGGAGCCTTCTAGTTGTGATTGCCTGATTTCCTTTCCACTTCAATCCGCTTGTCGGTTTGAAACCAACATCCCCAGTTACAATACTTGATCTCAAAACTCTCTTTGGTCCGGCTAATATTGTGCTACTTGGCAGTCCAGGCTACAAAATTTTTAGAGAACTAAGATTATTAGAGAATAAATGTGCAAGTTATTAGAGAACAAACAATATGAACGCATCGCAATACTTACATTGAAAGTTTTGAAACCATTTTTAGCTTGAAACACACCCATACCAGTGACTCTTGGCTTTTTAAATTGAGTTGTGTTTTCAACACCCTTTCCTTTCCTGGTAGTAGCAGTTTCCTTTGGTGCAACATTTGTGTTCTGGTCTACACCATGTGTTGTACTACCTTGAGAACATGTAAACCAATTTTCAAGTGGATGATTACTACCTCTTCCTGCACTTCCCAATCCCCTACCCCTTCCTCTACCACTCCTGGATCTTGATAATACTCCAACACCATTTACACTTGCACATTCTTCATGTGTTGGTGTTCTTGAAGTTGTAGGAGGTGCAATGGTTCTAGGAGAGGCCCTTGATGCACTTGCACTTGCTCTAGCTCTTGTTGTTCTTGAAGTTGTTGGAGGTGCAATAATTGTAGATGAATCCCCTGTTGCACTTGCATTTGCACTTGTGTTTTTAGGTCTGCCTCTCCCCCTTTTGGCAACAGGCTCACTCTCAATATTTGTTGATTTCTAATTAGCAAAAAAAAATATTATATTAGTAAGTTGATTACACTTTAAAAGTAAGTGACAAAATAGTAATGTACCTTTGGTCTTCCCCTTCCTTTTTTTGAACTTGATGGTTCTTCAACATTTGAAGTAGGGGTAGCTCTCTGTTCCCCGGCAGTAGAACCAACTCCATCACTCCTTCGTAAATGACAACTTCTTTTATTGTGACCTTTAACATGGCAAAGACTACATGTCATAGTTAGTCCTGTTTTATATAATTTACCACACACCTTCTTTTCACCAACCTCTTTCCTTCTCAACTTTCTAGGTCTGCCTGGCATTTGTTTTATCACTGGTGGATCAACAAGAGGATTTTTTGATTCTGGCCACATTGGCATGTTATTCATAGGTTGTATGAAGTGTGAGTAAGTCATCAAGTACCTCTCTTTAGAGTAGCATGGATGAATGAAATCATGTGGGTCATATTGTTTATGCAACATTGCAGCTAAGGCATGTGCACATGGTATACCCTTCAACATCCAAGATCTACAACTACACTCCCTCTTTCTCAAACATACAGTGTGTTGTTTGTATCCATCCAAAACCTCATAGCCAGTTACTCCATTAAACTCAATGTTACATGCCATTGACTTATCAATATTTTGTTCTAGTACTTTCATTGCCATTGGAGAGAAATTGCTTATCCAAGAGTTTGGAAATTCACTTAACCTAGCTAACCTATTCATGACCTTAATTCTTATCTCTTCAAGCATAGAAATAATGGTTTTATGCCTTGCAGACAAAATCCAAGCATTAAAGCTTTCACACATATTATTATCTATAGCATCAGACTTGACTTCACAATTAAAATACACCTTACACCAATATTCTTTATCATAGTAAATTAGGTCATCCACTATACCTGTACCTCCAGTACCTAATTTAGACAACTCGTGCAGATTTTCTCTGAATTCAGCTTCAAATGTACTTCTAGCACACTTCCAGAACTGATTCTTCCTTTGCAGCCCTCTCCAATTCTTTGACCAATTTGCTAGTATATGCCTAGCACACCTTCTTTCCTCACAAGCTGGCAACAACTCCTTTATAGCTATATCCAGTCCCTAACAGTTACAACAAACATTAGATAATTAAGTTTAAAAAAGGGATAAACCAACAGATAATTTAAAACAAGTTTACCTTTTGCATGTCTGACATAATTGTGAAACTTGTTCCATCTCCTAATCTCAAGTCTTCTTTCAACAGAGAAATAAACCAACTCCAAGTGATTGTGTTCTCATTTTCAACTACAGCCCAAGCAAGTGGAAGCATTTGATTATTGCCATCTTTAGCCACTGCAATAAGTAATTGACCCCTGCAAACCCCCTTCAAGAAACAACCATCCAGACCAATGCATTTTCTAGCTGACATAAATGCCATCTTGAGTGCAGCAAAACAAATGTAAAATGCCTCAAATACTGGCCTACCAGATTCATTAGCTTCTCCTAGCTTCACCACACAAGTACTCCCAGGATTAGTCCTCAGCAACTCATCCTTATAATCAAGAATTCTCCCAAATTCCTTAACATGATCACCCATAAGTTCATTCAAAATTTTAGCTCTTGCTCTTCTAGTTGTGGTCTTACCAACATGCACATTATACTTCTTACGGATTAACTCTTGCAGCTTGAACACTCTGATATTTGGTTGTTCAATAACTTTCTTTTTAAAAACAGTAGCAATGAATCTAGAGTTGCACAAATAATTCCTAGTAGCCTTTTGACATGAATGGACTGGCATGTAAGTCTTAATAACAAAGTTATTAGTCTTCTTGTCCAAACTTGCATATAACAACCATTTGCTATTTACCTTGCAACATCTCACCCTTACTCTATTTGGCTCATTCACACACTTTTCAATCTGAACCCCTCTCTGAATTGCATACTTAGTGACTGCCAATCTAAACTCTTTTACACTTTCAAAAACCATACCCAATTGCCACACAATCTTCTTAATATTGGGATCAAATCTGACTCTCTCAATGGTATGTTTTTTCCTTTTTGTGTTAGGCAGTTTCAACTTCATTTTTTCACCTTCCTGTAGACAACTATCATCTGTGTCAGTTTCAAAACTACAAGCATCAGAACTTGCATAATATGGTTCATCACCCCCCAACCTTCCTTCTAAAGTACAGCTATTGATAGCTGTCTCATCAAACCCAAGATCTGCTCCAGCATTACCACATGCTACTTCTTCAGTATCTGCAGGAATTTTTTCCCTTCTTTTTTTCCTCCTCAGAAAAGATCTTTTCTCAGCCCTCAGTTGAATTAACTCCTCATGAACATCACTTCCATATTGATCATCTTCAAGTATTTCACTATCTTTAGAATCATCACTCTCTTCAGTTGACTCATCAGATTCTTTTACAGAGTATTCACTATCTTCAGAATCTGATGGATCACTATTTAGAGCTGTTGGGTTTGAAGTAGAAGGAATATTTGAGGTAGTATTTATAGTTATATCTACCCCATTATAAGCAGCCTCACCTTGATTATATCCACTATCCTCAGTGGTCCCAAATTTATTAAAAGTTGCACCAGAATCCTCACCAGGCATGTGGACATATACTTCCAAAATAGAACCACTTTGCAAACAATTGCACATTGCTAAGAGAATATCATCATTGTCAATATCTCCTAAAATGCAACTATTAGGTGGCCGGACACTTAATTTACAATTTGGACTATACCCTAGTTCTAATAGTCCTTAATCTCAAAGTATGATATTGTATCCACATCAATATCATAATATTCACTCACTAACCCACCCACATATCTTGCTTTATCACCTTCATACAACAAGGCCCCACCATGATAAAACTTTAAAGTAATGAATGTAAACCCACTCATACCTATATGCATAAACATAACAATAATTAAGTAAAAGTTGCTAATAGAATATAATAATTGACTAAGAAAACACATACCCAAATAGTTATAAAAACAATTCAAGTTGAAGAAAACACATACCCAGCCCCACACATACAGAACACAATACCCCACATAAATAACACAATACACGACATATCTTTATCTTCTTACAATTAGGTATGTAACCCCACACAGACACAACACAACATCCAACATATATTTTCTTCTTAGGATAATGTTATTTAACTTTAACCCCACACCGACACAGACACAACACAAAACCCAACATGAAGTTACTTTATTGTAACCCAGAATATAAGACAGCACAGAAAAACACCCAACTCGTCTTTATCTTCTTGCATGTTTCATATTATAACAACATAACTCACACAAATATAATACCACCCAACCAACCCACACCCAAAACACATTTCATATAAATGTATGAATAACAAGTTACATACACCCATAACAACAAAGGTGACAGTATGAATATATGAATAACATCAACCCTAAAAATAAGAAATTTGATATCTAACAGAACCACAACATAAACCCTAAAAGTTATATTTCACTCAAAATCGAAATCAATATTTAACATTTCATAACCCCTACAAAATCTAAGCATAACCACTACAAAATCTAAGCATAACAACAAAAAACAAAATAAATGAAGAAAAAACTAACCTTTGAACTCAAATCAGTCACGATTCTTGCTGAATGAAATCGACCCACGTCCCACACTGTCACGATTGAAATCGATCCACACTGCAACCAAAAATTAACTCCCAAAATCCAACAACGAAAATCAAATTTTGACTGGAAATCTAATTTCTTAGCTTTGAAATCACACATGCAAACACTTTCCCTCTATCTTCATCTACTTTTTTAGTAAAATGAATTTGGGAAAGAGTAAACGCCAGACTAGGGAAGTGTAAAGTCACTTTATCGAAAAGTGAAAAGTGGGTCCCGGCGCGTGTTCAACAAACAAATAGACCTTGCAGACGTTTTTTGCCACGTAGGCTCGCAAGGGGTAGTATATTACTTAAAAAAACAGTTGGAGGGGGTAATAGGACCTCATCAAAGATAAGGTGTGTCGTAGGGATTTTGGGTATAGGCTAGGGGGGTAATTGGGTATTATCCCGGTTATATTTGTATTGTATAATTATAAGTGTATAAGACAAAGATATGTTTATTTGCATGTGTATATACAATTTTATCTCACTTTATACAAATAAAAACGCAATTTATACATTTCTGTTTGTGTAGGTGAGAGAGGCGAGAGAGAGACTGGCGAGTGAGGTTTGGGAGAGGGGAACGAAAATAAATGTATTTGTACAATTTTCTCTCGCTTCATACAATACAAACATATTTTATACATTTTCATTTGTATAAAAGCGAGAGAGGCGAGGGAGAGGACGAGAATGTCGAGCTAGATTCACCAGAGAGAAGCGAAATAGCAATAGTTTGCTATGGGGTACGATTAAATCAAACTAAGTTTAAAACATTTAATTTGAATTAATAATTTGATATTATATACAATTTTCCCTATATAAAACCTTGAACAAATCCCATAAATTAGAAATTTTGTCTTCTCCTCACATAAAATACAACTACAAGATCAAAATTCATAAGCCCATAATAAAGTTGAAGAGAAAAATCAATCGCATCTATTCAACTATTTCAATCTAATGGAGTTGTTGATGCTGTAAACAATTATTCAGCTAGCAAAGCTTTCTAATTCCAATAAATGGTCCAAAACAATTCAAATTCTCAATATCTTTAGATGATAAAGGAACTCAGATTCAGTTCTTGTTCATAATTGCATATTTTAAACATTTGGGCTCTCATCTATCTAATTGAACCTTGTTATTTTCACCATTATCGTGAGTTCGAGTCACCAATGAAGCAAAGGTGGAAGCTCGTAAGAGGGGTAAAAGAAAACATTGTCATATACGCAAAATATACATTGAATGTCGTATGTATTTTATATTTTTATGTGTGTATGTCATTGTATATCCAGTTATACTTATGACATATAGTAATATACATCATATTTAGTAAGACACAACATATATGAGTTGTTGGACTTGTAGTATCAAACGTTCAATTATTGATCACAGAAGCTAATTTGTTGTTGGCACCCTTGGACTTGCATTTCTTAATTCCAATTGTTTTTTTATAAATATTTTGTGTTTTGTCTCATTGCCAATTTGCCACTCATACAAGTGGTCCTGTTTTACACAAGTGTGAACTATTATTGCATGGCCACGAATTACTCGTATGTTTTTGGTCAAGTTGATATTATATTGCAATAATCCACAATCACACGTGGCAACTATGTATTGGCTGTAAGAGAGGAAATCAACATTGAGTTAGATTATTTTTTTAACATATTATAAAATGAACAAGAATGCAAGAGGATATATACAAATTGGAATCCACCAATTAGAAAGCAGATATAGATATTCAAGGATATGGATATTGGGCCTTTATATACAGTTTGGTGCAAGGCCCATACAACTCAAGCCTCAAATCAACTCTTCTCTTATTCTTTATTTTTTTTCTGTGTACAAAGTGCATTCTCATTCTACTTTTACAATGGCTTCAGCTACAATGGCTCTTTCTTCATCTACATTTGCTGGAAAGGCAGTAAATCTCTCACCATCTTCTTCTGAAATCACTGGAAATGGAAGATTCACCATGAGGAAGACTGCTGCTAAGGCCAAGCCTGTCTCTTCTGGTAGTCCATGGTATGGGCCTGACCGTGTCAAGTATTTGGGCCCATTCTCTGGTGAATCCCCAAGCTACTTGACTGGTGAGTTTCCTGGTGATTACGGATGGGACACTGCTGGACTTTCAGCTGATCCAGAAACTTTTGCTAAGAACCGTGAGTTGGAGGTTATCCATTGTAGATGGGCCATGCTTGGAGCTCTTGGTTGTGTATTTCCTGAGCTATTAGCCCGTAACGGTGTGAAGTTTGGTGAGGCTGTTTGGTTCAAAGCTGGATCTCAAATTTTCAGTGAGGGTGGACTTGATTACTTGGGCAACCCAAGTTTGGTCCATGCACAAAGTATCTTGGCCATTTGGGCTTGCCAAGTTGTGTTGATGGGAGCCGTTGAGGGTTACCGTATTGCTGGTGGGCCTCTTGGTGAGGTTGTTGATCCACTTTACCCTGGTGGTAGCTTCGACCCATTGGGCCTTGCTGAAGATCCAGAGGCTTTTGCTGAACTCAAAGTAAAGGAGATCAAGAATGGTAGACTTGCTATGTTCTCCATGTTTGGATTCTTTGTTCAAGCTATTGTCACAGGAAAAGGCCCATTGGAAAATCTTGCAGACCACATTGCTGATCCAGTTAACAACAATGCATGGGCTTTTGCCACAAACTTTGTTCCAGGAAAATGAAGTAGACTTATCTAGCACTATTGTAAATTACTGGAGATTATATATGAATTTTTATTTGATCTTCAATATTGTGTAGTTCCATTATATTATTTTATGTTTACATTTTGCAATAGTAGTATGAACTTTCAAGTTAGATATATTTGCATTATATCACTAATAGAAAATCCCCTATCAAAATAGTTGATTTAGAATATACAAGTGCTCAAGCCCTTATAAAAAAAATTAAGATTATGCTCTCATGTAGAGACATTCTTGACCAGCAGTGACATAACTAAAGATTTAATTTAATACAATATTTTAGGAGGGTTTGGGCATAGTTTTGTATAATTTTCATTTTATTTGGAATTTACCAAATTGAAGTTAAAAATAAAGTTCTATGTGATTATAACATCAAGTTAAATTTAAAATTTGCATGATTAAAAACAAATTTTTAAATTTAAAAAATTATTATATTTTCTAGTTTGGTAGTAGTTAGATGATCGTTATTTACTACAAATATATAAAAATAAGAGTTTATTGAAGTTCAAAATTATCTCTATTTTCTCATATACTAAACAACCTAACTCCAAAGACATAAGCAATCTCATTAGCTTCCAAAATTAGCAAAATAATAGAATAAAAAGATATCATATTCTTAATTTGTAACCAATAAATTGGTTCCAATTGGATGATTTTTGTTTTTTTTTCTTGAGTTGGTGTGGTAGCTAAAACTCAGCCAAACAAATTTAGGTGCTGATTAAATTGACAAGTTGAATGAGAGGTGGCATACTTAAATAAATATTCTTTGAATACAAGGTGTCATATTGTCATGGAAAATGAAATGTTGCTTAATAAAATAAATAGTTGAACCCACATTATATTATCTTTTTGTGGATGGAGTCATGTGGGGTGTTGGAACTACCTGTTGAAATATGGAACTTACTTGTAAATATTGTTATTTTTATAGTATCAATTTATACGATATAAATAAAATTTAATATGAATAAAAGGTTAATAATATTATTAAATATTTATCAAATAAAATATCGTGTCATTATTTGTAAAATTGAAAAAAATCATCTACACGGATGCGATAGCAAAGCCCAGGGCTATATAAACTGCAATTGAGGGAGGAGTGAGTATAAAAGTAGTGAAATTCTACAAGGTTCAATTAGGTTGTGTTTGATAAATATTTTTCAATTTTTTCTTTTTGTTTGGTGAAATGTTTTTTCTAGAAAATAAATTCCTTACGATCTACAATGAGAACGACAATTTTCCTAGTAAAAATATATTTAAAAAAATAATTCATAAATATCATAATAACCATTGAAAATCATTGTCTTCTCCCATCACCAAAAGCTTCAAACCTTTATTAGTTGACCATTACCCTCAAACCCTCAATCCCCACATTCTATCCTAGTAGTTTTTCTTATATAATATATCGAATGTAATTATAGTTTTTCTCGATATAGATGTATTGGATTTCGATTAATTTAAATTGCTACCACATAGGATCCATTTAAGAAAAAAGCTCTTTCAACATCAAGAATATTTAATAGTTTATTATTTAATAGTTCTATCAAATATCATTTATTGTTTATTTAAAGATTTTACATAAAATCTCTTAATTATGTAAATATTTTTTACTCGATCAACATATATTAATTAAATTCTTTAACAACTAAAGAAATTTAAACAACAAAATTTATGAGTTTACAACTAAGCTAGCATTTAACCAATAGATTTTGATTAGTTATCTTCTTATATTTATTGACCATGAAATTGATATCAAATCTGAACAAAATGTCCAACTTACAAATAGATAAAGGGAGGTGAAATATATCCCTTTGAAGAAAATCCCCTACAAGCTTGGATTAATTGTGCTTGAATAACTAGAGGAAATTAAGTGAATCACAACATGCAAACAATATAAATCTGAAAGTGGTCAGTATAACACACAATATATGTACAAATCATCAGGATTGACAAAGTAACACGAATATCTCCGATAGTTGATATATTTCCATCAGCCGATCGGTAGGAGCGGAACACAAAACACAAAAGAAGAGGGAGAAAAATGCACATGTACCAAATGTTTATTGCTCCAAGTCCTGTTTGCTATCAATATCAGCATTTCCAGTACCTGTCCCTTGCCATGTCCAAACAATGTCCTTCAATGCAGGCCTAACTTCCTCTTCACAAAACTTGTTATACTCCAAGGTGTCGCCGGAGGACTTAGAGAGCTCGACCACGGTGACTTCGGGGGCCACCTTGAACACCTCAGCGGTCACCAACAACCGCCCTTTTCGTCCTTCCTCGGGGCATTGCATCTTTAACTTGAATGGTTTTACCCTATAAACCTTATACCTCATAACTTTAGCCATTTTCTCCATTTTACGGATAACATCCCGGGCAGTGCTCCTTGAAGTGAACATGGATGATGCCTTCCCTTTGATCTCAAACAAGCTAGACAAGTCGAAACCAGAAGACATGGATGAGATCAACTCGAATGCATTGAAAAATGCAGGGGATGAAGGGGATTTCCTTATGACCCCTCCTCCTTGTTTGCTGCTCATTCCTTCTTCAACATGATCATTTTCTTGTTCCTTTTCTAACTTTTGAAAATCTTGGATTGAAAAAGCCCGTGGCATGGCGAAATCCTTCCTAAACCATGGAACCCTCATGATACCTTGAATAGTGATCCTCCTGTCTGGATCAGCCATTAAAAGTTTAGATATCAAACGCCTCGAATCCATTGAAAACCAAGGAGGGAACTCGAAATACGCCTTGAAGATCTTCTTGTACATGTTCATCACATTCTCATCTTGAAATGGCAAGTAACCAGCTAGAAGCACATACAAGATAACCCCACATGACCAGATATCAGCTTTTGCACCATCATAACCTTTTCTCCTTAAAACCTCAGGAGCAACATATGCTGGTGTCCCACACTGTGTATGAAGCAAACCATCATTTCTACTCAACTGCTCATCAGGCAAAGCCGATAGCCCGAAATCAGATATCTTCAAGTCCTCATTCTCATCAAGGAGTAAGTTCTCAGGCTTCAAATCGCGATGATAAACACCTCGACTATGACAGAAATCAACAGCACTTATCAACTGTTGAAAGTACTTTCTTGCTGTATCTTCTTTAAATTTGCCTTTGGATACTAATTTCGCAAAAAGCTCACCCCCTTTAACATACTCCATTATAAAGAAGATTTTAGACTTTGTAGCCATAACTTCTTTGAGTTCAACTACATTCGGATGACGAACCAGCCCCATCACTGAGATTTCTCTTGTGATTTGCTCCATCATTCCTTCTTTTTGAACTTGATCTTTTTTTATCACTTTAATGGCTACACTTTCCCCTGTTTCCAGTTCTTTACCATAGTACACTTTCGCAAAAGTTCCTTTACCTAATAACTTTCCGATTTCATACTTGTCAAACAACAATTGTCTCTCCTCCATATCGCTAACAAAATGTTAACTTCTTCACAAGAACAGAGGATTATTTTTTTAAATATATTGAATTACAAATCACAATAGGCATTGAATAGAAATTGGAACAGGGGAAAAGACAGCTAATTCAATAATCAATCTTTTCTGTCATAATTTGAGTGGCTTCAAGTTGAACTTTCAAAGTCACAAGTTGTTTGATGTCTACCTTCACCAAAATAACGACAATAATGAATATTAAGTTTAATTTTTGAGTTTAAAACCAAATATTAAAAAGGAAATAATGTGAGGTGCTTTAGTGGAGGCCACAAATTTATGTGATTAAATAAGAGCTGTATAATTGACATCTACTCAAATGATTTATTTAGATTCGCATAAAATTTATTTAAATGAATGATTTCTTTGAATTTGAAATTTTTAAGTTAAGGACGGAGAATTTTACCCATGTGATATTGAGAGAGTTTAATGTGCATGAGAATGAATTTGTTGTGTAAAATGTAAAATGACTTTTTTTTAAGGATTTATTTGTTCACATTATTTGGTTCAGATTTGGTGGAGGAACCTCATTGTTTTCTTCCATTACCAACTATTTCTCTATTGTTTAATTTTCTTTTGTTTGATCCAGCAATTATTTGATTATAGCATATCTGTCCAAAATATATTATTTAAGAAAAAAAGGAAGGGAACTAAGAAAGAAATTTAAATAAAGCCAATTATTTTAAAAAAAAATTAACGACTAAATGTAAGATGTAACAAAGGAATGTTTGAAAAGTAGATACTAGATTAAATTGAATTTGAGTGTTGATTGGTTTATTAATTGGCTAAGTCCACTGTCCAATTGTGTCAAAAGTCTTATTCTTACTTCACCTCGATCGTTAGGTCATCGTGCTCTTAAAATCTATACGCGATAGATAGCTAAATAGTTTTTTGGAATCATGACATATTTAATTGTATATTGGTCTAGCTAATTAATAAGCTCAATCATCCACCTGACCTATTAAGCTCGTGGTAATAACAAAGTAAAATTTTTAGGGGAAACTTAAATAAATTTTACTGTATTAATTTAGGAGTTAATTACTTAGATATACTCTAATTTACAATATTATGTATTTTTCCATTTAGTGCCTCGTGGTACATTCAGATACATTTAATTAAATTTAGCTGTAATTTGTTATAGATACATTGTATCCAAGTAGATTTTGAAAATAGAGGTAATAGTAGTATATATGATAATGAAGAATGTCTAATTATGTAGTTTTCCAAAATTTTACGTGACCGATTATTTATATCTTTATATAATCTATATTTAGCGCTTCAAATACATAATTTTAAAAGTTAAAATTCACGAAATCAAATCTGACACAAAAATATTATCTGAAATTACATATAAAATATTTTTGCTTAAATCCAATCTATCCAATCAAATATTATACACCAGTAACTCACCATATATTTTTAATTAGCAAAGCATGTTCAGAAATTTGAAAAAATCAAAAATATTTTTTTCTAAAGTTCCTCTCCCTCTTGGTCTATTAGAGAGGGGCATGGTATACCTCAAATGTGAACATGCAACCCATTACTACAGCCAGGAATTAATTTGTGTATTAAATTTGAATCATCGGGATTCGAAGTCATTCGATTAAAATCGATATATTACTTGTATAATTGTTAATGAATATATTAAATATTAGCTAGCGGAACTCTTTCTCAAAATGGATAGATGGTTCATTGGTCTAAGGGCTTGTTTTCAGCACTAACGTCTCTAGTTTGGTCCCAACCAACACCATTTTGTTTGGATTTTTTCCTTACATTCATAAAGCTCTAAATTTAAAAGACTCCAAAGGTTTTCTTTCCACGCACTTTTCAAGTTCCAATAATATTTTTTCTTTTCTCTTCAAATTTTAACTTTTATTTTCCACGCAAAGAAGTTCCAAGTTTCCGACTTCAAGTCATTAAAAATCTAGAAAATCATCGTAGTCAAGGTTTAAGATAAGAAAATTCCCATGTGTATCATTTATATGTTACTGTTTACATAATATGTCATGTATATAATATAGATGCGCATGAGATACACAGAATATATACAAGATATACACATAAATATATACACGTGATATACACAAGATTAACAATGGTGGAACCATATCTCTTCTCTCAAATCACGAGTTCCTAGTAAAGAATATCTAATAAGATAAGAGAAGATTTTCATTCTTCAATATAAAGAAGGATGGGAATTGAAGAGAACTAATGAGGACAGGAAAGAAATAGTAATTTGATATTTTTTATATTCGATTGGTTAAAATATTTGAAATACATTTTTCTAGAAAAATAAGTTTCTTAAAATGAGGAAACAAAGTAACTCTCCTAGTGAAAAAAGGGAAAACAATCTTCACAAATGACATTCTATAACACACTAAGGTTTATATTGATCGTAAAAAAAAATGCACTGCAAGCTAATGAAAAACAAAAGAAAAAAAAAATAAAAAAAAGAGATTTTAAACTACTATTACAAAATAGTTAATTAAAAGAAAATAACATAACACTTAGCCTAATCCGATAAGATAGTTCCTCCCTGCATATAAACATCTTTAGTGCATATATTCATTCATTAACTAGGGCCAAATATAATTTAACAGCATTATCAATAGGATCTTATATCATGACTAGATTTGTAACTATTACTTTGCCCCTCGAGAGAATCTTGTTCACAATGTTCAAGTAAACAGGTTGGATAATGAGTTACAAAATTGGTCGAACATTCAACCCAATCTAATTTTTACTAAATTTGATTATTTTATTTGTTTTTTGTTTTTTTTTTTCTTTTTTGCCATATTTTAGTATCTAATAAATATTTTATATAATTATTTATAACATATAATTTTTGTATATAAAAATTATCTTAAAATATTTTGTCAAATTTCTTTAGAGTCAATTTTTATAAAAATATTTAATTTTATCCCTAACTTGTTCCACTTAACTTCTCATACCACTTCCCAACACCTATATCCATTAAGCCAACTTGCAACAAATATCTTAATTACAGCTCAGTCTGAAAGGTCTCGAAGCACAAGCAAAACAGTATACTCCCTTTAATTTGAACTAGGTTTTTTTTCTTTTTTGGGTGGAATATATATATATATATATATATATATTTAATTTGAAGTAGTTACTTGTCCTCCTTATTAAAATAAGGATTAATTACGGAAATTTTACCTTTTAGTTTACTTATTACCATTATCCCCTATAAGTTTTACAAATTTATAAACTTTCTCATTTTTTCACGCATCACATTAATGTATCTCGCGCATCACATTAGTGAATCTCGCGCAACATATTAGTGCATCATGTATAAAATGTACATCGCGCATCAGATTAGTCTATCTCGAACATCAGATTAGTGTATCGCGCGCATCAAATTAGTGTATCATGTATAAAAAGTAATTATCTTACTTAACGATTAATTTACTCGCGCATTAAATTAATGTATCAACACTTATATTATTGTATCCATTTTGAGGGATTATTGTAATTATAATCTTTTAATAAATAAATTGTAATTTTACCTTAAAAGTGTGAATTATGTAATTTTCCCAAATTAATAAACAAACTAAAGTGATTATTAATTTTCACTTTTATCCTTAATTAATATGGAGAAAAATCAATGTGGTAAAAAATAGTAGCATTGAGGTCAAAAAAATAGAAAAAAATATTTTTATTATATTATTCTTTAAATTAATTATTTTCTTCTTAAAGTTGCATAAAAAAACAAAACAAAAATTACATCACTAGTTTATGGGCTAAATACTTAGATACACTCTAGTTTTCAATATTATGAATCTTATCAGATTTTGGTGCGTCCAGACACGTATATCTCGAGATACATGAGCTCAAAATTATGTATATTTGTTCTGAATACACCCTGTCCAGGTGGATTCACATGTAAGATACGTAATACATTTTAAAGATATATACAATAAATAGTATATACAAAAATGGCTAATTATACCTTTGTACTATTAGAAATAGTTTAAATATACCTTTCGTTATATTTTTGAGTCACATATACCCCTAGGCCCTATTATATTCTCGATTCAAATATACCCTTCCACTATATTTTTGGAACAAATTTTCTCTTAAATTTAACGAGCAAACACATGTCAAGCTCTGAATCAAATAACGTAACTCACTAATTTTAAATTTTCTATTTTTTAAAAAGTCTACCATTTAACCCAAAACAAACTATGGCGTTGAACTTACAATTGAAAGGGAAACATTAATCTAATCCATAAAACTTGCTGAAATTGAATTTTCTAATCTAATTATTCCAGGTCCACTTCATGAACATTAAACAAAAAAATCCACTAGTAGTATTATCCCTTGTATATGGCTAAAAAAAAATGTGATTTTCTATTTTTCTAGTAGACAAGACCTATTCATTAACTAACTATAGGAAATCAATTCTTCCATATGAATCCGTCCAATTATGTCATAAACACAATCAATATTATACACGAGTAATTCACTATATGTTTTTAATTAGCAAAACATATTCTGGAATTTGAAAAAATCAAAAATATTTTTCTAAATTTCCTCTCTGTTGGTCTAATAGAGAGGGGCATGGTATACCTCAATTATGAACATGCAACCCATTATAATAATCACACATATTCTATAGTATTGTCACCAGCTAGAATTATCACATACAAGCCGCAATGACTTTATCTAGGCAAATTGTTAGAAAATTGGGATACATATACAAAATAAAACTTATATTTAAAAATATCTTATAGTAGTATATATTCTACTTCCAAATTTTGTATTGGGTCGAAAGTTCAGTCGAATAAGAACATCCCCATGTGTAGGGATGTACATGACCAGATTGGTTCAGATTTTTCAAATATCAAATCAAACAGTTCGTGTAACAATTTTAAATTTATAAACCAAACCAAAATAATAAAATTTGGATTTTTTTTGAGTTTTTTAACCTCGGATTGGTTCGGATTTTTCAAATATCAAATCAAACCATTCTGTCAAACTTTTAAATTTATAAATCAGACCAAACTAATAAACTTCGGATTTTTCCAAAATTGTGGATTTTTCCGGTAAAGTTTGCATACAAACATATAATTAACTTGTTCTCCAAATATTTTTTTAGTCCAATCAAAATACAATTATCTAAGGTGTTTCTTTAAAAAAATAAAACAATGAGTATTGATGACACAAAACTATTCAATAAAAAATAATAATGAATTCGTCATATAAAATAAATATTTTAAAGTCATAATGAAGATATATACTCATGGTATACGCAAGATTAAAAATATATACACAGGATATACACAAGATATACACGTGATAAACAATGATATCTTGCTTATGAAAATCAATTTAGAAGAGTTTAAATGAAACCTACGCTTGAAGCTTCAACTTAACAATGGTGCATGGAACCATATCTCTTCTCTCAAATCTGATTTCCTAGTAAAGAAAGAGAGGAGGATTCAAGCCCAAAAAGTTGAGCCCAATTACATAGCAAAAAAGAAAAAAAAAGGACTTGCTGCACATGGGATTCAAACCCACGATGTAAAGGCACTTCTTTTTTTTAATGTGTGTGCGAACGCGCGTGTGTGAGATATTCTGTAACAAACTAAGGTTTGTATTGATTGTACAAGAAATTACAAGCTTATCAAAGAACAAAAAAAAAATGATTAAAGGAGATTTCAGACTGCTATTACAAAATGACTAATAAAAAAAGTGTAAATTAGGTATATAGCATTATATATAGTAATATTCTCAAGTTATAGCATTAGAGTTTGAATTTCAGTGTATAACATTTAATATCTCAATCTATAACATTTTATTAATAAATATATGTTAATTATAATTTATTAAAAAGAGTTGTTATTAAAAATTAATAAAAAAAGGATAAACTAACAATGGATAATTAACATACCTAATTAACATACGGACAAACTAATAATGGAAAATGGGATATTTTATTAATTACATTAATTGTAGTTAGCACATTTTGAAACTGTACAATAGCACATTTTAAGGGATTTTAATTAAAAATTAATATTAGATTAACACGTTTTTAGGGATATCAAAAAATTTCAGATTATCATTATTGCCTTAAATATCTCTAGTTAGTTTAAATGATATTATTTTTTTGATTTAATTTCTTAAAAAACTCTACCAGATTTTCACGATTATTTTCAGATTTGCAGATTATTTTCATAGTGGCATCATCGTTACAATTCATTTTTTTCTCAAATTTTCACAATTATTTTCAGATTGGCATCAACATAGAAGTCATTTTTTCTCCAAAATTTCACGATCATTTTCATATCTGCATATTTCAGTTCGTTTTTTTAGTAACCTGATAAATTTTGGTGTTTGAAACAATTTGATTTGATCTGATGGAGAACATTATGTTAATATTAATTAAACATGGTGGAAAGTGAAATTTATCAGGTTGATTTTTAATTATGATTTGTTTCTTTTAATTATGAATTGTTGATTTTAATTAATTTGATGTTTTTTACATGTAGAACAGTGTTCCATTTTTTTGATAACTGTATTATCTGAAAACAGTTTGTATATTTCTTTTTTTTTTGAATGAAATAGTTATGTTACGTATAGCATATTTGAAGTCTGAAGTTTGTATTATTAGTGTATGAAAAGTATATGAAACGTGTATCAATTGTTTATGAAAGTTTCTTTTTTTTTTTTAAAAAAAAAAAAGAATATTCTAGTTTCTATTGAAATTAGAATATATGTTTTTGTATTAATTTTGTATTGAAATTATATTGTGTTTGTTTAATTGGAGTAGTTTGTAGGACAGTGAATTATATTAAATGTGTATGAAGTGTGTATGAATTATATTAAATGATTATAAACGGTCATCTTATTCCCAAAAGTTTTCCAATTTAAACTTGTGGTAAAAATTTGACTTGGGGACTTTGTCAAAGTTTTCGAAATTTTCTGCAATTAATCTATTTGGAACAGATGGATTAGAATCAAACTAGAAATTGGTCTAGATTTCAAACCGGTTACAACGACCAACACTTTTAAGTCAAAATGTAACGTTGTACCATTTACATTGATAATGAACATGTCATCCCTGCCAGTTTCAGATTCAAGAAGAAAAGTATGACGCAACAATTGACATCGGATTTTTATGTTATGTAAATCATAAAAAAATCCAAATGGAATTTCTTGTTTAAATTGCTGAAACTTATCTTGACCGAGGAAGGTCAACAAATCAGCGAACACAATCATGTTGATACAGAAAGATAAATGTGTTTGAACCTTCTTCTCCTATAAAATTTGTAAAACTAAATTATTACTTTTTATATACTATAAAATTCCATAGAAAAAAATCATATATACAATGCTATATCAAATTGACATTCAATTAATTCACACACAAATCATACAAATTATATACAAAATTCATACAATATTAATACATATTCGATGGACATTTAATTCATTCATACAGAAATCATACAAACTATATGGCTCAATTCATACACAATTCATACAATATTAATACATAGTCGATTTAAAAAACAAAAACTAACATGTGACTTTTAAACTACAAACAAATCTCATTTAGTATGAATACGTTAATTCATACATCAAAATCAAAAAATAAAATATACAGTTGCAATACTTCTTATAATAGTCAAAATTATAGGATACACAACATTAATACATCATTCATACACATATATTTTACTGGACAAGAATATCATTTAATACATATATAATACAAGGGTAATACATTATGCATACACTCCTGTATTGATAATGACCAATCATTTCATACACAAAATCATACAAAATTAATACATTTATTATGTATCATATACTGATATATTCAAATTATATCATATACAAAACATACAACACTAAATCATTCAATATTCATATATAATTATAATATAAAATATTAAAAACTCAACTCATACATAAATCATACAAATTTCATGTAGTATACTATTGACAAATAAAAGCAAAATTTAAATACACTAATACAACACATTGTAATCCAAATTTGAAATAATCTTTTTACTGACTTTATCAACTTTTTTGGGTTTATTTGTAGCTTGTATCTCTGATTCTTTTTTTGAAAACTATCTTGTTGATCGATCAATTTCAATGCCTTTTATATTTTTTAATTTTGTATTTTTTAATCCTCATCAAAGTCAGAATTGGATTCTGATGATGTTCTAATTTCTTTTCCTTTCCTCTTCTTGCCTCTTTCCTTTGCCTCCTTGATTTTGTTTTTTCCATCTTCGAATTAACTGAAATACACTTCTATTTTCCCTTTGATTTCTGCGTTTGAGTTTGTGACAATATATCGAATGAAGGAACATGAAAGTCATCAGACTCATCGACTAATCTTTTACTTTTACTTGGGGTTTCACTATCTTTCCTAGACATTCTATATGAACTAAATGGGGAACTGATCTGAGAGGGATGTTTGGGTTTTGGAATGAACTGATCTGACAGGGATAATGGGGAAGATGAGTGAGGCGGGATTTGGGTAAGAACAAAAAATCTTTATGTGTTGGAAAGAGATGATGAGTGAGGCAGGATTTGGGGAAGATCAAAATATCTTCGCGTGTTGGGGAGAGATGGTATATTGGGGGAAGATGTTTGTGTATGTATTGGTTGATATGGGGTGGATAGTTAATGGGCAACCCTAAAATAGGGAATTAATTAAAATCAAATCTCTATTATTTAGATTTTGTTTTTTAAAAGGTAACTATATAATGTAAAATTTAATTAATAAATTTAATTAATAATAATTTATTATTTATATTAAAAGTTTTTGAAGGTGATAAAGAGAAAAAAAAGAAAAAAAATCATGTTTTAATTTGATTTAAACTAATTTGAGCATCTTAAGGAAACTGAATAATTTAAATCTTTTTTGAATTCCTTAATATGTGCTAATTTGTTAATTATTCATTATTAATTAAAATTAATTCAAATCCCACAATTAGTGCTACTTACCAATTTATACATAAACGTTTTTTTCCTTTTTATTTTATTTAAAAAATAAAAATAAAAAGTTAATTGTAAAAAATAAAAATAAAGATTTAAATATGTTAATTAGTATTTAAATAATTACTTATAGTTTAATTTAATTAAATATATTTTTAATTGATATGCTATAACTTGATAATAATCTGCTATAAGTAATTTATTTTTTAAAAGTATGTTTATAACTTGATATATATAACCTTAAATGTGTATAGAGTGTTATTTTTATATAAAAAGTGTAATTTTTATATAAAAATAACTCTAATTTCGTATAACACACTTTATACATAGACATCTTTAGTGGTGACTAGATTCGTAACATTTCTTTGGCCCAATTGTACACTTAATCAGTGAAACTCATGTGGTCACCAAAATGTTAAATCATGTGAGTTTAATTTGAATTTTATAATTCAACAATATATCAGGTACTAGTATGCATATTCTAATTATATGGTCATTGACTTAAAAATAACATTATACCTCAAGACCTTGGCTTAACTTTGCTCTTTCTAGTCCATCAAGAGTTCATAATTCACAATACAATTACAATAAACATGTCTCAACTTCATCATTACAAGTTCTCTATTTTTACTCAATAGTCTATAGGCAACTATATATGACTAATGCCATTATCTTTTGATGATTCCACCCAATAAGTGAAATTTCAGATTTGATTTTGTAAAAGAGAATCACTTCTAAAAGATACTCGAGGAAAAAGTTACAGTCATTTCAAGTTACAACAAATATAACGTTAAAGGGGTATTTGTGAAAATTTGAACTTCAAACGGACTAAAACGCGCCTCCGATGTTCGATCGTGGCGATTCGTTTTTTCAATATGATTATTTTTTCGGTATCTACGTGAAAAAACACCACTCACGGCCATAGAACTTATAGTTTTACGTTTATCAATTTTTGACTATATATAGGGCAAAATATTAAGGAAAAGTGAAAGTCAAATCGGATAAAGGGATTGAGTTTATCATGTATATCTCAAATAAATAAGCAACTTTTTAAAAAAATCGTCTCTAAAAGATACTCGAGGAAAAAATTACGATCCTTTGAAGTTTAAACAAATGCAACGTTAAAGGGGTATTTGTGAAAATGTAAACTTCAAACGGACATAAAACGCGCCAGCGATGTCCGACCAAGGTGAATTTTTTAAATGTTATTATTTTTTTGATATCTACGCGAAAAAATTCTACTAACGGCCATAGGACTTATAGTTTTACGTTTATCAATTTTTGACCATATATAGGGCAAAATTATAAGAAAAAAATAAAAGTCAAATTGGATAAAGGGATTGAGTTTAACACGTAGATCTCAAAAAAATAAGCAACTTTAAAAAAAGAATCGCCTCTAAAAGATACTCGAGAAAAAAGTTACGGTCATTTGAAGTTTCAACAAATGTAACGTTAAAGGGGTACTTGTGAAAATTTAAACTTCAAACGGACATAAAACGCGCCTCCGATGTCCGATCGAGGCGATTTTTTTTTCCAATATGATTATTTTTTCGATATCTACGCGAAAAAACACCACACACGGCCATAGAACTTATAGTTTTATGTTTATCGATTTTTGACCATATATAGGGCAAAATTATAAGGAAAAAATGAAAGTCAAATCGGATAAATGGATTGAGTTTACCACATAGATCTCGAAAAAATAAGCAACTTTAAAAAAAGAATCGCCTCTAAAAGATACTCGAGGAAAAAAGTTATGGTCATTTGAAGTTTCAACAAATGTAACGTTAAAGGGGTAGTTGTGAAAATTTGAACTTCAAACAGATATAAAACGCGCCTCCGATATCCGATCGAGGCGAATTTTTTTCCAATAATATTATTTTTTCGATATATACGCGAAAAAATACGCTATAGGACTTACAATTTTACGTTTATCGATTTTTGACCATATATAGGCAAAATTATAAGAAAAAATGAAAATCAAATCGGATAAAGGGATTGAGTTTACCACGTAGATTTCAAAAAAATAAGCAACTTTAAAAAAAGAATCGCCTCTAAAAGATACTCGAGGAAAAAGTTACGGTCATTTGAAGTTTCAACAAATATAACGTTAAAGGGGTAGTTGTGAAAATTTAAACTTCAAATTGACATAAAATGCGCCTATGATGTTCGATCGAGGCGATTCTTTTTTCCAATATCATTTTTTTGATATGTACGCAAAAAACCACCACTCACGGCCATAGGGCTTATAGTTTTACGTTTATCGGTTTTGACCATATAAGGCAAAAAATTATAAGGAAAAAATGAATGTCAAATCAGAAAAAGAGATCGAGTTTACCACGTAGATCTCAAAAAAATAACCAACTTTTTGCCTCTAAAAGATACTCGAGGAAAAAGTTACGGTCATTTAAAGTTTCAACAAATGTAATGTTAAAGGAGTACTTGTGAAAATTTGAACTTCAAATGGACATAAAACACGCTTTGATGTCCGATCGAGATGATTTTTTTTTCAATATGATTATTTTTTCGATATCTACGCAAAAAAACACCACACACGGCCATAGGACTTATAGTTTTACGTTTATCAGTTTTTGACCATATATAGGGCAAAATTATAAGAAAAAAATGAAAGTCAAATCGGATAAAGGGATTGTGTTTACCACGTAGACCTCAAAAAAATAAGCAACTTTTCGCCACTAAAAGATGCTCAAGAAAAAAGTTACGTTCATTTTAAGTTTCAACAAATGTCCTTAAAGGGGTACTTGTGAAAATTTAAACTTCAAACAGATATAAAACACGCCTCCGATGTCCGATCGAGGCGAAATTTTTTCCAATAATATTATTTTTTCAATATCTACGCGAAAAAACACCACTCACGGCAATAGGACTTACAGTTTTACTTTTATCGATTTTTAACCATATATAGACAAAATTATAAGGAAAACATGAAAATCAAATCGGATAAAGACATTGAGTTTACCACGTAGATCTCAAAAAAATAAGCAACTTTAAAAAAAGATACGCCTCTAAAAGATACTCGAGGAAAAAGTTACGATCGTTTGAAGTTTCAACAAATGTAACGTTAAAGGGGTATTAATAAAAATTTAATTTTTAAACGGACATAATACATGCCTCCGATGTTCGATCGAGACAATGTTTTTTTGCAATACGATTATCTTTTCGATATCTACATGAAAAAAAAAACCACTCACGGCCATAGGAGTTATAGTTCTACCTTTATCACCTTTTGACCATATAGGGCAAAATTATATGGAAAAAGTTGAAAGTCAAATCGGATAAAGGGATTGATTTTACCACGCAGATCTCGAAAAAATAAGCAACTTAAAGTTACGGTCATTTAAAGTTTAAACAAATGTAACGTTAAAGGGGTATTTACGTAAATTTTAACTTCAAACGGATATAAAACGTGCCTCCGATATCCGATTGAGGCGGGTTTTTTCCCAATATGATTATTTTCTTGATATCTATTCCAAAAAAATCACTCACAGCCATAGTTTATCTTTTTTCGACCATATATAGGAAAAAATTATAAGGAAAAAATGAAAGTGAAATCGAATAAAGGAATTGAGTTACCAAGGCAGGGCGCCTCGAAAAAATGAAAGTTAAATCGGATAATAGAATCGCCTCTAAAAAATACTCGAGGCGCTTTGTCGCGAGGCCCTAAACCACCCTACCCCCCGGCCTCGAGGCGCCCAGCCCCGAGGCGCCCAGCCCTGAGGCCCTACCCTACCCCCCTCTACCCCCTGGCCTCGAGGCGCCCTGCCCCGAGGTCCTATCTATCCCCCCCTCTACCCCTCGGCCTCGAGGCTCCCTGCCCCGAGGCCCTACCCTA
>JAPDHL010001202.1:233429-254626 GCA_032847665.1 Solanum chilense | reverse complement strand
ATAGCGTTCATTTAAAGACTGCGACGAATCTACAAGTCTCCTAAACTTATAGCTTATATCAATTATAATGAAATAGATTGAGGGCTTGTGCTATAGTTATTTGATGACCATTTTACTGTTTCAAGAGCATTTAACATAATCAGAAATATACAAAATGATAAGTTTCCAAGCTAAAGTTCTATCATAATAGAGTTGCAATATATTGTACGAAGAAAACTACCATGGTAAGAAAGGGCATAACATCAAAAGCAAATAGTTTCAAACTAAATAAGAACAAGGAATTCATCATGAATCACTTACAGTTGAAAAAGCTTCATGGGAGTCCACCAATGACCGGAATTAAAGATTAGTATATCAGATTGAATCCATTCTTTGCTTATATCATCCATCTTATCAAGCATTAGTGCTTTCTTGATCCTCTTTGGTGAACGTTTTGTTGGCACACCAGGCTGTAGAAGGAAAATTGACCTATAAAACTCAAGTATAAAATTAAACAAGATAAATCGAACTTGTAAATGCCTAATTTGTCTGGTGAACTTTCTTCCTTTGACTTCATATACACTTTTTTTCCTCAACACCAGTCATCAATATGCATATGATAGACTTCCATTGAGTTCTACTTAATGAATCACCAACAAACACAGTCAAAATTTATACAATTTGACTTTCAAAAAGTAAAACATAACATACATATATATGTCTCTAATTCTTTTGCACAATTATTTGTTGGATTCTTGCCTTCTTAATTATCATGGTCATTAAAAATATATACATAATAACTACTTCATCACAGCACTAACAATGACCACAATTTTTTTTTTAATATTATATAAAACAGAACAGACAGTAAATCACATGCCACAAACACGTTTTATGTGTTTATCTATCACAAGGGCACTTTCAGTATTTTACCATCAAAACTCGGACATAGAAAGTTCCCTCGGTTGAGCGCCGATATAATATCCATACCTCATATACAACTTTCCCCTACTTTTTATTTTTTAACTTAAAAATCGTTAAATAAAGTTTGACTTCTTATTTTTTACCAAAAAACTACATTTGTTAAATCAATCCAAATGGGGCTCTTACTTTGGATTTTTGACTTATTTTAAGTCATTTTTTACCTTACCAAACACTTTCTAACTTAGTTAAAGTCATTTTTGACTTATTTTAAGTTATTTCTTGTTATTAATCAAATATAAATCAAGGAGCATTTTTCTACACCCATTTCTTTTTTCAAGTTTATAATTAGCATATCGTTCCAGCTGAAATTCCTCTCATAGTTTCAATGTGTACGGACTTGCTTACGTATGATCTTATCTGTGAAAACAATTACTAATATTTGCATTAGGGTTTAGTGTTGACGGTGTGCATTACAGCCCTTAAGATGTGCGTGAACGCGAGATGTTTTGTGCAAGTAATCCATTAAGAAATGTTTGTAATCCAAAGCCAAAAATGTATTTCAGATCGCATCAGGCCACAAACAGGGCAGCATTGGAACATGTAAATCATTACAAACCAACCCTATCTCTAAACAGGCTTGCCAGATGCTTGACGAAGTTGAAAGGTTTACACTATATCATTTATAATGCACTTCATAATTCATATGATGAGAGTAGAAACTAACAAACAAACTCATTTGACAGTATCTAAGAGAAGGAAGAAGTAAACACAAACTTGATCAAAATATATTTAAAAGAAGAAGGAGAAATATATATTCATGCTCTCAGAAAAGAGCCAACTATTAAATGCAGAAAAATCATTTGATGAGTACACTTGAAAACACTGATTCTAGACAAACTTTCAGGACAACTTATTATCAAGACGACAAGGACAAACAAACTTAGTTACATAGATAAATTTGATCATTGTTAAATCAAAATATTAGAACAGGAAATTCAATGACAGTTAGGCTAGGTAAAATTCACATCGACATGAATTAGATAAAAAGCTTAAGCACATAAGCAGCCGATATCCGTAAATGATTTCACGATGCTCAAAAATAGACGATATGGCAGATCAAAGACTCAAAGCAAAGCTAGAACTCACTGTTAGCTAATTATTATTTAGAGCAAATTAAACCCGAAGGCACGACATTCAAATGTAAGCTTAAATGATCCCAAAATATCAAAATTAAGCTATTTTTTGCATTAACACTAGAACTTTCTTCAAATGTTCAAAAAGAAAAGTGGACAGATAAACATAGGAGAAATTTCTCACTATGATGTCCATTGTAAGAAGTCATTATGATCTTTTAAGAAAGGTGTTGAACATTCCACCACGTTCCAATTTGAATAGAATGATGAAAATTTTTACTTCTAAAACAATCGAAAGAAATTTGGTAGATTACACTTCAAATGATGCATCCACCACGTTCCAATTTGGGGAATAGGTTTGTTATGATGCAGAATCAACGACAAGTTTGGAGGAATGAGAAATCGAGCAGTAATAGTTGTATGATTCGAGTTATTAGAAAGTACCGGTTGTTTCTTGGGCGCTCCAGCATTCGATCTGATGAATTCGCCGCCCATTGCTTGTCTCTTCGCAACTGATGAACGCCTTTTCATCACCCCTGTTCTTCAAGAGAATGAATGAAGAAGAAGCTGTTATTCTTCAAGAAAACGAAGAAGTAAATTTGAATTGACATTTTGAAAAAGTGGGCTGATTTTAGGAGCTGACAACGGAAGGATTAGAATTTTGAAGGGATTCGTTCTTCACTCGCGCTTCTTATTGTTATTTTTTATTTTTTGGAAAACATAAATTCAAATTATATGGTAATTGATATATAGAAATATATATTTTTTGTCATAACGATATACTAGGTTTAGAGCATTTGAATTTAATAGAATTTGAAAGCAATGTTTGAAATTAAATTTAGAAAAAGAAAATTATTATAGTCAAATTATGAGTAAGCATTATACAATAATATATTTGGTAAATCTCACGAGTTAGCTAGATCTAAAGAAGATGGTGTGTATAAAATTTTAAAATGGTGGGACTATACATAATGTTTTCCCAACTCGTTACGGAGGTCCTCATATACTTTTTTTTTTAAAAAAAATCTCAACATTTCATAGCGTTCATTTAAAGATTGCGACGAATCTACAAGTCTCCTAAATTTATAGCTTATATCAATTATAATGAAATAGATTGAGGGCTTGTGCTATAGTTATTTGATGATCATTTACCTTTTCAAGAGCAGTTTACATAATCAGAAATATACAAAATGATAAGTTTTCAAGCTAAATTTCTATCTTAATAGAGTTGCAATATATCGTACGAAGAAAATTATCATGGTAAGAAAGGGCATAACATCAAAAGGAAAAAAAAAATATTTGTTAGCAACAATAAAACACCAATAATATAGGAAAATTTATTTCAAAGTTCAGTTGCATACTGAAATCTATTGCCTTTTATTGAGTTAATGTGAAATTAGATCAAAAGTCCAGACAACCAACAAGAAGCACAATCTTTTTCCGACTAAATTTATTGAGTTAATGTGAAATTAGAGAGGCTGTTTCCTAAAGATTTATATATACAGCAAACCCAGGTAAATGAAGAACATTAATCAGGGTGAAAACTCATAAGAGACCCTGACATCGGATCAGCTATAAATTATTGAAATCACATTGAAACATGTTTTATTCCTTTTCCTTCCGTGTTAACCCCTCTGTTTCATTTTGGGTGGGTCCGGAGTATGAGAGTCTCACAACTTCATTTTCTACGCAAATTCAGACATAGAATCTTCATGTCTGAAATAAAATTTTAACAAACTACATAAAAAGTATAATAAGTACTAAAAGTTAATAGTTCAAAATATAAGACAATCATGGTCACAGAAAAAACTGACTCTTTTCATCCAAAGATTAGGGGGTTGGAGCAAAATTCACTTATATACAAAAACTTCAAGTATTTGAGATATCAGTAGATACTTCAACAATAAAGTAAAATCCGTTCGATAGGACGAAGAACAATGTGATAACTTTAAAAACTAATTTTGACAGTTAAATATTTATAATTCCAGGCCAATGTGGATAAGAAACCACTAACCTTTGTAGATGTTCATCGAAATCCTTGCAACTAGCTAGGGTATCCTGGTGATTATCAAGACTTCCTATCTTTGCCTGAAGACGGTTGACTTCAGCTTGCAACTCCTCATTCCGAGTTTCAAGTGAGTTGTATGACTCTACCATGCATTTGAGCTGAATTTCAGACAAACTGTTTGCCTTTTGAGCAGATGCCAATTGTGACTTAATCTCTGCTAGGAGTAGCTCGGTTTCAGCCAACTGGGATTTAGTGCTCTCCAAGTTCGGAATATCTAGCAAGATCAAGAGCCATATTTTCTTTCTCAAATTTCAATTTTTCTTCTCCTCCAACGAGCACTTCAAAGAGGTTGATGTTGACTCTGAAGTAGGAGAACAAGACTTCCTTCATGAGGAATGTCTGGATCAGAAGTTGAATCACAAAAATGAGCACAACCGTTTGCATAAACCTCTCCTGAGTACTGAAGACCTTTATTTTCTGGTAAAGCAACTTTGTCTATGCAATCAGGAGTACTTATTTCTGCTTCCGGATTCTTGCAACCAAGTATATTGAAGTGTAGTTGTCTCAACATAAGTGGCCGAAAAATCATCTACTTTTTCATTGATTCCACTTCCATCAGGAGCTGTTCCATGGACAACCTTTGCTACTTTGCCCAGAAAGAGATAAAGTCATGAATTCAGACATGGCATCTGCTATTTCTCTGGTAATACCATGGATAGACTCATTGCAGGACTTGCTATCATCTGAGACAAGAATTTCCTTCTCTAATTTTGCCTCGATATCATGAAGAGAGGGCTGAGATTCAGTAGCAGTCTTCGAGGAAAGAGTTATCAACAGTGCTCTTAGTTGATTGTGGTATGACGGCGTTGCGCACTTCCTGCACAATCACTCTGAGATCCTCTTGAATTCTTTGAATGTCAGCTTCCTTTGACAAAAACTCCAAAACAGTTGAAATTCTTGATTGGAGCTTTATGGATATGGATGTATCTGAAAGAGGTTAATGACTTTCTGATACTTCATTGTTACGGGATGCTTGATCTCCTGATACACTTGTCTCATTATGTTCTTTCAGCTGAGAATCTGGGCTTGTGGGTGACATGCACGGAGTTGTCAAGTTTTGTAGTTACGGGTCTTGCAGTATTTGGAATATTTGGACTTGAAACTGCTCAATTTGTGTCAGTGGACTGATAAGCTAATTTCTCCATCTCCAAAAAGTCATCCATGAGATCCAGGTGGCTTGCACTCTCAGATTTATGTGGACTGTCTAAGTTCTTTTCCTTCTTGACATGGGAGAGATCAGACCTTAATGCTGCCGTCCAAGAGCTAGCACAACAAACATTATCGTCATTTCCATCTTTAGACATGGAAGCCAATCTTGGAATATGATTTGCTTCATGGCTAAAGGAACCCTCAGAAGGCTGTCGTCAAATGGTGGACTTTTGTGGGCTTTTCTGTTCAAAATTTGCTTGCAGCTGTGATTCCAAACCCTGAAGCTTGCAGGATGTCTTTGCACAAATACTCCTGGATGCTTGTAATTCACTGTTCGGGTATGCCAGAGCTTCTTTCAACATTTTTGTTTCCTCTATATGGAACTTCTGCACACTATCAAATGAAAAATCTGGAGAACTGGAAAACTGTGGACTACAGAAGGGCTTCCTTGGGATTCCTGTAATCGGTTGTCCCCGTAATCTCTACCCAAACTCTCAATCCAAGGTTCATTTAGGCCAAGGCTGCAGGCCCAGGAAACTTCTTCCGGACAAGACCACGTAATCTTTGAAACTCTGCTTCAAAGTTTGCAATTTCTTCACTCCCTCCACGTGTTGTTTATTTGCAACTTCGGTAGACTGTACACTCATATTTTTCTCCCCATTACGAATTTCTAGTTCCTTTGAGTTAATATGGAGTTCATATTTCAGATCCCTTTTCACATGACTCAATATTTCTGCTTCAGCTTGGGATTTTTTTCACTGAGCTTTATTACCATGCTAGAACTCTCCTGCAAAGAGCTTGAGAGTGCAGAATTTTCTGCCGCAGACCTGTTGGTCCAAGTTAGCTATCTTTTTTCCAAACTCATGCTTCATCTTTTCAAACTGTTTGGTTTTATTCTGGCTCACATCATGCAGCTTCTGTTCATGCTCTTCTTTCAAATTACGTATCTGCCGCATGCACTCCTTCAGTGCACCATCCAAATGTGATGCCCTGTCTTAAGCATTAAGCTTCAAAAGAGTGATGGATTCCAGGTGATTTTTCAGTGTTGCGGCTTCTGACTCAGTCTTCTCCCAACCTGTCCGGATAGATGTCAATAAAATAACTTAATACGAAGTTAGAGAACACTTGGTACAAGAAAAACATATAAATAAATAAGGAACATCCAAAATGATACGGAAAAGCAGATGGTTCCACCCTCGTACTTTGAACCTCTTCATTCTTTTAAAAACGGAGGGAGTATATAACACTACAACAACAATACTGTGACTCAATCACAAGCAAGTAGGAGTCGGCTACATGAATCCTCATTGACCATGTAGCTACATTTAAGACAGTATGCAATACTAAAAATCGAAGAAATTGTTTTGAAATAAAAAGATCTCCGGTTAGACCCTAACAAACACTCTTTCTCAATGAGAAGACTAACAGGGAAATCTTAAGAGGAACTCTAATAAAGAAAAAAAAAACTTAAATCATTTTGAAATTGGTGAACTGATAATAACATTTCAAACTTGAGTAAATTGCAAAGAATACATAGCTATGAAATGCTTAAACCATCCACCATAAATGACATAGCTTCATCATAAAGTTCCAAACTTTACACCTAAAACCATCTTTAGTTCATCACCCCATACTTCTAATAGTGCATTATCTCCTAGAATTCTACAGCAAGTTCACAAATTTCTGAAATATGCATGAATATAAAACTAGCAGAAGTCTATTCAAAGCTCTTTTATTTACAAGAAAACAAACAAAAACTGTTCACCAAAATAACATTTCATATCAAAATTCAAAGATTGTTTCGGTTCTTGAAAATACCCATTAATATTTTAACATCAGAAATGTAAATCTCAAAGCATACCCTTTTATAGTTGGCTTCAATTGGACCCTTTTAGGGGCATAAGAAGAGGTTTGTAATATAATAGTGAATTGAGCTTCCTTTCAATTGATGGCTGAAATGAGAGAGTGAAGTGGCAAAGATGAGGGAAATATGGAGAAGAAGATGATAATTTTAGAGTTTGGGGAGAAAATTCTTTTTTTTTTCTTTTTAAATTCGTTACCTATTTTCCATTTCTTTATTAAAAAAAAATAAATCCATTTTCACATGTTTTAAATTTAATCTTAATAGTAATATATTTGTCAGATTTAGGTTTATAATAGTGAAACCATAACATAATATGTCTAAATATAAAAATTGTGACTAATAAATTTGTTTGAAGAACTCAAATCTTCACTCTCTTTTCCAGTCAAGTGATAACAAGTATATGTTTGGACTGATTTTCAATTTACGACTTGTAAATAAAAAATTATAAATTGGAAATTATATCTTACGATATTTTTATTTTTTTTTGTTAAGTTGACTTAAAAATAAGTATTTATAAGTATTTTCTTTTATTTTACTCAAACACATACCTAACAATAATGTTCAATTGCTTATCATTAATTAGTAAACCATTATGTAGCAAACTCTTACATAAAGATAAGATATAAGTTCCAAAGCTTTAGATACATTGACGATATATAAAAATCTAAACAAAAAAGAACACAATTACGAATAAAGATTCGATCAAGTAATTTTTAATGATCTTATAAATTTATGTCATATGTACCATATAATAATTTATGGTTGAGATTCATTTAAATTATATTCATTTTAATTATAAAAACAGCAAATCCGTGATTATTTTTATTTTTTAAAACTATTAAATAAAATAATTAAGTGTTCCCTAGCTAATATTTTCAAAAAAAAATATAAGACTGACGAGAATATGCGAACTTCTCGACTTTTTTACCCATCAAACCTCGTACTTGTATTGAATTTTTTAAATTATTCTAATTTTAAAGAATTTGACACTTTTGAAGAATCTGAATAGATATTTTTATAATTATTTGAAAACCTCCAAATAAGTTTTTTTTTTTTTTGTCTTATCATATTCTTTATTTGAATTACTATTTTAGAATTCAATGATTTATTTTTTTTTTGTGGGGAATACTTCAGAATTTGGAGAAAGCATGTGGGAAATTACACCCGAAAAAGTTTGACGGGTAAAAAGTCAGGAAGTTCGCATATTCCCGTCAATCTTAATTTTTTTCTTGAAAATATTAACTTAGTACACTTAATTGCTTTATTTGATAGTTTTTCTTTTTTTAAAAAAAAAAATTGATAACTTTGTTATTTTTATTAGCTATTATTATAATGAGTATATAATTTAAATAAATATCATTCATAAATTATTATACACTACACATAACATAAATCTATAATATCATTGAATATTACTTAACCCAATTATACTTAACTAGATCTATATCCCACGATTACATACCTCTAAGATGGAAAAGAACAAGAAGTTGGAACTTGCTCAATTTTTTTTTATAATAAAGATAATAACTTGTTAGGTCATAGAAATATAGAAAAGAAAGCTCAAATATCAAAACTTGATCCAAAAGAGACGGGCATCTCAAAAAAAAAATGAAGGATGGCTCATATGGATTGTGGGATTTGTGTATACTCTATATTCCTATTTAGTTGTTTATTTTAGGTTTCATGTCCCTTCGGAAATTTGGTAAATTTATTATTGTGTTCTTATTTTATAATCTCAGTCAGATTTTCAATAAATAAATAAAAAAATAATTTATTTGATTAATTACATTCACAAATGCACATGAATTTATTATTTAACTTTTCTATGTTAATCAAATTCATACTTTCAAGGATAAAATAGAAAGAATAATGTTATTTATGTATTGATTTTGTGATATGACAAATGTTCTATTAAGAGCATTTATATGAGTCCGAAACTCAAAGGGTAGAAATTTTTTACAAAAATTCCAAAACGGTATATAAAATTTTATATTAACCAAAACGGTAAAATTGCTGCAGGAGCAGCGATTTCCAAAGTAAAATCGCTGCTCCGGCAGCGATTTAGCAAAAAAAATTTTTTTTTAATAAAAAAATGAAATCGCTGCCCGAGCAGCGATTTCAAAAAAAAATAATTTTTTTTTTAAATAAATCGCTGCCGGGGCAGCGATTTATAAAAAAAATTAAAAAAAATAAAATTACATAAATCGCTGCTACGGGCAGCGATTTATTTTTTTAAAAAATTTTTTTTTTATTAAAACGCTGCTAGGGCCACGATTTATTTAAAGAAAAAAATTTCCTTATTAAATCGCTGTACGAAGCTTTTTTTTTAAAAAAAATATTAAAATTTTTTAATACAGCGATTTTATATTAAAAATTTTTTAAAATTTAAATATATAACTTATAAGAAAAATTTTATTAAATCGCAAAAATGTTAATACCGTTTTGATTAATATAAAATTAAAAAAAAATTATTAAATCGCAAAAATGTTAATACAACGATTTTATATATATAAAAAAATTATAATAATTTTTCTTATAAGTTATATATTTAAATTTTAAAAATATTATAATAATCGCAAAAATGTTAATACAGCGATTTTATATATATAAAAAAATTATAATAATTTTTCTTATAAGTTATATATTTAAATTTTAAAAAATATTATAATTTTTTTATATATATAAAATCGCTGTATTAACATTTTTGCGATTTAATAATTTTTTTTTTAATTTTATATTAATCAAAACGGTATTAACATTTTTGCGATTTAATAAAATTTTTCTTATAAGTTATATATTTAAATTTTAAAAAATATTATAATTTTTTTTAATATAAAATCGCTGTATTAAAAAATTTCAATATTTTTTTTAAAAAAAAAGCTTCGTGCAGCGATTTAATAAGGAAATTTTTTTTCTTTAAATAAATCGTGGCCCTAGCAGAGTTTTAATAAAAAAAAATCGTTGCCCGTAGCAGCGATTTATGTAATTTTTTTTTTTTTTTTTTTTTTGAAATCGCTGCTCGGGCAGCGATTTCATTTTTTTATTAAAAAAAAAATTTTTGCTAAATCACTGCCGGAGCAGCGATTTTACCGTTTTGGTAACATATAAAATTTTATATACCGTTTTGGAATTTTTGTAAAAAATTTCTACCCTTTGAGTTTCGGACTCGCATTTATATTTAGTAAAGACGACATATATAAGAAGGGATGTAGTACTTAATTTTTCTATGTTAGATAAATGTATACTTTCAAGTTTCAAGCTAAAAACTTTCAAAGAATAAAATAGGAAGAATAGTGTCATTATGTATTGATTTTGTAAAATAACAAATACTAAAAAATACTATCTATTTTTAATAGTAACGACACATAAATATACGAAAGAAGTGAAAGAATTAAATGGCTACACGGGGATTCACAATCTATAATATAACCTAGTTGACTCATGTATATAACTATTCTATTGGTTCACTTTTATTTTTCAAAATATATTTATTAAGAAAATAATGATTGACATAATTAGTATATTATATTATTTTTATTAATTGGATATATTTATGTTACGTTTGATAGTGATCTAAAGAATGAGTAATCAATATTCTTTAATATAAAATATAAGAAATTTAATTATTTTTTCTTAATATGTTAAAAATGTGAAGTAAAAATAAAATTCAAAATAATGGTTAAATAAAAAAAAAGTATAAAAATGTACTAAAATATGTGGAATTCTCTATTTTCTCGAGATCCACTTTGAGCAACTTTGAAATCACGAAATGACAAGTATGGAGGTGTAATACAACGTGATCATTTATCTATGATTTAATAATACAAAAATTTACTAAAATTTGCAATTTAATACTCATTTATTATTTAAAGAAAAACCATCTATGATTGAAAAAGCAAAGATTTTTAGTATAAAATTAATATGTTGTTCACAACTTAATTAAAATAATTCGTCATTACTGAATTAATGTTATTCGAAAGAAAAACATATAATTACACATTAGATTATTATAAATAATTACCTGAGGAAAAGTTGTACAAGATTTTGATATTTTGATCGTAAGAGAAGAATATCGATGCTATTTGAAGTTTTTGAATAGAAAAAGAAAGTAAAAATACCAAATTGGATAATGAGAAAAAATTGGAGAAAGAAAAGCTTATTTATGAATCATGAATTGGAAGAAGATTTAATGGTGAGGAAAGTGAGGTTGCAAATGCTCTCAAGTCCAAGACAAAAACATCAACACACAAAATATGTTGCAAATTCCCCAAAATACTCTTACATTGTTTACTTCTTTACTCAAATATTTAAGGTCATATTTGTCAATTTAGAGACTTGGTTTTTTTTATATCATCATCTCATGTTTGTATAGACAATCTTTCAAGTACATAATACGCCAACAAGAAAAACAAAAGTTTGCTTAGATTTTTTTATGACCAACTAGATGTTAAAAGACTTAGCATGAGACTACAGCTCCAAACATTAAAAAAATTCAAATAAAGAGATTTTTTAATGAATAACTTATAAAAATCTCATTCATTTGAGAGCTAATTACTTAGATGCACACTAGTTTATAATATTATACATTTCATCAAATTTTAGTGCATGCAAATACGTGTAATTTGCTCTAGATATGCTGATCCAAGTGGATTCACATGTATACAAATCTCGATCGTCTCCCTCTCATCTCGATTGCCACTCTCCCTTTGTCTTTGGTTAACTAAAGATTTTTACCATAGTTAGTATTTCTCTCACTTCCTTTCTGTGCTTAGAATCCTTTCTTCTCTGCTATAGTTTATTTTTTCAAACTTCTTTTTGTAGCAAATCAACAATAGATCTATGGATTTTATTTATAGTGTTTATATTTGGACTTTAAATTTATTTTATTTTTAATCATTAATAATTTCCAAACCACCACTGTTTTTTACTTTTCGTCTCGAAAAACTTAGTTTCTATTTTGATATTGTTTTTTTTAAAGAAGTTCTTTCGCTGTCATTCTTACGGAACGAGTTGGGTAATAAATCCTAGGTATTTTCCAAATCTGGCTTCTTTGAAATTCTCTTTCGTAACTTATTTTTATTTAATTTGTTAGATTATTTAATATCTGTATATATCAATTTTTTCAACATCAGACTTAGTCAAAGAGAATGAATATATTGAAATTGTAGAAGCTGAAGAAAATTTAATATGATGAAGAAGAAAACATCGAAAAACATTCTTCAACACATAAAGAATGAAAAAAGTTGCAGTAGGTAATGTAATGAAATTGAATGAATGGTACATTTTTTTTATAAAAAAACTTACATATTATTTTTCAGGAAGTTAATGATTCTTCTAAAGTATGACAAAGAAGAAAGGATTCTAAGTATAAAAAGGAAGTGAGAAAAATATTAATATGATAAAACTCTTTAATTAACCAAATAAATCTGAGTCATTAAATTATTTCTATAACATGTCAAAATATTAAAAGGATAATGAAGGAACTAGAGGGATCCATTACTGGAGAAGAGTCAAATCCGGGATAGGGTGATGACAGAAAGAGGATTTTGATTTTTTTAAAACTTTATTTATTACCAAACATGCTTTTATTTTTTTTATTTTCTTGCCATGTCAGTTTTGGTGGGTAAAAATAATTTAGTTTTAAATTGTAAAAATGTGTAATAGATTGTCATGACAGTTTAAGTATGTAGCTAACTTTTCGAAATAAATTCAGAAATAAATTTATGCATTTTCCAAAAAAAAAAAGTATGCGTATCTAGTTTTTAAAAGTAATTAAGAAATCACGAGTTCAAATTTTAAAAAATGAGAGATAGATTCTCTTGTTAGGAAAATGTTTGACTCAAAATATTGTTTTCAGTTAAAAGAAACTAAAATGAAGGATAATTACCACCCATAATGAGAATGTTTATCATAAATGAAAAGTAATTACCATACTTATGAAAATGTCTATCATGTAAATTTAAAATTGTGTAGAGGGAACATATATTATCAATAAGTCGATCTCATAATAATTTAACTTAATAGAGTAATAATATTTGCAGACTACATACATCTAATATCGTAAGTATCAGTTCAAGGTTACTAAAAATATTTGTTCCAATTTATATGTCGTTTTTTGTTTTTCAAGAGTGATACACAGTTTAAGTTTGACCGGTAATTTATCCATGAAATCTTCATTTTTTAAAAATAAAATAAAATTTGTGTATTTATAAACTATATAAAAAGTACTATAGGTCACAATGATTGACAATTCAAAATGTTTAAAAGATATACGAAAAATTTACGATAAAAATTAAACTTGTTTGAATTTCGAAAATCGAAAAGTGCCACATTTTGAAACGGAGGGAATAATTATTTTTATTTCATGTTCTTGAAATAAAGACTAGCTTAATCTTGTTCTCAAATATAGTGCAATTTGTTGGAGAGAGACAAGGGTAAAATAGTAAAAAATATTTTTGTTTATGATTTCGCAAGAAACGTGTAAAAGTAAATATCATAACTAATATGAGACAGAGGAAATACTTAGGCAAATACCGTTGAGAAATTAAAGTATGTTGCATGTACACAATAATTTTGATAGAATTAAATGATCAACCATTAGCCTTTGATAAGGCAATTGTTAATATATATAACAATATTAAGATGTTGTTGAGGACTATACATGGCTATTTTCAAGAGCAGAAGTTGTAATTTGTGATGATTTGTTATTAGCATGCAATAAGTTGTGATGATGAACTTCTTCTAATTCCTTTTTTGTTCTTATTATAATATCATCCTTTTCATGCAAATCTTCTTCAATTGAGAGTACTATTGTCTCAAGCTTCACATGAGGTCCTTCAACAATTGCTTCCTTTATTTTAACATGATCATCAATGTGTTTCACTTCTTTCTCTTCAACTATCATTGTACTCTTCTTCTTTTTCTTCAAGAAGCATGAGCAGAAAGCAAGAATAGCTAGGCCAAGTAAAATGCAACCAAACGTCGAGAAAACGAATACTACTATGATGTAATTGTGAGGTGGTGATGGTGGTGGAACATATGGTGGAGGATGAGGTGGTGGAGGAGAGTAGGGGTGAGGTGGTGGGGAGGTGGGATGAGGAGGAGGGGGTGGTGGATGGGTAGGAAATATGGGAATTGGAAGTTATCCAAATTGTTTGCCATAGGAATTAAAGTCTTGGGAAATATTTGTTATAAACTTTTTTTGTGCAAGTTCTTGATGACTCTTGATAATGTGATGTAGAGAAAATGAGTTCTTGGCTGCTAATTTATAAATGCTGAATTTTTCCAAGGTTCTTTTCATTTAGCTCTCTCATGTTTTTTTTTTTTTTTTTTTTTGTAATTTTTAATTTAGGAAAAAATGTCAGATACGTTATTAAATTTTGAGAAAAACTTATTTTATAGGTTATTGTTTAAAAGTTTGATTCATTTATGTTATTTCTATTTGAAAAAAGGCTTATATATGTTATTATTTGTTAACTGAAGTGACATAGGTAAGCGCCATTTTCTCAAAATTCATTGACATATTTGAGCCTTTTTCTTTAAAAAATCAATGATATGACCGAATAATAATTGACCATGAGTAAAAATGATTTTGTAAAAGCAAAAACTGTTTTCAGTTAATAAATAATGACATGGATAAATCTTTTCTAAAATAAAAATAGATAAATGACCGAGTTAACAAATAATTAACGAATAACATAAATAAATTTTTTTCAAAAATCGATGATATATTTGAACATTTTCCGTTTAATTAATTAAAATTCTCTCTTTTGGGGTATGCTTTCAAGTAAGCAGAGACTTGGCTCTCATGTAAAGACTAGGAAGAGACTTTATCTTAGCTTTAATTTTGTGATGATTGCAGTATAAAACACTTTTTGTTTTTCTCTATACTTCTTTAATTTCCCTTCATTATTCTGCTTAACTAATGATTAGTGTCCCAAAGTCCAATCAAAGATTTTCAAGAATATTCATCATTTGAGCTAAGAAAATCAATAAGAATTACTCTCTTTTACTTCATCAAATATTTTGCTTTGCTATTCATATTACCACTATAAAAGGATTAACGCAATTTGAATTAAATATGTTGCTTGTGACCTTTTCTAAATAATATGATTTATTGATCTAATAAATAATTTTTAAACTAAATAGTTTAAGCTTTCTATTAATACTTCAGAACTAATCATAAAGCTTTCTATTAATACTTCAGAACTAATCATAAAGCTTTCTATTAATACTTCATTTACTCCTTTTCCCCAAAAAATCTACCTATACTATTTTAATTGACAGAATATTCTCTCCATTCCATATTAATTGAATTTTTAGGGATTTTTTCATTATTCAAAGTTTAAGACGAATGTTTGAATTTTTATTTTTTTCTTTCATATTTCCCTTTTTTTTTTTAAATAAGTTTGATATTTTTTAAAAGATAAATCTCAACAGCTATAAATTTATATTTATAATTTCACAAAACACAATAATAAAAAGTATGGCCCAAATTATGTCCTTAAATATTTCTCTTAATAAGTGTACATTATATGGAATCAATAAACATTTTAGACTTACTCTTATGATTAAGGCTATTAGTTTTATTTTTCTAAAAGAACACAAAAATATGAAAATAACTAATATGGATCGAGAGGAGTATTATTCAAACAGAAACATTTTTAAGTTTGCGTGTCTTTGTTCCTTTAAGGCGCTCGAGATCATTGAGCTACATCATATTGTTGTGTCAGAATATGTTATTTAACTACTTTATTCACTATTTACTTGTATATACGGTAAAATTTATCGCCGAAGGGTGTCACATGAGTGTAGCTAAGTGCCTGAAGAGTATACTAGTCATTGGGAATTCTTTATTCCAAAACTTTACTAGGCTGGCCTTTAGGTTTAAAGTGATCAATAGGATGACCGATACCATGTAAAATAGATCTTGAGTCTAACTCAAGAGAAATAGTTAACTCAAGAAGTGAAGATTGCCTAAGTCATGATAAAGAAAAACAGAAGAATTGAATGGTATGTGAGAAGTTGTGACTTCAAAGAAATTAAAACATCAAAAAAAAAATTATAATTAACTTTATACAATAGTAACTCCCATTCTTGTCATTTTTTTATTTTTTTTTTAAAAATGAAATAAAAATCATGAATTGATGCTTCATTAAGTTTGTCTATGGGCAGCTTCAAGAGCAGAAGGTGTAATTTCTGAAGATTGATTATTAGCATGTATGAAGTTATGATGATGAACTTCTTCCAACTCTTTCTTTGTCCTTATTATGTCATCTTGTTCATGCAAATCTTCTTCTACTGAGAATATTATTGTCTCAAGTTTCCCATGAGGTCCTTCAACAATTGCTTCCTTTATTTTAACATGATCATCAATGTGTTTCACTTCTTTTTCTTCAACTAGCATTGTACTCTTCTTCTTTTTCTTCAAGAAGTATGTGCAAAAAGCAAGAATAGCTAGGCCAAGTAAGATGCAACCGAACGTCGAGAAAACGAGTATTACTACAACTTTGATCAGAGGAAGGTGGTGGTGATGGTGGTGGAAATGGGAAGTTGTTATCCATAGTTTTGATGTGTTGGAAAATTGTTATGAGTTTTGTTGAAAGTTCTTGACTTTTGAAGTTGTGATGAGAGTATATTGAGTTCTTGGCTTCTTATTTATATGTGTGGTTTCCTAAAGGTTTAATTACTTTCTCCTTTTTAATTTGTTTGTATTATTTTTTTTTCGTTCGTTTAATTTTTTTTTCTTTTTTGATAACTTTTTAATTTTAGGTTTCAACATGATTTTTTGATACATTCTACATATTTTTATTTTAAAATTACTTATTAAAATATATTCTTTACTTTTTTAAATTTTGTATTAAGTTGAAATCAGACAAACAAAGAGGGGTTTTCTCCCTTTGTTTTTAGGGTATGCTTTGAAGTAAGCAAAGACTTGGCTCTCATGTGAAGATATAGGAAGTCTTAATTTTGATGCGTTGATTGTAGTGAAGAACACTTTTCCCTTTGTTGCACTCTTTTACAAACGTAGTTATTTTGCTTTTTAAGTGATCTTCTAGTGTCCTACTCCTCAAAACATGGAAATTCTATAGGAAACTCAAAGGCAATTATGGTGTTTGAGCTAATTTACATGCACCTCGATTAATTTTACGAAATATATGTCATATTTCATCAAAAACAAATATCAAGTAACTCAACATGCAACTAATTTCACAATACATGTCAAACTAAAGTCAATGTTGAAGTAAGGATTTTAAATTAAAAAGTATAATATCTAAAGAAGTTAACACACGAATAAATTGAAAAAATTCAACATACACTATAAATATATTAAAAATAATTTTAACTATATATAAATACTATAATTTGTTTGAATGAACTCCCTGACCATTAGTTGGCTCAGCCATAGACCAAGGATAGAACAAATCTAAAAGAAAATCACTTTCACTGATTACTAAGTCACACCGTTAATTCTGCTCTAATCATGATTGTCCTATTTATACAAGTGTTGAGTACAAAATAAGTTCCATTATTGATCCACCCTTTTCTTCTCCCACTTCGCTTCAATATGTTTTAGTATAGTAGCTAGTAGATCTCTAGAAATTCTATCGATGTGCATAAAATTGAGATTAAGGGAGTAATATATATTATTTGAAAATTACGTATAATATATTATAAATTATAATACTTAATAACTTAAAATATTTTAAAAGAACATATAAAAAATTTGGTCGATTCTCCGAATTTTATCCGTGCGATATAAATTGGACAAAGGGGATAACATATATTATTAAAAGTGATACAAAAATTAAAATACTATAAATCACAGTAAATAGTAATTTTTATAAAAATTTTAATTAATCGACTCTCCAAATTTCACAAATTAAAATTAAAAAATATTCATATATATTGAACTTGCACTTGCAAAGACTTCTATCAAGTTACAGTAACATAGTTACATAATAATATAATATAATATAATATAATGGAGTAGTAAATTTCACTTTTTTTTTTGTTAAAACTAAGGTAAATGAGCTTTGTGTGAAATGGACCTTAAATTTCACCGCTCTTTATTTCTTGACGCATAAAATCATTTGAGGACATTTATTTTGGGTAGTTATATTTGAGAAATCCATTAAAGCACTTCAAAATAATTGATTGTTGTCATCTTTTGATATTGTGTGACAATATATTTGAAAAAGAATAAAAAAGAGTTATTGTTTTGATTCTTTAATAAAATCAATGGATGCTTTGAAGGATTTAATATGGATGTCACATTATTGTTGGATATCATTTGACTAGGGTTAAGCATATTATGGTTTAAAACAAAATAAATGACTGAACTATTTTTTTTCTATAAAAATTGATTTCAATTTGTTCGATCAATTTTGATTATTAATTCTAGAATTTTGGTTATTTGGTTTGGTTTTCAATTTTAAATTATTTTAATGCGGTTAAATCGAAAAATCAAAATCAAATTGCACTATACTTACAGTTATGAAAATTCTCACAAAAATTTTTCAGAAAAAAAATTCTAATTTTTTCATAAATCACATTCGAAAATTGTGTTTTATTCATTGTTAGTGATCTTCAGTATTCTCCCTTAATACCATTAACTAAACTAGTAACATACATTTTCTATTATTACACAAGAACTCCACTTTATTGTATATACTAATGAACATTTTTGTGATTTGCACGGTCATAAAAACTATCTCTAAATTTAGAAATGAACTTCTTATATATTCTTACAAAATCAATAATATATATTAAAATGTTTCCTCTGATAAAAATAAAGTAAAACATGAAATGAAAAGTATATAGGTAGAAATTAATTGTATTTTAATATCATTTCTTAATTATTATTTTTAAAATTTTATTTTTACCCGTATCTAATCTCCCCCATTTGTTCATACCCTAAATAATAAGCTCTAGTTTAGAAAATATATTATTTTTTCTCAATTTATCATTATTCTCTTCTTGATTATCTCCGCTTTCTTACCCTACTTCCTCTTTTTATTTGTCTGGATTGTTACTTTCTTTGATCCTTTCTATATTTTTTTATTTATTTAATTTCAATATTTTTTTATTTCTCTTATTCTTATTGTACGTAAAAAATAATTCAAATTAAATGCTATAACTATATTTTGATTTAATTGTGTCCTGTGGCAAACTGTTTGCCAGTTACCTCTCTTCCTTAAACTCTCGCTCGCCACTCTCCCTCTCTCGCTTCCTCTCACTTTGATACAAACACAAGTGTATAAAATGTGTTTCTGTTTGTATAAAAGGAGGAAAAACTGTATATATACATATATTTTTGTTCCCCTCTCTCCCCTCTCCCGGATCTTGCTCGCCACTCTTCCAAATCTCGCTCGTCACCTTTGCCTCTATCACTTATACAAACAGAAACGAATTGTATAAATAGTGTTACTGTTTGTATAAAGCAAGAAAAGATTGTATATTCACTTGCAAATGTATATATATTCGTCCTATATGCTTATAATTATACAATACAAATATTTCTCTGCCCAATTTTTTTTTTGTCTTTCTCTTTTTCTCATTTTATACATACACAAATTATACAATTGATTTGTATACAACTGATTTCTTTTGGATATGTTTAACGAATTATACACTTGGTTTCTTTGTATATGTATAACAAATTATACATATTTATGTTTGTTATGGAGCACAACTATGCGAACTTTCCTATAACATACAAATATAAATTTGTGTTTGCTATATGAAAGTTGCTCTTTTTTAAATACTTTTTTTCTACTTTAATATTCTCATCACCAATGAAAACTCTAACGTCTTTCATCTTTCTTCATCTTTTATAGTAATTATCTTGCCTAATTAATTGAGTAACTTTTTAATCGAATTTAGATTTTAAAATTAATATAATAGGTACTAATACATTAAAGAGACTCGAATACAATAAGTGATAGTTAATAGTAAGTAATTAAAAATATGAGTTACATGTATTCATGAGAAATATTTGAAGCACTGACTTTTATTTTTTTGACATTTTTTTTGTTTTAATAATAAAAAACAGATTTAAAAATAGGAAAATGGTAAAAAAAATTGAGAAAAAGAAAAATGTGGTTATTAGTTATAGAGTTGGAATACCACTTTGTCTAATGAATATACATAGATATTAATATTAAATTTCCAATTACCATATATTTGGATAAATAAAAAATTGTGGTGCTAATTCAATTTTTTTTTTTATTTGTTAATGTTTTTATTCATGAACTTTTTGATATTTTCATAACCACAGGAAAAAAAATTCTTACATAAATAACGAACAAAAAAGAAAATAAATCAACAAAGTAATAGAAAAACACACATATAATTATAACAAAACCTCCATCTATTTACATTCACTACTTAAATAATACATTTCTCTTCAACTTATTTCTAATTATTCATATGATTTATTGTTCAATGTTCATTTTCTCATTTTTTTTCTTTTTATTAGTATAGTTTTTTCCTCTTTTTAAGTTTTTCATCTTTTTAGAAAATTATGTACTTAATAATGTACCATATGGTCTTCATTTTGATAAAGACCATGATATATTTTTCAAGATTAATCACATTGATGTTCATATTAATTTGGTATAAGTTCATCAAAATGAGAAGGAAATTTAATTATCTTGAAGGATTTCATCAAGAGAGATGGTCATATTAGCACAATTTTTTGAATAATTTCCAAATATTTTGAAGATTTATTCATGTATTATTTGATTTCATCTAATATTATTCTATTTGTTTTTATATTATTTTGATTATATATAATTAATTTCATGTTATTCAACAAAAATCAAGTTATGAAACTCTACTGATCATCATATTAGAAATCTCAATTAGCAATTTTTACTCATTTTACTTTGCTCTTCTTATTATTATTATGTGAATGAACGAAGAGAACCAACCCCTACCCCCCCGGAGTCCTCAGGGCGCACGCTCCGAGAACCCCCCCTCCCTACCCCCCCCGGAGTTCTCAGGGCGCACGCTCCGAGAACCCCCCCTCCCTACCCCCCCCGGAGTTCTCAGGGCGCACGCTCCGAGAACCCCCCCT